>JAODLC010000113.1:20558691-20590317 GCA_026781145.1 Hippopotamyrus pictus
AAAACTGAAAAAAACAGAATTATCATTGAAAGCAGCAGCTGGACAGCTGGTTGATTGGCGCATTTAGCCCATATAAAGCGTTCATATAAAGTCCCACTTCTGTGATATTATTGAGCGCCACATGCTCACAGACCAAAAACAAAACCTCTCTTCCATTTAGCGGCCTGCCGGTGACACTGGGTCTACGTCTTACACACAGTGTGCGGTAGAGCCTGTCGGATGTGCCGTGCTGTTGCATTCCAGAAAAATTTGATTTTTGAGCAAACAGAGTGTCATTCTCCCCTGGAGGAGCACATAGTCAGATTGCCCTGCAGTTAGCAGGACACTTACGTTGGTATCGCGCACAAACTATGCAATTAACACCTTGTTAACTGCGTGCAAGACCTCACATATGGAAGAGATTATTTGCTCCTCCTGTGACCTAGATGAAACACAGCATTTCGGGATGAAAAAAACGGATGCCATGCGACAAAAATACCGCATGTTAGTTGCACACATTATCACACGGGGCACGTCTTTACCAGTTTTCAGTTTTATATGGTTAATTGATCAGATCCCATCACAAAGAGGCTCTAGAAACGTTCCCCAAAAGCGGAGGGTGAGGAAAGGTCAACAACAACATCTGTCAGTAGTAAAATGGGCTACTTGCTTGCTTCAAAATGCGTCAAAATGCTTTCAAATAACTACACAACACTAAAGCAAAACACATAACTGAAACAAAGTCATATCTGATGCATATTATTCCTATAAATATTAACTACATTTTAGAAAATGTTAAGAAAAAAGATATATTTTGCACTAGCATTATATTTAGTAGAAAGTCATAATTTGTTTTCAAATGGTAAATATATGTTAAATCAAAATTTTGGACTTGATCTAAGCAAAACTATTAAACCTATGTGATATGTGTTTACAGGGGTATTAGCGGCTAAACCAGTAACATCTTTTGACTATTATGCAAAAAGGCTCAAGGCCTTTAAAGCAAACTTGTGGCCAGTGTACTGAATGGTTATCAAATGGCCCACAAACACCACAGGCCTCTATTACTTCCACACAATGAAACATAAACCCTTTCCGCTACATAAAAGATGTCAGAGAAACTTCTCAGCCATACCGACCCCCTTCCATAGTATAAATATGGGAGCGGCTGTATTTTAATTTTTATCATCACTTTTTTTTTTGGGGGGGGGGGAGACGCTGGCCAATCTAGACACATATCTGACAAAAGAGCCTAAAGGCCATTTGACCAGTTCCTGGAAATTGGTTGAACATGAAGCACAATCAACTTTCAGTCCTCATTTCCTGAGGATACAAACAGGAATGTTCTTGTAAAATAAAAGCGGGCAGAGATTTTAAGCAAGAACCATGAAACGTGTATATCATTTCATTCATTTGAAATTTTAGTTGCCAACGGATGGTTATAGCAACACCTTTTATTTTACCACATTTTTACTGCGCAGAGTAACATCTACAAATCAAAGCTAGTGCCAAAGCGTAAATTAAACTGAGGTGCTGTTCAGTTAAGACGATCGAAATGCAGGCATCTTTTCTCATTTGATTTCAGCTATGACTACAATCACTTTACTTGGCTACCTAAAGTTTTAAAGATCGCTTGAGCATACATTTTATTGATGTTCTTTATTAAAAGGAACAGGTCAGCGAGAAATGGACCTATATTAGGCATAAAGTTTTTATTTTGCGACTAAACCCTTCTGGAGGTTCAAAAACATGAAGCATTATTAAAAATTCACAAAAGTAATGCAACAGTATTCATTAATAGTTATGAGTAACTGCTGTACATCCTTTGTGTCCAGGGACCATCTCCACTCAGGTATTTTATAAACTGCTTTACTACACATGGTCGAACACTGAGAGGGAAAAAAAAAAGTCTTATTTTGATAATTTTGATTTCGCATTGAGGATTTTGCCTGCATTTGAATGTTAAATGAGGCCCCTGTGCTTATTTTCGTATTATTCACAATGGATAAGCAAATGCAATGTAATTGATTCGCGGTGGCTATTGATGAACACATCCTCTGCTCTCCAACCTAGGAGCATTAATCTGGACTGGAATTTTTTGGCGGCAGAGGTGTTGACGCTGTGGCCCCATCCGAGCTTTTAGAGCATTGTTATCTCTATAGCCAGGACATACTTATCTGCCCAAAAGGAACTGTATGTAAGCAGGAACAATAGGCATGATTGAGTGCATTCCCCTATTGGTGTTAGGTTACTCAGACCTTTCTAATAGATGATTTCTGGAAGGAGGGGGGGGGGTCTCGAAACCTCTGCATTTGATCTTTATCAATACAAGCTCCTGAGAAATGGTTCTTCTCTCCTGAGCTCCCCCCCCCCTTCTATTACACTGTGCTAACAGGAAATACCCCAAAGCCCCATCTCGACAGGTGAGATCCATCTAAACAATGCTGCATCTCAAGATGACCACCCTCCCCCCCGAAAAAAATGAGCTGCCCCAAAGAAGGTGTATGTCTATGACAAGAGTGTAAACAGTAGGGCATTGGTGGCATGTGTAAAAAAGAACAGCCTGACTTCGGAACCTGAATGAGATAAATCATACATTTTCATATTCAATTCCAAATACACAGTCATGCAGACCTGAAATTTTCATTTTTAAAATGAATGAGAAATATTTGGAATCCCTGACAAAGAAGGCCCCATACCCAAAATCGACATGCCTGATTCCAATTCTTTGCTGCATTTTTTTTTCCTACCAATCAAAAATGGAGACCCTGCCATCAGTTGAGTGCAACAATAAAGCGATTTGCGTGACAAAGGGGACAATGGAACTGCCGAGGGTGGGATGCATCTTTAAAGGCCAGATCCAATGTCACAGCGCAAACAGATAATCCTCACGCTGGGTCCCCCGCACTTTCTGTAAACGAAGACCCAATTAGCATAGAAGAGCAAGCAGCGGATCGGGGGGCGTGCGGGGGGGTCTCCCAAGAGGGCCGACGTGTACTTAAAGGGGCGCTGCAGTGAGACCCGGCCAACAGCACGTTACCCAACAAACATACAGGAGCCTGTTATTCACCATTTCACACAACCCGCTGTGTGCTGCTACCCTAGGATGCAGAAAGAAACATCCAAAGGAGTTCAGAACACCAAGGGCATTGGCATGTGCCAGGAATTTGGTCAGACGCCTCACACGTCACATGTGGCTAAGTAATAATCGACATCTAACAAAAAAGAAAAACAATTATAATGCAAAATAACAGAATATAGATATTTACGTGTTTAGATAAGTTCTAATCTGTCAACAACAGCAATGAAAACAAGGATAATAACAACATATTATTGTTGTTGTTCTTGATAGTTTAGAACTTATCTAAATACTAAATCTAAATAGCTATATTCTATAACAATCTATAATATTATCAATAATAATAATAATGATAGTTATTATTATTAATATTATTATTATTACTGTTATTTTTATTATTGTTGTTGTTGTTGGAGTTGGTGGTGGTAATAATAGTAAAAAAAATTACTGAGTAAAGAGGGGTGGGGGCTCCCTTCCTTGAGGAAATAAAGAAGAAGGGGTCAGGTTACATCAGACCACCTACAAATCCAGCATTTGGGGGGGGGGAGGGGGGGGCCACATATGCTAATAAAGCAGATGTCCAAGGTCCTCAACACATTCCTGCCAGCTTAACAAAACAAGGCGGCCTTCTCCCTAAGGACAGCGTGGCTGGGACGTCTTTTCTGCAAATTTTACAGTCTAATACTTAGAGCCGATAAAATGTATCAGAGATATATGAAGGAGCGAAAACAGTAAAAGCTAAAATGACATAAAATGAAGTGGAATATTAACTCAGTGGAAGGATAAAATTCTGCTTACGTTTGTTAGCTCACTTGAAGCATTGAAATTGCTTGGCACAGGTCCCCCTTTATTTACATTTTATTTATTTAGCAGTTGCGTTTTGCCCAAACCAACATACATTTGAGGAAGCTGGGTCACACAGTCCCTGGAGCAATTGGGGGTTAAGGGCCTTGTTCAGGGGCCCAACAGTGACATCACTGTACTGAATCTGTGATTTGAATCAGCAACCTTCTGAGCACAATATCATAGCCCACTTTAGGTCCTTGTGGGGAGTAGTTGTGTTTGTAGATAGTCTGGGGATCCACGTCCATTCTTCTGTACCTGGCGAGTCACTGCCACTGGCCTCTGTTGACCAATCCAAAGTAGAAATAATTCTCATCCTCTCTGTTCAGGCTATGAAAGGTCACCTCCGACACTGACACTGCGGGCTGGGAAAGGTCACGTTCCACACCAGCGGGAGGTCTCTGAAAGCCAAAGCTCCGCCCCTTCCCAAGATAAACCTGCATGTGATGCACATCCATGCACTCGTGAGGAGACGATCAAACGTGCGGCTCTGCCTTCCCGCTCGCTGCAGGCTGTCAGGTTAGATAACTAAATAATGTTTAGTGAAGATCCTATCTAATGCTGAATTTGAATGCTTAGCTATTTATATGGAGCTCAGCTGCTTCCATTATTTTCTATTCTAAACATTCCAACATTATTTACAATGACATTGTGTGTCAATGTTGTCCTTGTCCTGTCTATATATGCCTTTTATGTATATATGTAGCACCATCATCTGGGGGCCATTATTTCATGCCACTATATGCTGTGTACAGAATATGATTGGTGTGACAATAAAGCCCCTCTTGACTTCACTAGAGCTTAATAGCTTAGCTGGTAGTCAACATAAAAGGTGGAAGCCTTGACATAAAAATCCAGCAGAGTTTAAGAGAACAGCTCTTAAAATAGTGGAAAATGTGAACAGACAGTGTAGACTAGGGCAGAACAGAAGAGAGCAGTGAATAGGGAGGTGAAGGGTATGAACTTATAACCATCAGACACAAACAACTCGACCTGAACCACTTCACCTGCGTGAAATGCAGTTTCTATAAAATTAACTAGAGAAATATTACTACTGACATAAGTCATCCATTCATCTTCCAGCTGCTTATCAGTTACAGGCTTGCAGAGTTACTCCTAATGAGAGAAGAATATTTTTAAAGCCTTATTTAACTTAAAAATAAATACATAAAAAGTGCAGAGGAGTGTTCGCTGATGACTCCTGCATGTGGTCACTGAAGATGCCAGTTTGTTCGCAGTAGTATGAAGCTGGATGCCCGGAGGGCTACCCGTGCGGGACATCGAGATGCGGGTTCCGGCTGAGGTCTACCCGTGCGGGACATCGAGATGCGGGTTCCGGCTGAGGTCTACCCGTGCGGGACATCGAGATGCGGGTTCCGTCAGAGGTCTACCCGTGCGGGACATCGAGATGCGGGTTCCGGCAGAGGTCTACCCGTGCGGGACATCGAGATGCGGGTTCCGGCAGAGGTCTACCTGTGCGGGACATCGAGATACTTTCACATCCGGTTGGTTGAAATGACACCAATTGAAAGGTGACATGAGACTAGAGTTGGAGTTTAATTCGCCTCATGTTCAATGTCATCATTCTCAGCATTCCCCAACAAAAGATTCCCTCCCCACTACGTAATTATACAACCTCAGAGTCAGCAAGTGCTTTCAAAGTGACAACCGTGCCCAGTATACACTCCAGTCTCTAAACCGGTTTGGTTTGTCCTGCCTCCCCAAGCCCTGTTACGGAGCCCTCGGACCTGAGGGATGGGACGAGGAATCATCCTTGGATCGCCGATCGATCGCTTGGCCTGACCGTACAAACGCAACGATGCCATATTGGCCGAACGGCTGCGGGAAAATGAAAATGGATGTATGAATAAAAGCAGGGCAAGCCGTGGCTGTAAAAAGCACATGGGGGTGGAGTGGAAGGCCGGCCAGGGGTCAGTTTGCTTTCCATGTGCAAACATCACATCTTCAGCATTTTTCTGGCCTGAGAATTGAAGTCCACGCAAACAAAGAAAACATTTAGCTTCCTCACAGCTGTCTGCTTGTGGCCATGACATCTCAGAATCAGAATCAGCCGTATGCTCCAAGTACCGCCTGAGTTCAGGGCACTTGTTTTGGTGTAACTGGTCACGTTAACATGGTCAGGTCCGGCTGGGGAGCCTGCACTGGTACCAGGCGGACATGCAGTCCAGTCCCACCTTCCAGAAATACCCACGCATCTGCCGACAGCCAGGTGTTACGTGGGCGCCCTCTTCGCCTGCTCCAGTCGCTTGGGCCCTCAGCAATGAGGATCTTGTGAGCCGGATCACCGTAACTGATGCTCCCTCACAATGCAGGTAATGTACCTCATTTGGGACTCCTCTAGCAATTACTCATTGGACACAAAGTCAACCAGCGTTACCCAAGGACTCTCCAAAGAGACAGTACTGAAGGAGTCCAGTCTTTGTCTCAGTTCACTGGATAGTGTCCATGTGTCACAGTCATACAGCAAGACAGGGAACAGCAAGACTCTAAAGTGTTGGACCTTCATTCACTTACAATATCGGAAGCCATCAATTTCCTGCCACCTCATGACCCCCCCAATGCTCCCCCAATCCGTCTGCTGACTTCATAGGAAGAGTCATCAGAGACATGAATGTTGCTACCGAGGTAAGTGAACTTCTCAATGAGATGGACGTCCTCTCCGCAGACAGACACACTGGTGATGGCTGTGTGCAGGAGATCATTAATTTTGATTTTGCTGTTGATCCAGGACACTCGCAAAGCCGGCACTCAGATTCCTGGCTCAGGCTCTCAAGAGCTTGGTCAGAGCCTCCATTGACTCTGCGATGATCACAGTAAATCTCCCCTTACCAATACATCCCCCAGAGCCACTTTACAAAAATCGACGAAGTCTGCAAAGAAACCCAGCCCATATCCAACAACCTTCAGCAACCTTCAGGCTCTCGTCACAGAAGGTCCCCCACATTACATTATAGGAGCAGCAGTCGCACCCAAGTTTGCAGGTTCCTCACACAAACTGCGTGCAAACCGTGTGGTAACATTAAGCAACAGAAAGTATATAAAAGTATGCAAGAAAGGCATTTGGATAAGGTGCAATGGGTCAGTCCAGCACAGAAAATATTACAGATTATCTGTATCGAGTTAATAGAAGGGCAAAGGGATTAAAAAAAAAAAAGTCAATAATGAATAATACATTTTTTTAAATTATAGAAACACGATGAGGAGGAAATAGCAAATGGAATGATTTTGTAGACAATATGACCTGATGGAATGTGCAAGGAATTGTATACAAAACGTGCAACTTGCTGGATACTCAAGTTAGGGAGAGTGCAGACAGAAGATCCTTGCCTCAGCCTAGTTCAGCCTGATCATGGTTCAGCCTCAGCCTGGTTCAGCCTCAGCATGGTTCAGTTTCAGCCTCAGCCTCAGCCTGGTTCAGTTTCAGCCTCAGCCTCAGCCTCAGCATGGTTCAGTTTCAGCCTCAGCCTCAGCATGGTTCAGTTTCAGCCTCAGCCTCAGCCTCAGCATGGTTCAGTTTCAGCCTCAGCCTCAGCATGGTTCAGTCTCAACATAGTTCAGCCTCAGCCTCAGCCTGATCATGGTTCAGCATCACTGGGAGGAAAGTATTCAGATATGAAGTGCGTGAACCGACACGGGGACCCTGTCACCTTGTAGCAGCCAACATTGTAACAACTGCCCATAACGTAATAACTGCCCATAACGTAATAACTGCCAATAACGTAATAATTTTTCCATTCCTAATGTAATAGAAGTTGATGTAAAAACTGGCCAATAATATAAAACATTTTCCAAACCAATAACATAATAACTTTTTGCAGATAATGTAATAAGTTATTACATTATCAACTATTATTGCATTAAGGACTGAGATATTTCTTACATTATTGGCATATTACTACATTATAGGTAGTTATTACATTATTGGCTGCTATACAAACCTTCCACAAGTCATCAGGGTCACCAGCTAAGGTTATTAAGAGCCGTGAACCTGGAGAGCAAGCGACATGACTGTAATTCACCATGTTTTAAAGGAAAAGTGCGTCCCGTTGATGGCCTGTCCCCAGGCCGGGCTGCTCTCTGCTGGCCCCTCTGCCCTGCTCCTTCAAAGGCTCTTCAGCTAACAGCAGGTCTCTTCGTCTCCGCTTTCAGTGCTCCTGTATCTTTGATGTCAGTGGCGTGAAAGCGGCCTCAGGAGTCCAAGCATGGGACACCTGACAGGGGCTGAAAGTTTTCAAGGTCTCCTCGCTTTCTGTATTGCACCCCGCCCTTCTGTGCCCCGTGTAAACACGCTTGAACACAAACGCTCGCACTTTGATCACACTCTGAGCTTTTGTATGATTTTCTTTTTTTTTTTTGGGGGTGGTGGGGGGGTGGGGGTTACGGTTAGGCAGGGCAACAAAAATTAAAAGGAACAAAACAAGCGATGGAGCTCGGCTTGCAGATCCCCGCTCGCTCGGAGGTGCACACGCACTTTGGCTGAGCGCGCTCGGAGGATGCTATCCATCGTATGTGATTTGACCACGAAGGGTGGGTGAAGGGTGGGTGTGAAACTTTGGTTTCGGAGCAGAGGCCGCGTGGGCAAGCAGAGCTGCTAGGGAAACTACAATGGAAGGAGTGTGGCTCAGCATGTTTGGATACTGTCTCTAACCAGAAGGTCACAGGCTCAAATCCCAAAACCAGTGGAGTGGCACCATGTTAGGCCCTTGAGCAAGGCCCTTTTGCCCAGCCGCCATTGCCCTAGGGAGTGTCTGACTCTGATCCCCCATGAATATATGTCACTTTAGATAAAAGCATCTGCTAAACAAATAAAAATGTAAAAAAAAGACCAAGTGGGTGGCGACCAGACTACAGGCACAGTATGGAAAGAGATTAACAGACTCCACAAACCAGGCCCAAAGCCAGTCTTGTATCACATTACTATTATTCTTAGATAAATAAGCCTGTTGACTGGCAGATTTTAAACGTAAATGATTTTGAAAAGTGTGTTTTTTTGAGAAAGCACAAATGAGTTTGTGTCAGAGGTGTAATCTGGATTACAGAATTGCCTGCAGTAGGATTACATTCCAGAGAAGGAATTGTAAAACAGAAGATCCTTAAATTGTTTAGAGAGCGTCTGTGTTTGGTTTCAAACAGTGGTTAGGCCTTTTAGCTTGAAGGGTTTAAGCACTGAGTAGCTGATATTTTCTATGCCCTGAGGGTATGTTTAATGACGGACAAGACACATTTTTAGCAGAAGAGAATTTAACGAAAATGAGCCAGTGCTGAGCTTCTAGACTCTACTATGGATCAATAATTTGAAAGAAAAGACAAGCAAACTCCAAACTCATTTTGCACTCATGAACAGGCTTTTATAATCTGCTATTTTGAACTGGACAGTGATCTGCACTATTTTAAACAGCAAATATATATTTCTGCACACCAAAGAATAAAATACCAGTGACCTAGGGGGCTTCAGATCATGGGTGATTCTGCCCATAGGCCTGTCTGCAACAATTTAAATTCATAACTGTTTGCCAACCATATGCACCAATAACTTACACCAGTTGCACATATCAGTATGAAAGAACAGCCTTACACTCTGCCTTATACACCAATTCTTTTTACCCGCTGTTCTTTTACTAAGCTGTTTAAATATACATTTTTACCTGAGATCACGTACAAACAAACCCAAAGCACAGCTATAGTCAAAAGGCCCACCATACACAGCATATATTTACTCCTTATTGTCTGATGCGTGTCTGACTTGTCCTGTGATGTTTAAAGCCGCTTTTAAAGTTACAGTTGAATGCTAGTTTGTTTCATTGTATGCCTGCATACTGTACATTGTAATGACAGAAAGTTTAACTTGACAGGACATGCATCTTCAGGTGTCCGTCTCCACCTGCTACTCATTCATCAGATACATTTATCCAAAGCAATTTATGGTATAGGGAAATATTACAATTTTTATGTATGCTCCCTATATCTGCAACCAGAAGGGTGCTGGTTCAATTCCCAGAGTCAGCAGAGGGATTTTGTTATTGGGCTCCTGATCAAGGCCCTTACTCGCCAGTTGCTCCAAGAACTGGCAGACCCTGCTCTCTCAGTTGTATGCTACTTGGGATAAAAGTGCCTGCTAAATAAATGGATAAATTCCCTCTCTGAGAAGCTCGAATAAACGTAGCCCAAATATAGCATGCCACCTCACATGCACACATACTCAGAGAATCTCTTTCACGAGGGCCAGAATGGGGCCGAATGACCACCGCCTGTGGAATGTTAATCCCTCTGTTGTCCATTTATTGTCAAATGCAATTCTCACCACCTCTGCTGCACAAGTGGAATTCCTGTCAGAAGTTCCACTCACTCGCTTTTACTGTATACCCAATTTTTGTGACTCATCTGCCGTTATAGTCTTTAGACTGTCAAAATTTTCCTCTATCGTAAAGCGAGTTTGACCCTTTTTTCTTTAGATATTAAAAAATTCTCGTCTGAAAAATTCAGACGTCAAACAACAATAACCAATCACACACGCTTCATATATTGACTTCCACTGAGATCATGGCATGCTATATATATATATGGAAGAAAAACTGTATACACACAATGGATTTTAACATACGCTTAACATTAAAGTTAAAAATTCTAGAAACTAATATTATGACAACTGTCACTTTTGTTAAACCGAACTATTTATGTCAACTCCCAGCAAATTAAGCCTGTCTTTATCAGTGGATACTGAACATCTGTGGATGACATTATATTTTTTCTCGCTGGGCTCATTGTTGCCTCTCTGACCTCTGCTGCATCTTTTATTACTCAGCAACGGCTAATTAGAACACTCTGACTTCAGATGGAGTCTTTTTTTTCTGTCCTTGCTGGAACTGCTTCACATCACAGGAGAATGTGCGTCAACTGCAATTTCTTTAAGCGGCCGTGACTGGAAATTGCTTTTTGGGAAGGCATTTATGACCCCATTCAATAGCTGATATCCCAAACAGAGGAAGGAAGCAGCCCGTGAGTGCCACACCATATCCAGAGGGTTATTTAAACTTCCTGCTACCTTTCCAACAAAGCAGAGCAGCCCGGAACACCTTTGTGCAAGACAACATTTTGTGCACACATAAGTGTTTGTTTATTTGGGGAATGGGGGCTGCTTGTCTGGAAAGAATTTTTAAAGAGGACTTTAAGGTAATGGTGCCTTTCTCTAAAAAAGCAGCGATCTGTCCAGTCAGCTCTTGTTCGCGTTTTTGATTAATATCCACAATTTTGATTAAATTAGATTCAACTTTATTAACACTGTGCAGAGCACTGGTACAGAGCCAATGAAATGTAAATATCATCTAACCAGGTGCAAGAACAATAAATACAATTAAGATACAAGATACAATATATAAAGGCTTTATACCAAACACTGTATTGTAACACCTGAACTGTATTACCAAAGGTTGGTGTGTGTGTGCGCGCTTTTATCTGAGGCTTTAAAAAAAAAAAAAAAAAAAAAAAAAACTAAAATCCTCTGTGGCAAACACTTTGGCTGAGGTATGACAAACTTGGCTTACGGCTGACATCACATTCAGAATGTGAGAGAAGACAATCATCCCACCCCCTCCCCCTCCCACTTCTCCATCACCCCCCACACTCTCAGTCCTCAGGATTAGGCTCTGGAAGGTTGCAGATAATAGATCAAAGAGATGTATCAGAAATCACCTCCTGTCCTTCCCACACAGTGTCCATCTCAGGCCATGTTGGAATGTTACAAGCCCCCCCCCTCCCCCCGTCAATCAATCTAGGGGGCATGGAAACAAACAAAAAAAAGAAAGCAGCTTAAAAATACCAATTAAAAATGGCACACATATAAATGTCGTTTTTAGACAACTTGATACTGTAATTTTTATTTTGTTGTTTTGGTAGCTGATCCATAGTGTAGGTATCATGATAGCAAACTACTAGCTGAGCCTTTAGCACCTCCTACAGGTAGGGCATGAAAAATAAAGTTAACCACACTGCCCACACAGTATATGTATGCATGCATATCACATGTGAGGTCTGTGTGTGTGTGTGTGCGTGTGCGTGAGACAGAATTTTTTGTCATTATTCTTCAACAAATACAACAACATGCAGATCGGCTAATTGAAATATCTAAATTGCCCAGAGTGTATTTGTATGTGTGACTGCGTGCCCTTTGATGGACTGACATCCTATCCATGGTGTATCCCTGCCTAATATCCTGTGCCACCTAACCCTAACCATACCCTCCACTGGCTAAGCACTGGGAAGTTGGACAGACCTTTGTGTGACCTGCAAAATGAATAAAAAGTACAAAAAAACGCAATGTAGCAAAAGCTCAAATATTTCGAAAGCAAAAGCTTCAATCACTTACATCTAACAGGCTGAATCCCATTTAAGAATCCAGCATGATTACCTATTTGTCCAGTTAGACCAGAGCAAGAAAATCTTACATGTTACATAAATTATTTCATTTGAAAATGCAGTTAACTAATAGATAGTTGATTTGCGTCAGCAGGCTTAGAATACCCCAATATTGTGTGGAAGAAATGGAAAAGGCCACAATGAGTTCAGAAAAGCCATTATCACTAATGGCAGAAAAATCAATTATCAATTGTCCTTCTGAGGGCCTCTTTAAATGGAGTCTTTAACTGTCCAGCAATTATTGTTGGTAGAAGGCAGTGACTTGGTACTTGGCTTAAAAAAAAAAAAAACATGAACAAGTAGTTACAAAGAACATACAATGCTGAAAGCTTTCTTCAAAAATGTCAGACAGGGTAATGGGGGCAGTACAGTAGCCCAGTAGGTGGCGCTGTTGCAACATACATACAGGGTTTGGGGTACAAATCCAACCTCTACTCAATCTGTGTGCAGCTGGCATTTTGTTATACTGATCAGCATCTCTAATTTGCCTGCAGGATGTATGTGTCTTCCGATGGACAGGATTCCTGTCCAGCAAGGACCTCTGCTTGGTGTCCTATATGGAGCCCATGTGACCCTGTTGAGGAAGGCTTAAAGATGGACAGGAGAGAGGACTCTCGTAGAAGTCATAAAATATGTCGATGGCACACTGCACCATAAAGCACAGTGGGTGCCTCACGATTTAGCATTAAATATGGGGTGGTGTGCGGCCCAGTGGGTTAGGCCACTGTCTGTGATCAGAAGGTTGCTGGTTTGAGTCCCAGTGTCGACAGAGATTTCATTAGGGGGCCCTTAGCCTGCGTCTAATCCGGCTTTCTCAGTCGCTAAATAAAGAAATCGTAAATATTTCCCTAATAAACAGAGTTTACTTCTGACCTTCTGGCCAGGGAGCTCCACCAGCACCATGCTTACTTCCTGACTGTGCACCAGTTCCCCGTAGAACGTCCTCCAAAAAAGTAAACCTGTACCTGCAACTCGAGTTTGGAAGGAAACCTTACTGATGGGGGGGGGGGGGCGCACGCCATGCTATCTCAGCATTCACCTTCAAGATGTTATCATTAAGCAGCACCTGACGCTCAAGCTGTGAAGGACAAGGGCAACGTCTACTACTAATGTGTCTTCCAGTGTTAATGGTTTCCACTACATACGCTGCCATTGGAAGCTGTGGGGAAATGTACACCTGGGCTTTAAACTAGCGATGTACTGATCACCAGCACAGCATCCGAACCCCCTGACTACACACCCGCAAAACGCAAGAAAACGATACTTTAAATATCTGTGTATATGCTTCGCCTGCTACACAAAACCAACAAAAAAAGTTACTTTTTCATAGAAATATTGTGCATCATCTGTATAATTAGGCAAACCATTCAGAAAGAAGCCTAGCCAGACCCAGCATGCAGGCTTCACACTCTGGCTTTCTGATCTGTCTTGTTATGCTGTCCATCACCACTGTCTAAATGCCTGCCCCCCCTCCAGTCTCACGCCATGCGAAAGGAAGCACACCCCCATGGTGCGCCGGTGATGCTCAGAACCACAGCCTTCAGCCCACTGCTCGTAAACACATTACATTTTTACATATTTAGCAGACACTTTATCCAAAGTAGCACATGGACAGTCCCTGGAGCAAAGACGACCCAATAGAGAACAAAGCTACTGATACCAGGATTTGAACCACCAACCTTCTGATCACAAAAACAGCATTCTAACCGGAGCCAAACACTGCTCCCTAAAGCAAACTGGCCACCGCCTTGAAATTAGCAAATTACTATACAAAACTAATTTAAAACAGTTGCTACACAAAAAATCATTATAACAAGCAGTTATATACCTTGTTTGAACAGCAAAAGGTTCTGCAGGGTCCACTGTGGGGGCAGCGGGAAGATGCCACTTCAGGGCAGGGAAGTCAATGACGTTACAATGCGAGTCACCCGCTAGCCTGAGCGCATGCTTCCGGAGTTTGGGAGAACAGTGGAGCACGCGGAGGAGAACCACACGGCCGGCCTTCATCCTGCTTCCTGTGTGTGTGTGTGTGTGTGTGTCACTTGCACAAGCCTGTAGCATTTAGCATGAATGATCGGCAGCCAAAGGCAGCCAAGGGACCCAAAACGAAATCCTAGAAGTAAAATGGTGTGATAACATGTAATAACAGCTTATAAACAATATTAGGTAAGGCTTTACATTTACTGCACCTTCACAAACCTTTTATAACGCATACATAGAACAGTCAGTGCACCTTCATAATGCATTCATAGAACATTCAAAAGCAGCATGTAAGTATACCTTAATACACATTAATAACAAACATATTTGCATAATAATGTTTGTTGTTATTGTATATGAAAGCTGCTAAAGCATATTAGGATGTTAAGGTATACTTACATGCTGCTTATGAATGTTCTGTGAATGCATTATGAACACATTATGAAGGTGCAGTTAATGTAAAGTGTTACCCAATACAATATCAGCAATCCCTTCTAAGGTCTAAAGGAAAAATATCCTTGTAAGACCCATAAAAAATAATCAAAAGTTAAAATGCAATTCATAACACTGAGCCTTCTAAGACCTGTAAACTCACCAGCCACTATTAATACTGTTATCCCGTTAATGAGACGGGTTTGTTCAGATAGGAATCTGCTGACGTCCGTTTCATTTTGAGACATAAGCAAGACAATCAGCACCCACAACAACATCCTCTTCATGCAAAAAGCGCACCTTTGTCTTTACATAAAGATGCCAGTGAGAGATATAAAGCTTTTTCATAATCTAACACTCAATAGAGGTCCTGCTGAATGCAAAAATACCAAGCACATCAGAGATGTACTAGAGCAGCCATCACTGACCATTTTAGTATTGATATGTGAAATCTATTCCAAAATATCTATAGCGGGACCCTTTCCAGATACTGTAAGGACCTGAGGGATCAGTGTAAAAAGGATTTCACCTTGTGGATTTAAGCAGTAATTAATGTCACAAACACGATATTTTAGGAATAAAAGAGGTGCACAAAAGAGAAAAGCTTTTCATATGATTTTGTGCCATATTATTCTATACGTTCTGCATTTTCCCAATTTGGAACAGGGGGATGTTGTGCAAGTCGCAAAGGCAATCTGGGTGCAGAGTCTCTGGGGGCTGCAGTTACCTCACACCTCCCGGGTTGTGGCTTCGCATCGTATCTGCATGTTAACATGTCCTCCCTGCATTCGTGTAATGAAGTGAGTTCGATTACACCCTGGCAAAAAAGCACCATTCTCACCCGACACTGGGTAAGGGGGAAGGAGGTAGAGAGAGAAAAAAAATTAAACATAGAGCAGTTTGTGCAGATTAAAGCAATGCAATGCAGAAAGTTGACAGATACAACAACACAGATAACATGCAGCTAGATATGGACAGTTGTCTGATTTGTACAAACCACTATATGTACCACATACCTTGCATTTACTCCTCTCTCTCTTGTGCCTTGTATTTATTCTGTCTGCATTACTGCATAATTGTTAGTTGTCTGTTGTCATGGTGTCTCCAACAGTAGCAAGCAAAGTATCCATCAGCCTTGGTTGTCCGGCAATAAAGATTTTGATTCTGAGGCAGTCACACCAAAATTATTTTGAAATTCCATATATTTAAAAACACAGACACTGCAGTGTTCTGGACGGGCTTGAATGAGGATGGCAGTGACCACTCCAGCCTACAAGCTTGTGCATAACACCCCAACTTCAGAAGATGGCAATTAAAACAAAAAGGACTCTAGTTGCAGATGAGAGCCAAGGAATCAACAGCACAATGGCAATACGGACCACACTGCAAGCTTAAAGAGAATGAGGAGGACCAGAAATGGCGATTGATTAACCCTCCATGAGGCTCACTTACCTTCAAAGCCATCAAAGCTTGTTCTGATCTCACACAGTTATATAGGACCTCACTGTAACCCACAATCAACAGGAAAGAAAAGTCTAATTAACCAAAGGATTTAAGCTTTATTTGCCTTTTCTGACCAACCTGAAAACAGTCCACATTTAACGTGTCTGGTTTTGTGTCACTGGAAGCCTTGAGGAATGATCAAATGCAGCAGTTACTAGGTTTCAGTGTGTTCAGTGTGGGCTGTGTTGTTAGACAGAAATATGGACAGACGGGAGACTGCCAGCACTAACCACAGAGTCTGCTTTTCTGACACAAAGCTTTTCGATTCTGCGATCCCAAAGACAATGGGGCAAAATTCCAAAGTCTACTAATTCTGAAAAAATAACTATCCTATTTGTGTTTCAGTCCTTTGAACACGAGACCTCCAGCCTGTGAGTGTCTTTGACGCTGCGATCCCACGTTTCCAGCGAGCAGCTTCTGAAAATAAATATCTCTCAGTTGGCAGCACGTACAGACCAGTCTGCTGTGCCGAGGCCGGCGAATCACTTCTCGATGGTGATGTCCAGCGCGTGTGCGTCTGGGTACATGCCCTGTGGTGACACCTGCGTGGGAGCGGAGACCACCAGAGGTAGGCTATGGATGATGACACCCTGCGAGCTGATGCTCAGGTTGGGGACCACGAGGCCGGCGTCTGCGCCGGGGGCAGAGTCACCGGGGACCTGCTTGGTCAGATCCTGGGAGGCAGTCGGGGCGGCGACAGAGGAAGCCACGCCTACGGCGGCGTTGCCCTCAGTCACCACTGTCACCTCAGTGCCTCCCTCCTGGATGAGAGCATTGAGGCCATCCAGGTCGGAGCAGGCTGTGATGAAGGCTTGGGTGCTGGCCGAGTCGTGCCCGCTGACGGCGGCGCTCTGCAGGAGGGCCTGGTGGAGCGGGTCCCCGGGTCCGGGGCCTAGGTGGGTGAGCAGCACCGCCTGGGATTCCAGGGCCTCGCCGACCTCGGCGTGCGGCAGGACGTGCTGGACGGGCGTCAGCAAGCTCACCTGCTGTATCATGGGCGCCTGCACCACCATGTCCGCTCCAGTGGGGCTCAGCACCACGGGGTCGCCTTTGGCCCGCGGCATATCCACAGTGGCTGGCACAAAGGTGCCTTCCTGGGCCAGCGGATGGCCCACGATGTAGGCGGACAGCTGGGGGGGCTGCAGGGCCCTGGGGTCCGTGGGGCGGCCAGCGTCGGCGGCCTGCAGTAGGGAGAGCTGCGAGTCGCGGTGCTGCTTGCGGTGGCTGCGCAGTGAATCCTCCCGCACGAAGGAGGCGCCGCAGACATCACAGCAGAACGCCCGGGCAGCGTCCAGGCGGGCACGGTAGCGTGAGCTGACGGGCTTGGGGGCCTCCTCGCCGCGGGTCGCCTTGCCTGCCCCGCCGCCGCCCTTCTCGGCCCCCTCGGAGTGGAACTTCTTGCGGTGGATGACAAGGTTGCTGCGCTGCTTGGTAGCGAAGCCGCACGCGTCGCATTTGAAGGGCCGCTCCTCCGAGTGGACGCGCTCGTGAATCTTGAGCGCCCCCTTGCTGGAGCAGGAGTAGCTGCACTTGCCGCACTTAATGGGCTGCGCCGGCTGATGCTCGCGCGAGTGTTGCCGCAGCGCCATCTTGCTGCCGCAGTGGAAGTCACACTGGCTGCAGCGGAAGGAGTCGGCCGTGCTGTGCCGGATCTGCACGTGAGACTTGAGGTTGCCCTTCATGGCGCAGCGGTAATCGCAGAACTCGCACTGGTACGGCTTCTCGCCCGAGTGGATGCGAATGTGCCTCTTCAGGTCTGAGTTGATCTTGAACTTGGCCTCACACTGGTGGCACTGGAAGGGGGCGTCGCCTGTGGCCAGCAAACATTAACAGAAAATGAGTGTGGGCCAGAAAGACACCCCCCTTTTACACTCCATTTTATTTATTTAGCTTATTTTTAAGAGAAATCAAGGTCCCTGGAGCAACTACGGGTTAAGGGTCTTGCTCATGGGCCCGACGGTTGGTTTGAACATTATGGGGGTTAGGGTCTCCACCCATTTAAAGGGAGACATGATAATTGGGGGGGGGGTTATTAGCCGGTTTCGATTAGGGGGGGTTGCTACCCCCCCATAATTTACGCCCATTGGTGAAATCACGTTACCAACTGGGACTTGAACCGATGACCTTCCGATCACAGGTACGGCATCGTAACCCACTGAGCCACACGCCTCCCTCCCTTGTCCTCAGTGGATCCCACGTTCAAAGGTGAGTCTGAACTGTGACCCCGTTCTACCTGAAGCCTCGAGGATCGGTGGCGGACTGACCGGTGTGCGAGCGTAGGTGCACGGTGAGCTGACTGGAGTTGCGGCTGGCGTATGGACAGATCTGGCACTTGAAGGGCCGCTCGTCATAGTGGATGCGCAGGTGCTTCTTCAGGCTGCTGCTGTCGGCGGCAGCGTACGCGCAGTACTTGCACTTGTGCGGCTTCTCGCCCGTATGCGAGCGGCTGTGCATGTTGAGTTTGTCTCGCCGGCTGAAGCGCTTGTGACACACCTCGCACTCGAATGGCTTCTCGCCTGCAGGCATGGGGGACAAAATACAAAAATGTACAAGTGGACGAATAGTCCAGCGTACAGACAGGTAAGCCAAGGGAATGGGCAAAGTGAACAAACAGGCAAAGAACAAATGGGCCAAGCGAATAAACAGGTAAAGCAAGCGAACGGGCAAAGCAAACGAAGGGGCAAAGCAAACGAAGGGGCAAAGCAAACGAAGGGGCAAAGCAAACGAAGGGGCAAAGTCAACAAAGGGGCAAAGTCAACAAAGGGGCAAAGTCAACAAAGGGGCAAAGTCAACAAAGGGGCAAAGTCAACAAAGGGGTAAAGTCAATGCATGAAACAAAAACAGAGGAATGATTGGATGAAGAAAAATAAAACAAATCAGAAATACAAAATGGACAACACAAATTATCAATCATTATCTAAAAAGAGAAGACCTATAGTAAGCTGCAATTATTCCTATGCAGTTAATCTCTGACTTTCCTAATCTTTTAGCCATTATCATCATGTATTTATACTCCCAGTAAAAATTATGCAATCATGTACAAACAAATCCAAAGACAAATATTTTGATGCTAACTTTAGGTACATTAAAATGCGTAACAGTTTTTATTCAACCTAAAACATTAAGGCCCACATGCGCCCCCTAGTGGTTAACATGGTATGACATTGCAGAAAACGCTACTGCTGAAACAGCCTGTCCCCAGCATGATCAGCCATCAGCAGGATGCCATGGAAACTGCTAACTAAGCCTGAAAGCACCAAGAGGGCTTGCAGAGGACATGAGCAGCCCTGTGTGTGGCTTTCAAAGCTCCTCTATAACCTTATGCACAGCTGGCAAATCCTTTCTAAATTGTGTCTTTGTAGGCTGAACACTGTGGAGTTCAGGGACTACACTTACATTACTGCATGTTCAATGTATTTAGCATAAGCTTTTGTCCAAAGCGATCTAAAAATGAGGCTTAGCACATTACAAACACCCATGCTGTCAAGGACTTGAGTAGGCATAAGTATAGCTAGGTTTAGCATCCAATGAATGCCCAGGTACAAGTGTAAGCAACATTGGTGCGAGTGCTATACAATATCTATTTTCAAAAAGAAGCGGGATAAGACTGTAAACATCCACAAACACAATGCTGAAGGAAAGTTAAACACTGTCGGTTCCTACCCGTGTGAGTTTTGAGATGTCGCTCCATGTCCTTCTGACCATACTGGGTTTTGAAGGAACAGCCTGAACGTGAAAAAATTCAGGTCAGTTAGACTTTCTTGTAATGCACGGTTTATCTGACATCTTCATTGAGGCCTACATGAAGTCCAGGAGAACCTGTGCTTTGAAAAACATTTTACATCAAGAACGAGTGAAACTAAATATCTCATAGTTCAGGCCCAGATGTTCATATCTTTCCTGTCATTTCAATTGCAATAAAAAATAAGAAGTGATTTACACTTGGTGCTCGACTGGGGCCAATCGGGCCTTTCTAGAAGACCGGTAGAATAATGTAAACGCTAGTAAAACGCACAAGCCGGGACAGAGCCGATAGGCTGTGATCAGCATCAGATTACAGGACCCTCCAATAAGAGATAACACAGAATAATCCCCACCTGTGAAGCAGCAGCTACGTCTCTTTGCAGTCAGCGCAGGTTTTAACTTTTTCACCGGCATCTTCGGTGCTTTGGTTTGCATCTTTTTGACACCCCTCGCGACGCAGGCCTGGTAGGTCTCCTCAAAAACAAACTCCGCGCCAGAATCTATTCCAACCAAGACAATTAAAATGTCTCTGTTTTATATATATAAAAAAAGCTTTTAAAGGTTTCCAGGTTTTCCCAAGGTGCTGATATAACAGAACAAGGCTTGGGTGGTACCTAATTTTTGCAATAGTCATACAGATATTATACTACGATACATGTTAATCTGACGGTATTTTCAAAAGCAATGATAGTCCAGTATCTGGAGATCTTGCAGATAAAATTTGCTGAGTGCTCCTGCACAATAAAGTGTGTGTGTGTGTGTGTGTGTGTGGAGGGGGGAGTTGGTGGTACACAGATTACACAAAAAAGTACTGCAAAATAAAACTATTATTTGTAAACCTTTGACCCCAATGTCCAAAACCTGCCATAAATTAACACCAAAACAAGAACACATGTGATCCTGCTCCTGACCACTGATGGAAGTACTTTCTGACAACTGTAAATATTTTCACAGCCGTTTTTCCAGATGTGCACTGTGCACTAGCATATCTGCTGCATTTACTTCCAAATATCTATATTCATCTCAGAATTTTTGCATGGTAATTTATTACAAAATAAAAAGCAACTGGATGCTCTTAAATTCACCATTTCAAGGTGCATCTACACATACATTGTAGATCACACTGCCCAGCACAGAATCCAGACACTCTTCCTGAATAGAGCAGACACAAAGCAAGTTTTTCTTTTACGATCTATATGCAAAATATCTCCCACCAGCTCAAAAACCAGGACATACGCTTGGAATGCTGGTGTATATTTACCAGACAAATGCTAGGACAACACAAGGCTTACTAGGAATCCAAAAAAGGTTTTGACACTATAGATGCATGTGGCAAGAATCATAAGGACAGAAATGATCATACCAAGCACTCTGAAAAAGACAAACTGACAAGTTCAACTGTTCCCAAATTCCTCAAAGAGGTATGCATTCACTATGAGGTCATGATCTGCAAGTCTTTCCCTTAGAAGTAGTCTAAAAGTCAGACACAGGTTTAAGAAATCTCCATGTAAGGACACAAAGCTTCAGCACAGTATTGTTGTCACTTGTTTGCCTCTCACCTGTGACGGTAGAAACAGCTGATGTGGCAGAGGTGTCAGATGAAGGAATGTGGCAGCCATTTTGTTTGTGGGCGAAAAACACCTCAAAATTGTTGTACTGCTGCTTGCAAACGCCACAGATGTGAATATCAGGACTGACCTCCACCAGTACCTGGCTCCCTCCAGAAACTACTGCCATAAAGAGGGAGCATAGAATAGGGTGAAAAACGTAAAGAGCTCTCCTTAATACTTAATGTTTACATAGCAAAAACTTTTTCTCCACTTTAAAATTTAAAGTAATTCATAGCTTTCCAGCACTGAGTTTAATGTCTAGCTCTAAGTAAATCAAGACATGACTGAACAGTTAACTAGTCGAAAGGCTACTATTTGTGCTGGCTCCACATTTTGAGGGATGCAAAATGATAAACTATACCTACCTACACAAGGGAACTAATGACTGACAGCTATCGTTTGATGCTTACCAATAACCAAATAAAGATGCAGCCCGACTGCAATACTGTTGCAATGCACCTGAAATCCTTTCTGAATGCAACTTTAACAGTAGCGTACCTTGGGTTCAAATGTGCAGCACGAAATCACACCGCTTTATTCTACGAAAAATAAAATAAGTTTCACCTGACTTTTGAACACACACAGTTATGTGTACAGTTAACTGTGTGTTTAGTCCTCAAACAGAGCCAACAGATATCCGGTTTTAAAAGACTCAGACAGCTTGAGGACACCTTACCGTCTCCGTTGAACGATGCCATGTAACTAGCCAAAGTATCAGTACTTAAGCTAGCCACTTAATCAACTAACGACACTAATCGCGTAGCCTGAACAAGCCAAAATAAACGCTCCTGAATGTCGTGTTATTCACGGGACATTTAGAATGAGTACGTTGTGCAGTTTACAGTTATGGTTGCTTTAACACATTACTAATTTGGCCGAGTTTATTTCTAAGTAGCAAGCTAGCTAACTAGCTATTAGTAATCTATCTTCCTAAAGCGGCATCTAGGTCCCTGCTGCCGTACGTCCATTTTTACGACAGCTGCCGGGTGCTTTACGGCAAACTGTTAGCGACGCATGAATGATGCACTCGTGGAGCTGGGAATGTTATCGGGGTGTCAGGAGTGCGTTTGGGGTACGCTGGATGCGTGGACACTTATGCAAGATCAATGAATCAGAAATCCAGACAAATGCTCCACTAATAATAACAACAAAGAAATATAGTGGTGACTTGCTTTTTATTTACGATGCACAAAAAGTGGTTTTGTTTATTACGCACGATAACATGCTTGTTTCTGAAATATACACGTGAGCAGGAATAGGGAATGCTTTAATAAGGAACGCTTTTTAGTCAGGATTTTCACAAAATTATTCCGCACTGATTAACAAATAATTAAATTGTTTCGATAAACCATTGTGTTTATTATATATCATTTCAGTAACCTGAGTAACCATTGCACAAAATAATCAGATAAATGCTGAAATAAATAAATGGACGTGAATTAGTCTTTTCACTTCTGTTTATAGAGAAATATTTAAATACATTGAGCTTACAGTCCGGCAATTTTCTTTTGTTGCGGCAGTTTTCACTATAGGCTGTAGGCGGAGCCATTGCAGCGCAGTTTAATAGCGCTTAACTGTCTTCTTTTCATTCTATTAGGTTTGGGTGAATTCGTCCAAGGTTGTGTTGGAAAATATGTGTGTTACACACAAACGGCATTAAGTCTGGGAAAACACGAAGTAGTGCTGAGATCAACACAAGGCATTTTAAATTATATTTTAAATATTAATATTTCATAGAAAACGAAGATCTGGAGATCACGTAGTTTTGCATGAATATTTTTCAGCTATGAAAACATAAATTAGTGTCACAAGTCCACAAAACACGCCTGCATGTGCCCATGTCAATTTAAAAGATGGCAGCGTGAGACCATGCTGTTACTGCTGCAAGTACATAAGTAGAGCAATAGCTGACTTTCTGGAGGGACTGAAAATTAAATGTGAATTTGCCGTTCAATAGCAATCATATTTAGCGGTTTATGCGTGGAGAAAACAAATGCATGGCGCACGCTTCTCACTACGGATTTGTCTCTCTGCTCTCAGGCTTCATTCTGCGTTCAGCCAGTAGGAAGAGGTGGTGTCCTGTCCCGGGGTTTTATATTCAGACCTTTAGTTATTACGACCTCCAGCGCCGGTGGATGCCGGGCCCCCCGGTGGAATGAGTGACGCCGTGTCCGATCCCTTACGGCAGAGCCGCAGTCGGAGGGAAGCCGATTTACCGACGGAGAAATGCGCCCGGCCGCCGGTCTCCGCTTTGCTGAGGCAGCAAACGGCTGACAACACATTGAGCTGTTCCTTAGCAGAGATTACGCGACCAACTGCTTCATTACCAAAAGCCTGCACATGGCTCTTTTATTTCTCCCTCTCGGCCTCTGCCTTTAGCTTTCCAAACCCAAGATGAAATTTTAATGCGACATGAAATATATATTTTTTATGCATGAAAATATATTGGAAATAAACACTGTAGCACCCTGGTCAGTTGAATAGCAATTAGAGCAAAAACCAGGCTCAACGATATATACCCGTTTTTACATGAAATAAGGATCTGTATAGCGATATAGTAATTGTTCAATATCTAGGGAAAACTACACTGCTGCGGTTCAGCTTCTCAGGTCAAGCAACGATGCTTTATGTTTTAACGTTTTAATCCCCACCAAATATTTCCAGTGAGGTGCCTATAATTCAGTTAACCCGGATCCCCCAGAAAGTGGCAATACATTATTCTCGGCATCAGTCTTTTGTCACTTTAATAGACATTATCATTTGTGGCATTTGTATGAGCAAGAAATGGGTTTTCAAAAACAAAAAGAGTTTTCCAGTAGAGGGCATTCGGTGAGTGGCTCACCCTGGCTCCCAAATACTGTAGTTTTTTTCTGCTTATTGCCTCCTCTTTCTTTTATTCATGATCTCTCTCTATAGGGAACAATTCCACACTTTTATTAATTTTCACTTGTCTGGGAGGAACAGTCTGAAGCATAATTCTTTTGTTCTCCTAAACTAGAAATATATTCGTATCATGCCACGGTTATTATTTTAGAGCGGGTTCTCTACGTTATTGCTTTAATGACACTTTACATTTCCTAATGTCGTTTCTATGTGCTGGTGTTAGAGAGTAAATCGGCGTGGAGTAAAATGCACACAGAAATGCAGTTAGTCATTGTATACAGCGCAAATGCTTTGGCTTCCCGCTGATATAGGCAGCCGGTTTGTCTTCTTTGCCTTATAGCTGAATCAATTGTTTTTCAGTGACAGGCTCCATTCTGATTTCCAGCGATCCAGTTCATTGATAAGCAGAGGAACTTTAGGACTGCGCTCCCTGTCCGAAGTTCATTATTGTCGGAGCTGATTTACTTTTGGAGGGCTACAGTAACAACCCGGTGACACTAAGTGACCGCTGCGTATTAGTTTGGAGCCCGTTGAGGTGTCTGGCTTTGGCTCCCATCATTGTCGAGGCTGCCTTTCGTTCACTTGCTGGTCCAGGTCTCCGTCCGCCTCTTCCTCGTATGGCGCACAGATGGGTCCGTGTTAATGTACGACCCGACTATTTGGACAGTTCGCACGCAGTGGTGACTTTTTAGTTAATGGTGCCTGTCTTGTAATATTTTTTTGCCCTCCTTAAATCACCTTAAGGAAAAGTCCACACAAAAATGTATAGTCTGTTTGTTCCTGTAGAACAATACTATTTAAATATATTCATGTTCGTTACATAACATAACAGCAGTTAATTGTTCTGAGGACAACAGTCTGCTTTGTGTTTTTCAGTACATACATATAGGCCTTACATCTTAAATATGTGTAAACATAATTTAATTGTGCAGTGGTCTTTTGAATCAGCTATCAGTTATTGTAAAAGTTTACATAGGCCTAACTCCGATGAATTGTTGTTTCATGATTGGTATTTTATTATATTTTCACGACGCTTTTAGTTGCTGAATAGTACTCCTGCTTTTAAATTTATGGCTCATGTGAATATTTCCCTGTTTTCGGCAGTTATGTTTTGTTGGTGTTTCTTTATGGGTGCTGCCTCTGCTAGGAGGTAAACAACAGACAAAAGACATCGAGTTATCGTTTTTCTTCTGCATTTACTCAGCTTGTGAGATGCAGAGCAGAAGAAGGGATCTGCAATCGTTTATCTCCCCTTGATTTAAAAAAAAAAAAAAAAAAAAAAACTGCTATTATAATATGAGCATCCCTCTCGGCCAAAGAGCATTTCCATGAGCGGTACGTAAACCCTCCAAAAACACCCATTGTTGAATGTGCATCATAAAGTTCAGCTTTTGCATATGCCAAACGTGTGACGGCCCCTTGACAGACGTGATAATTAAAAAGCCTCGCTGCTACGAGTTAACGCCCTGAGAAACGTGCAAACGCAGTAAGCCAGAATGAGCTCTGCAGCGGCCACTTTGATCTGGCGTCAGTGCGTATAATTGCGGACTTTGCGAAGAATCGGGGATTAAAGTTCTCGGCAGCGGAAGCTCTTTCCGCTGCTTCCTCGGTACTCCTAACCCTGTCCTGGAAAAGCGCGATCGTCCTCCAGGCAGCTTGGCCGGTAGATCATGACCATTGTGCTTCATGACGAGCAAGTCAAGCGCACTGGGCTTTGCAGACATCCATGCCTTTGTGAAGAGTCTTGCCATTTAAAGTTACTTTTATAGCAGCTTTATGAGTGTCAGTAATTAGAACAGGCTGTAGCTGCTCTAGGTGTCTATTAGCATTATGTGTGTTCGTTCAAATTGTATTTAATTAAAAGCCTAGACATCTGTCACCAGACTGCAAAACAAAAATGGATACTTTGCATTTCCCTCTTCATTACCGTGCACTTCTTCAGTGGATTAAAGCAATTTCGACTGCAAAATTGCAGTTTCAGGCTTTAAGTGACATATATTTCATGTGTGAGTTGTGTACTTTCTATGCATCACTATCGCCGGTATAATTTTTGTGGTCCTACAAATCAACATGTAGGTAATTGCTTCACCAACCAAATTAATAAATTCCCTAGGTTGAAGAAAAAAAATCTTTAAAAGGTCTAAGCAATGACATATCAAAATAAAAAGAAATTACTAAATTAGAAAAATATAAGGCTACAAATCTTTAGATAATTGAGGTGAAAAGTTCGTCGTAACCTTATGACTTTCAGCCTTAATTTTATAAGGACACAAATGGGATCCGCAATTCACAGCTAGCCCTGGTTCTGACAGGCAGGCGTATTGAAATGATGGGGGATAAGGTGAACAACTGTACTTTCTCAAATAAAATAAATTATTTATGAAGGAATAAAAACTTAATAAAAAAAACTCTCCCCAATTAACATCAATGATAGAATATATTTGAGTGACTGTTCAAAAAAATATCCATAGTAATCTTTCTATCATTGTTTTTCGGTATTTGGAAATCTGAGCATTTACGATGTACAGTAACGCAACGTACAAAGGAAGCTTCACCTCATGTAACATTATGAAGTTTGGGGCTGTTCCTGATCAGGCAGCTAAAGCAGCCAGGTTGAGGTTCATGTCAGTTACACGTTTTAGCCATTTGATACCACATGAAAAAGAATAGTCCGTGGGCAGCCGTGTCCTTCCTCTTCCTGCGGAGAGGAGGGCAGAAGCACTGGGGACGACGCCATTGTCACATTATTTCCCCCTAAAGAGGCGCACCAGCTGCTTACGCCTGCTTAATGGCCAGGAGCTGTCACAAGGTATCACGGCGGGCGGCTCTGTGGCACAGGCAGAC
This sequence comes from Hippopotamyrus pictus, assembly GCA_026781145.1. Taxonomy (NCBI): domain Eukaryota; kingdom Metazoa; phylum Chordata; class Actinopteri; order Osteoglossiformes; family Mormyridae; genus Hippopotamyrus; species Hippopotamyrus pictus. The sequence goes on from JAODLC010000113.1 coordinate 20,586,022, forward strand.
GTTTTAATTGCAGACTGACTTGTGGGTTGTCAACAGCAATTATAGTACATTTCCACCTGAGGGCACCAGAGCAACACCACCTACTGCCAGCTGCTCTGCTACCACCTGCTGGTGTGGAGGACCAGAATGTAACTGCACCCACAGGTAATGATGTGGGTGTCAATTCAGTAACCCCCAGCAGAGCATGCTCCTGCATTCCTGACCCAAAAATAACTCTATTACGCCCCCTTTCAAACACCACGTTGCTTCTCTAGCACCCATATGAATGAAAGATAGCACAATATGAGCCAGGAACACCACTATTTTTATTAAATATTCACATGCTGTGTTTTTGCCACCCCAATGTTTTGTACTTATTTATTACTGTGAGGGATTTAAGCTTTATTTTAGTTTTATTTTATTTATTATTCAATTAGATCTTTTTGTCAGTTTTGGCTGATAGAGAGTGCATTTACCAAACTCATTCTCCAGGTAACTGTAACACAAATTATAATAGCAGACATAAAATAACCCATGAGGCTACATTTAATTTATGACTGTTTCGGTTTATTTATTTACTTTGTTTGACACAAAGAGGATATAAGAGCTTACCCAACAATCATGTTTGAGTGAAGGCTGATTTGATGAAATGTCCAGTTTTTTTTTTTGTTGTCGCTGTTATTGCTTTCATTTTTGTATATGAAGCATAAACATTGATGAAATATGGAAAACCACAGAGGTGATATGACCAGCTCCATAGAGAATTCTGCAAGTCTAACTACTTGAAAATCCTAGTAGGGATGCATATAATTTCACATAAAAAGGATCATAGCCTTTGTATGCTAGCTTTCTACCTCTGGAAGAAAAGATCGGGCATTCTTAAAATCAGCATTGCAGCATCTGCCATATTCCAGTGACCAGTATATTTTGATAATTTGCATTTACAGTTTTTTAGAAGAAAAAAACAACAGTGATTCTCTGGACATTGTTGATGAAGCCCATGGTATAAGGTGGAAACAGCCTGCTTACCGTTGGGGGAATGACCCAACCCAGTGCAACGATTGGAAGGGCAAGGGAATCAATGCAGGCTTCTCGTTCAGTGGTGGTCTTGCTGTCTTGTGGCAGCGGAAGAGAAAACAATAGCTGATCAACATAATTAAGGCTACAGGGAGTTTCTGATCTAATCAAAATAGCCTTTGTTTTGTTTTTTTCTTTATTATTCAGCTGATGCCCTTGACTGATGCAAGGCCTCTGTCATCTTCACAGCGGCGGCCCTTTGCTCTCACGTGACTCCCAGGCCAACACAATCCCTTTAACTTTATTAAAGGGATAAGGAAAAAAAAAGAAAATAATCTTTGCAATATGGCACCTGGCAGAGCAGTATGAGTTGTCCCAAAATTCATGTTTAATTTGAACTGTATAACAAACTGCTCCCACACAAGCGGACTTCATTCCAAGGACCATCTCACCGCTCAACTCTGTGACCCGAAGATGGATCTTGCAAAAATAGTACAGGAATGGATGCATTGAGTAGTATGCAAGTATGTGCGATAAACTTTGATAACGGTCACTTGTCACTCCTGCACTTTGTTATGTTGCTGTCACATAGTCTGTCTCTTTATAATGTTATAATCTGTTTTACTGTTTGACTACCTCAATATATGTTTACTTTTACATATGCAGACGCACGATTACGTTGGTTCGTGTTACGATAATTTGACTTTACGATGGGTAAATGTTTTTCACTTTATTCAATAAAATACATGAGGTATTCAACACTTTATTATATAATAGCCTTTGTGTTAATGATGTTGCCCAACTGTAGGCTAATGTAAGTGTTCTAAGCATGTTTAAGGTAGGCTAGGCTATGTTTGTTAGGTTAGGTGTACTGTATTAAAATCCTTTTTCGCCTTATGATATTTTCACCTTGCGAGAAGTTTATTGGATCGTAACCCCATTGTAACCTGGGGAGAGGCTGTTTACTTCTTTTGTACATTGTTTACATCTGTTATATACTATTCACCTTATATTTATATTGGATCAGCTCTCGGAACCTTTGAATCTTGAATTTGAATCGTAACGATGCAGACTCGCTGTTTTCTGCAGTCGAATGATGTTATGATTACTCTGGATAAGATGGAGCTAAAGCCTGTCAGACAGCTTCTGAACCCACAAAGAGCAGAAGAGAGAAACACTCAGGAATGAGCACTGAGGCCGACAGTGAGCTGCGCACTTGCAAATCAGGACTTTTTATGGCATCTGCCAAGTGATGGCCGTGATATGGGGCTTGCTGAGGCAAGGGGGACTGCAAAGCAGGCTGTGGATTCAAGGCGAGTCTTTAAAGGGGGGAATCTGCATAGCTCAGTAACAGGCAGGGCTAGGCGGTAAATCCACCAGCCATAATACGTCAAACTTGAAGGTAGTGGTGGTGATGCTTGAGCTTTAAGTGCAAGAGAAGGAATTTTGGGCTCTCCGTTGGTGTAAATATTGTCTTAAGTTGCAGGTCTTTATAGTTTGCTAGTGCTTATCTGACTTTGGCTGGCAAGATCTACAACGCTGGATGTCCCCAGCTCCACAACAGAATCCGTCCTCTTTAAAAGAACCTGCGACCATATGGAGAAAGAATACATGCATCCATCCATCATCCATAACTGCATCGGCTGTGGGGTCACAGTGAGTCTAGAGCTTATACCAGGGTACACAGGGGATGGGACCTGAATGAGATTCCAGTAGAACATCACACATTTAAACTCCAAGTAAAATTTATTGTGAGGCGAAAAGCTTATTCTGAAATGAGGCCCATTTAAGTCAAACACATTCCTCCGAAGAAGCTATTCTCAAAATGAGAGAAGGGAAAGCTGTGAATAAAATTCATTGTGTGTAGATGGCTGGGCGCCGAATGTCCAGGTGGTTGGTGGGTGTTAAAACCTGCAATCATAAGATGTGTCAGCAGGGGGGGCCTGAGATCAGGAAAGTGACGCGTGTTCACATCACCGTGTGGGCACTACTCTGTTTTAATGCAGTTAACATTTTGGAACTTCGAAGACGTGCCGCTAGCCTCATTTTTGCGCTTAAGCAGTTCGCTTTCGATGTAGTGTTTATTATTTTTATGTTATATCATTTTTTTTCCCAGGCAAATTAAGGCAGGCAAGAAAAAAGTTTTGTGTTGCCCAGACTGACACAGGCTGTGGTAACGCCAAAAGGCAGAAGAGCATTTAAACATCTTAGGGAAAAACAGGTAAGTGGGGCAGGGAGATCATGTGGTCCTGGCGTAATGAGAGAAGGACTCCTAATTGGCTGAGGTGTCAGGAAGATAACAAAATCCAGCCTCACGCCTGTAAGACCTGAGGGATCTCACCTGACCTGTCACTTCCCGTGGTCTCCAGTGTCAGCAGCGAATGGAAAAAAAAAACAAAACAAAACAGGAAATAAGGAAATAAGGTGTAAACATCTGGTGTCAAGGTTTTCAGTTTGAATAAAACCGCCGTGGCAGCAATTTCTCTTCAGCCGTTGAGAACGTTTAGTCTTTTGGAGCCTCCTGACAGCTGGGTAGTCTGGGAAATGAAATAATAAGACAGACTTCTGATTTTGCAGAATACCTTTTCAAATGGACTGCACAAAAGTGAGGGGAACAGGTGTTGTGACAGATTGAGAGAAGTTTTATATGCCAATTTAAATGCAGAAAATATAAAAAGAACACATTCACAGATTTTAAGTAGGATGCTTTGCTAAATTTAAAAAAAAAAAAAAAAAAGACGGAAGGGATGAAACATGAGGCAAGCTTAGAAAACACAAAAATATATATTTATTCTACTCCTCACCATCTCATAAAGAAGAACGCAAGAAATAGTACTTATATGCATATTTCTATAATATTGCTTGTTTGGACTATGTTTCATTATAAGCATCATGCAATAAAAACTATATTATAAAGACAGTGAAAAATATTACAGATATGGTTGAGAAGATTACATCATTTTGGCAAGCTTAGAAGAAAATAAAATCTAATTGAACTCACCTGGTTAATATTCCATTCCAATTAACAACAGGGAAAACCATTCCTTTCGATTATTATATATAATGGATGTATATATAAAGCATTTATCTTTCTACATATTACATATATAAATCCGCGTTTCATCATTCATCTTTTACTAAACAGGAAATGTGTTGTACTGTGGAGAGCATGAACACACACACACACAAACACACACACACACACACACACACACACACACACTAAACTTGTGAGACACACACACACACACACACACTTCACCTGGGCCTCTTTTTCCTAAAACAGTGTTACACTTTTTC
>JAODLC010000113.1:20590417-20605277 GCA_026781145.1 Hippopotamyrus pictus
GGGGGGGGGGGGCGGGGGGGGGGCATCCATTCATTTTTATGGGCAGAACCCTAATCCCAGCAATGACAGCTTTACCTCTTGCCCAGCCCTAACCTTAACCATAAGTAACCAAAGGTAATACAAGTCTTTTGGCATTTTTAGTGTTTTTATTGCAGTCACAGATTTTTAGAAAATTGGGTTTTCCCTTGTGGGGACTGAAAAAGTTGTCCCCACAACGTCAGAATAACAGGATTTTATCACGTTATGGGGACATTTGGTACACACGCGCACGTACATGCACTCAAAAGAGCTGAAATTTGTATTCCTCTCTTGGAGGTATTTACAGTACTCATGATGCTTGTGAATATGTAGCGCTTCCATGTCCTTTGCATATGTGCATGTGTAAACATACATGTTTGTTTACATTTCCTGGGTTACAGGAAATGGGGGGTCTTTGGATCCTTTGATTGTGACAATTACAGGTGTAATGATACGTAATCCTCAGTAATTGAAACCACACAAATGTGTATGCATGTAGTCATGCTTTCCCTTCACAAGAATCGCCCTTTCTTAAGGGACATGATTCATTCTAAAAGACCAAACCCGTAATACTCCAGGTAGGTGATGCATATGTTTAGACGATGGATCATGCTAATTTAAACAAAATAATTCCACATAGCCACTCAGACTGTCATAAGAAAACAAATCCGCTTGCTTGGCCTCTGCAGTGGCTTATGGCGTCGTCATGGGAGCAGAACGTTTGTCATAGACGTGGTTCTCGTCCTCAGCCACGGCCTACGCTACACGTGGAGAACGGCTTTCTAGATTCTCTCTGAGTCTCAAGCAAAACGCGTGGCCGTGAACTCAGATCTCACACCTCATGAGGAGGTCGTTTGGTTAGGCTGGGCACCTGACATACAGATCAGACGTCTGGTCTGTGGACGCACCCTCAACGGAAGGACGAACCTTGGAGAGAATAAATCAAAGTGAAGACTCGATAATTACTTATTAAAATGGAGATTCGGCTTGTGACTCGTTGCAGGTCAAATGTAGACCCCCCCACCTTCGTGCAACTGTGATTTACTGCCCAGGCACTGTGGAGTGTGGAAAGCATCAATATGAATTTTCTTTTATTTTTTTCCAGTGATTTAAAATATATGCACAAATGGTACCCATAGGTTACCCTAGTTCTGGGTAAAATAGGAACAATTAGTACAGCCTGGGGCCTTTTGTGTTTAGGTCATGGTTTAAAGTGACAGTAACAGATTTCAGTAATTCACAGCACAGTCATCATACCGTATGTTCAGCATGATTTATATAATCAGGTCCATATCCCTAATGTAACATGACCTCTTTGGAAAAGGCTCGTTATCCATCCTCTAGCTGCTTATCCGGTACAGGGTCAAGGGGGGGCAAGAGGCTGGGGTGCACCCTGGATGGGATGCCGTTTCATGCTAGAGCACACATACCCAAACACATTTTATGGGCAATTTAGAGACTCCAATTCCCTTAGCTGCGTGTTTGTGGACAGCAGGAGGAACCCGCGATTCCCAAAGCGAAGCCACGTAACACTGGACGACCACGCAAACTCCAAACACACAAGGTCGAGATAAGATCTGAACCCCCAGGCCCGGAGTTGCGGGAACGGAGCTGAATGCCCTTGGTGACCTCCGTGTCACCAAGAAAGGATCCCTATTCCTGTTTTATTTCTCAAAGTGTTTAAACTTGCCACCTTCTTGGGTGACGTGAGAAGAATGACTCCATCGAGGTTTTCTTTTTCCAGTGTTGAAGTCAAGGTGGGGATGATATTTTATAATTAAAGATGGCAGATTAACACAGTGAACTGAAATCGGGGGTGACATCTAAAGATGCAGCGTAAAAATCTTATCTTTATCTTAAAGTACAGCTAAACAAATATACAAACTACAGCTTACTAATAGCCAGTTCTTTACTAAGAAAGTGGGTTTTGTGCTGTGGTAGGTTAGGCTGCTGTGTCTGATCAGAAGGTTTCCAGTTTGAATCCCTAGGTTAGCAGACTGATTTCACCCCAACTGCTCCAGGGACTGACCCTACCTCCTTGAAACATGTATGTTGCTTTGCATTAAAATGTTAATAAACCTACTGAAAGGTGACAATAGATGAGGTGCAGAGGGCTGAGCCTGAATGACCTCCCTTGACCTTTGATCATGTGACTGTTGTCGTCATCATTATTGGTCATAGAAGCAGGAGGAATCCAATAGGCCGAAGCCTCAAGCACAGGCACCTCAGTGCACAAGCACTCAAGAGACGCCTCCGCCTAAACACGCAGTAAAATCTGCTTCATCCAGGATCGACTTGGGAGAGGACCAAAGAGGATCTCCCACCTGAGAATACAACACAACATGCTTTTCATCCCTCCTGTCTGGCCACTGTGGGCAAGCGCTACAGGCTTGGGTGTCTGTGTCTGACCTCCCGCGAGGGCTGCAAGCTCATAAGCAGCCGGGCTGAATCGCCACAGGCTACCGCCGACTTATAGCCCCCAGGCGTCCGCGGGGCTGGGGGAGGAGGTGCCCACCTGGAAGTCAGACGCTGAACAGGCAGACGTTAAGAACCTTATAACGCGAGTGAGGAACAGCCCCGGGGGGGGGGGGCGTCGCGGCAGAGACACCGTCCTCACAAGCTCGCCGACCTGCACACGCCAGCAGAAACGCAGGGGCCTGTGTTCCTCCGCCAGGTGGATAAATAAATATGGCCGCCTGGCAGGGACCGTTAGTTTCCGCAACTGAAAAATGAGACTATAATTCCGGAATCCTTATCGTTTGAACTGTGACTGGTCACGGTGCCGGAAGAACAACCTCCACTGCTGGAATCCATTTGCTAACCTGGATCTGGTTTCCAAATCGTCTTGATAAGTGTCCTGTATGTGAATCTGGAAATAAAATCGGGCCGAAATGGCGGTCTTATCGGAACGAGACCTCGTTCCAATACAGGAGCTGCAGGCTGTTCTTTATCCAGCACCATCCATCAAGGATTGGTTTACAGAGAACGGATCATTGAATGTGCGCGTCTCTCTCCTCCGGAATTACTTTCCCTTTTATCTTTGTTATTCATAGCTCCTAACCTGAGAGAGGTTCACCCATAAACAGCAAAGTTAGTTAAATATCGCCCCAAAAGGGCAAATGGCTCGAGCTTGTATAATCAATCATTTAGTTAATTCGTGTCAACATTATTGTAGGATGACAAAGAATAATTTGGAATTTGATTCTGTTTTTATTGTGAAGATAATGGGAGGGGTTTTATAATGGGAAAACAGTAAGAAAATAAACACATAGGCTTATCAAACCTTGAGCTCTGTGATCGGGGGTCTATACTGGCAAGGTACACCCTGGAAGAGAAGCCTACTTCACAGGACAATTAGAAACAGACACTCACACCCACAGAGCAATTTAGATTCTCAACTTGATCTATGGAATGTGGGACGAGAGCACAGAATACAGAGAATGTCGACTCAGACTCCTGCAAGCAGGGGACTGTGGCCTGATTGGAACCTGCAGCCCTGTGACACACCCACCAAGTCACATGACCCACATAGATTCCACGTCTAAGCAAAAGCCAGGCAAAACACGTCCTACCCTGTAAGCTTCACCACAATGCGAACTGAAAACACCTCATTGCTCAAACACTCAAACATTGCGCCGTTTTATTTACCTCTTTTTGTTTTACAGTGTCTTTTAGTTGTCTGGTTTCATTTGGCCACGAAGAATGAATCTTAATCTTCCATAACTAAGGGGGAATTAACGTCTAATTGCAACTAAAATGGAGCAAGACAAGAACTAGAAAACTGCGAGGGGGGCAATTAAATTTGAATTTTGCACTTTTATTATTTAGCGTGCGGCGATGTAGCGTACTCGCGATGCAGGGGGGTGCGCACTCATGTAAAGGGGGGGGCGCTTCCTTTTGAAACCTCTCTCTTCTCGTCGCATTTCATGCCTCCCGCAGTAATCACCACCGTTCTGCATTACAGGAGGCCCCCTCCCATGTCATAAGAGCCCCCTTTTATGGAGAGGAGGGACGAAAGACAGAAAGGAAAGGGTGGTGGGGGGGGGAGGTTGGGAATCAGTGGACGTCGTTAATGCAATTTGCTATTATTTCAAAGACCAAAGCTGAGCCGTCAGTCAGGCGGCCATATTGCTAATGAGATCCGCGCTAATATTGAGAGTGCCGGGCCGGCTGTCATCCGGTAGGTGATGGTTTTAAGACTTACCGGCGATACTTCATTAATTAACCTTCACATTCTATGTAGATCTGCTCATCAAGATGCAGTTAATTAAAGAAAGGTCATTTCAAGGGCTGCATGGAGGTACAGCTACAATGGGAGGGTGGTGCTGCATTGAGGGAGATAGGGGAGGGTTAGGTGCTGGGGGGGGGCAGTTGAAATGGCACTGGAGTGGTGCTATAGCCAAGCGCTAACCCCCTGCCCCTCCGCCTGCCCCAGCTTTGATAGAACGCAGCCGCTCGGCCCTCTTCCTTCCACGTGGAGAATAGGGCTAATGGATAAAATGGCCGTGAAATATTCATAATTCTCGATTGATGGCGCACGTATCTTTTAGCAAAATGCCAAAGTTTCTTCCCCATTTTTTTTTTATTTTTTATTATTTCATGAGAACTTTCCTCCCGACCTTGAGCCGCGTTCAGAAATAAAAAAGGCCATCGAAGTATAAAGCAGTCTGGGAAACAAGCGGGGCCATCAAATAGTCATGTTCCCAGGCCTAAGTGAAACTCACTTTCCAGCGCAATTTATTTATTTATGCACAAATCTATCTTCGCCGCTCAGAGGTATCATGCGTGGCGTGCCAGCAGTCCTCCGTATGCGGCCAGTATTTCATTTCCCCGAGATGCCATTGACTTTCTCATCCACAGGGTGGAGCATCAGTTAAAGCAGCGGCTCACAGCTAGTTTAGTCTCAGGATCCGCGTTTTTTCCTTGGTCATTAAGTCAAGAGCAAAATTATTGGGAGGGGTTTTATAAATAAAAATTTTGAACCAACTAAATTTATTTAATAAACAACAGTGCTATAATAGTAGAGAGAGAGAGAGAGAGAGAGAGGGAGAGAGAAGAAAAAGCAATACACCTGTAATCCGTACCTTGCTTGGGGAAGGTTAAATGACACTCTGCAACAATGTTTCTTATCCTGGTTCTTGCGGGCCCCCAGATTGCGCCCTCCCAGCTCCCGGCAAAAATGTGTCAGCAAGCTGTCAGCCAGCTCTTAAGACCAGGATGACTTTTGTGTCGCGACCCACCATTTGAGAAACGGCGGGTGAGGGTGGGGGTTCTCCTTTTGTCTGGAGGCCCCAGCCCCTTTTGAAATGATAAAAATTGGTGGATTAAAAATTTAGTTGACAAAAAATGCTAACAGTGGAATTTGTCGAGGCCGACAAGAAAGCATTAAACTTCATTTTTTTTTTTTTTAGCATATTCAGAATATCATTTTGCGACCCGCAGTCTGAGAACCGCCTGATTAGGGTTCCGGCCTGGGGCTTCGGGTTGTTGTCTGGAATGTCGTGATGAATTAGTTTCTTTGCCTCACTTACTTTGGTGGATCTATAAAGGCTTCTGATTGCACTCGTGCCTCCGGCGTCACACTGAGGAAATGACTGAGGTGCTGCACTCGTTCTGAGGTGACCCTCTGAGGATGAAGCGATGGGGCACGGATGAGTCTCCGTCATGGCGGATAAGCTTGTGCGTGACCCCGCCCTTCTCGGCTGGCAGAAAGGGTGGGAATATCGAGCCTTGAGTGTGTTGCACCAACCTGCAGGATAATCTGCTTTTCCTAACACCTTGGAAAAGGTGCTGGTTGGATAATCACGGTTGCCGTCATGCATGGTAGCTACGGGCAAGGGACATAGAGGGGCAGGGCCACGGGGGACTAGCCCAAACTGATTGGCTCTCAGAAAACCCCCTCCCCTGTCACTCACAGATTTGAAACATACCATTGGCTAATAATAAGGTTGCCCCCTCTGTATGAATTATGGCCTCTCTTATACCCCTCCATTGTACTTCCAGGGTTTTCCCACTGGGATGTATAGTAGTTCAGGTTGGGCAGGGTCACGGGTGGGGCTTATTACTAATTGTCACCCTGCACGTTAATACGTCATAACGACTGGGGGAGGGGTCTCAAGCAGATATGGCTTGTGTCCTTAGCTGTCTGATCCGCAGAATGAGGCGGCATTAGCCTTACAGATGGGCACGTCGGAGACGAGGAAACCCGACCGACTCGTGTTGTTTAGGTCAAATAGGGCCCATAACTTACAGGGAGCCCTTATGCGCAATTTGTGGAGGGCGGCTACATTTGGGCAGCTCTGGAGGGCCTTTTAAAAGAGAAAAATCGCAGCGGCACTGCCGTCCGTCTTCCGGCCCGTGGCGTACGGAGCCACCGGCTGTGCCGAGTTTACCAGGGAGACGTATGGCGACTGTGCTTGGCGAGGCGGCTCGGAATGGAACGCGGCCTCTGGCCGCAGAGAGGGGAGCCTGATATTGGAGTGGGGGGGGGGGCTTTGAGTTGCCTCCACTGATGTCTGTTAAAATAGCAGAGTTTTGTAGGAGTTACGCATTTACGCCAGAGATGGATCTACTCAGGAAAACACTTCCTATGCTAACATTTTGATATTCAGTACAGTGCAAAAGTCTCAGGCAGTCGAAGAAAATGTTTCAAGCTATTTATCGGGGTAGTAAGCTTATATCTGCTCAGGAAAGAATCCAATTTAACATTAGAACGTATGCAAATGAACAGTAACACAATAAAAAATTAAAACAAGACTTTCCTCTGTTCTCCAGAAAGATCCTGGTACTTTCCGGTGTTACTGAACATCGCTTCAGTTCCCACACCTTTCCTTGGGGGCCCCACAGACGTTCCATGTATTCATTAAATTTCACCGCCAGCTCACTTAATTAATTGATTAAATGAGTCAAATTACTCATTGAGGTATCGATTAGCCAAACATACTATGCTAGTGGTCAAATAAAGAACTACATGGGGATATTGGATGGTTGCTGCAGATACTGGGGTGACTCTAAAAGAGATTCTGAAACGGTTAAGCTGACAGACTTTTGCAAACATAATATATGTGAACATCATTTTCTTTGACTGCCTAAGTCTTCCGTACAGTACAGTAAATACGATGACTGCACACACGATCTTTTGAACATCGAGAATTTCACTTTTATTTAGTTTTTTAGTTTATACAGCTAGTAATTTAATATCTTTAGTGTTTTCACTCAGGCGTTTGAGTGGGGGACCCAGCGCAGCGACCTTTCCTGTGAGCCCAACGTCTCCCCGCTCCAGCAGAAAGTGCCGGAAAAACGACATAAATCCTTGTTGTCTGCCTGCACGTTATTTCCCGGTAATTAGCCGAAAATACACCCGAAAGGGTTTCCCTTCTCTCAATTTGCCTCATCCCGCGGTTAATTATAAGCCAGCTGAGGTGTGCTACACATCACCCTTCAATACTATTTAGGGAGACTGACCTCGCGAAGGTGCCTGCGATCACATTGCCAGAAAAAGCAACCGGATAAAAACTCAGTGACAAAAATTCATTTGAGTCTTTAGGGCAACTTTCTCTTTTGTTCAAGTTCAGCAGTTCTGGCGAATTGCTTGGTAAGCAGACAGAAGTGTTAATGGGATTCATATTAGAAATAACTGCCTCTTAGCTGCCAATTTTCAAGGATCTCATCTTATGCCATTTGTTCAGTTTCACACCGAACCCAAGCCATCGTTAGACCTCGTTTTTAAGTCGCGAGCCCGCTCCCACGGCGTCCTTCGCATTGTTCCGCCGCAGTTTGTCAGCTTTACTTCATTGTCGTTTACTTTTGTTATACATTTCAAAGTTAAGCGTTTGTTTCCGATACAAAAAAAACGGAAAAAAGGCCAGCCCTGGTTCGTTTGCAGTGTTTTTTTTTTTATTTTTGATCGTGGGGAGGGACAGTCGTGGGGAGGGACAGTCGTGGGGAGGGACAGTGGCACAAAGGCACACAGGCAGCAGGGAAGCTGGGTACTGTCGCAGGATGTGATGTCACGGTGTCACACCTAGACGACCGTATCCTCTAAGACCCTGTGGTATGGGATCACGGGCCTTGGCACTGCTGACTGGGAATATAACAGCTCTGGGGTGACAATGACAGAGGAGAAGCAAATGTAAACTTTCTAATATTGAACCTTAATTAGACTCATTCTCGGTTGACATACTATTCATTCATGATGGGTTGGTGCCCCGTCCTGGCTCTTGCACCCGTAGGTTCTGGGATAGGCTGTGGACCCCCACAGCTCTGCACAGGACAAGTGGAAACGGAAAATGGGTGGATGGATGCCGTTCATATTAATCCATCCATTCAGAAAAGTATTAATAGAGGCAATGATACGTGGGTTTTAAATTGGACCTTTTTTCGTCAGTTTGAGATTAAATTAAATAACATGCTGGCAGTATATTATATATTTCATGATCGATATATATTGAAGTGAGATGTATGAGGTGCATATATATATATATATATGGTAAACAGAAATTGGTGGTGGCGTGGTGCCATGGGTTAGGCCTTTGAGCCTTTTACTGGAAGGTTGTCGGTTCAAATCCTATCCTCTGCAGTATAGTCATGTCTCTGTTGGGTGCTTGAGCATGAACCTTAATCCCCCAAAATGCTGCAGGGGTGCAGCACTACAGGAACTAATGTTAACGTGATGAGAGAACAGCTAGCCTAGTCAATGAGAAGGGCAGACAGTCTGGTGAGCTGATGCTCTTTTGTGGTTATGGGGCTTCTTTTCAGTTTGTCGCATGAAGCAAAGTTTCATGCGAATCTAGTACTACCAGATGCTTCACAGCCCTGCATACTACAGTGCCAGTGTATACTACAGTATACTACAGCTGTTTGACTCCAGTGTTTATAAGCCATAAGCAAATCGTCAGAAAGCTCGTAAGGCTTCATATCAACAGAGACGCTTTAAGGCTACTTTAAACAGTCATGGGGGGGAAGTCAAGCAGATAGCAGGGAGAGTCTCTGGCGGCAAATTCAATTTTATTGTTTCAATGGAAGTGAATGACGTCATAGCTTTATTTATTTAGCAGATGCTGATATTCAAAGCGACACACGTTTTGGGAATAAGATCGGCCATTTAGGAAGTTTGAGAATTGAGAATGCAGACGGCCCCTGGGGCAGTTGGGGTTACGGGCCTTCCTCAAGGGCCCACCAGTGAAATCACCTCAGGATCCGAACCGCCGACCTTCCGATCACAGGAGCTGTGTGCTAGTCTGCTAAACCACACAGCCTAATAACTTGCTTAAGACTGGGCGGTATCCTTTGCAAACCACACACTAAACGGAAACATTAAGCGACTAGCCTCCTGGATTCAATTGCTAGGAATCCTGGGCCTCTCCGCTGGTTCCTGCTAAAACTGTAGGTTAACAGCTAGGCCAGATTCGCTAAGGGGCTGTGTAAGCCACTGCCAAAACACAGGAGAGATTTTCTGTGGCTTTTTGGAGTAAGAGGGGCCCCACTTCTGACTGACAGCTTACATAACCTTACCAACCTGCATGTCACAGCACTGACGGGCCTCACAGAGCCTTGGGAAACAATGTTATTTCATTCTTATTTGACAGCATTAAATTATTTTCAATGTTGTGGGGAAAAAAGAAAAAAATTACTCCAATCCTGCTGGGAGTTTTGGTTTCTGATATGTCGGAATATATCAAGTGCAGGGAACGATTAACAAGTCAAGTCAAAGGTAAAATGACCCTCCCACCCTTCTGGCCGCTTCTTGGCTTGTGTGGTTGAAATTCCTTGCTGGCCCTTGCTTCAGTGGTCACCTGTGGTCTAGGAGTCTTCAACGTGGATTTTTCTGTGGGATGTGGCTATAACACAGGGGTGTATACAGGGGGCGGGGCCACTGGACCTCAGGCCCCAGCTGAAGGGTGAATGGCCTGGGGAGTGCCCGCTCCACTGTCACTCGCCATTTCAAAACATTTCATTGGCTATTGACAAGGTTGACCCATCTGTACGAATTACCGTCCCTCACATGCCCCCTACCTTGAAAAATCCTAGTATCGCCCCCCCCGGCGTACTCCCATGGCTTGGTGGGAGTCCATTTTGGGCAGCAGCAGGCAGTTCAGCATTACGTACACCGCATGCATACAGATGGCCGCCTACTGTGGGACCCGTGGCCACGGGCCAGCGGTTGCCAGGCGGGGAGACATTAGCGTAGGTCGTGGCCGTGATTCATCCGGCGAGCGCTGCGGCCCGTCACGTCTCCCTGACAGAGAGGCGCGACGCTTTATCAGCCTGCCTGTAAATCAGCCATATGTGTGGCCGCAGACGGCAACGTCGCCTGATCTGTTTCAGACACTCTAATAATCTGCTCCTGGCTGATTGATACCTTTGCACGACACAAAGCACATTACGCCTGAAACCTGGGGGGGGGTTGTCTGGGTATCTGTGCTGGATGGCCACCTCGCTAGCACCTGTGGTGACCGTGAGGGGGGGGGTTGTGTGTGTGTGTGGTGTTTGGCGGTCAGGGGTCATATGCAGGGGTGGGGCCATAGCTGAAAGCTACGATTGGCCCGCTCCACTGTCACTCACTGATTCAAAACATGTCTTTGTCTAATGAAAGGTCAGCCCCTCTCTATAAATTATGGTCCCTCTTACACCCCCGAAAATAAATGCCGCTGCGCTCTACCAATTAGAAATGCAAGATGCATGAATGCAATCAAATTTTGTTTGTATTTTGTTTGGTTGCTCTTATGGTTATGGTTAGGGCTAGGTAGGGGTTAAGGTCGTCATATTGGTGTTAGAGTTTTCCCCATAGAAATGGATGGAGAAAGATATAATTACAAATGTGTGTGTTTGTGTGTTCGCGCCCCACGGAGCCGCCTGGACCCTGATGAACTGCGTAGTTCTGCTTGCCTCGCTGCTTTTGATAGGCTTACAAAAGAGCATGTTTTCATTGGCGAGATGCATTATTGGGATTGACACAGATACCCAACGGCTGGTGGGGGGGAAGGCGAATGGGGGCGGGGCAGGTAATCAAAACAAATACGCAAAGAAATCCACAAAGCAGGGAGCCATTTTTAGGGTAATCATAAAAGGGAAAAGCTAAGTTCTTCCTTTCTTTAAATAGTAACGGTCCACAGCAGAATCAGAGGCCTTATTTTCTTTTTGAACCTGGCATAAAAAAAACTTCTTTTCTTTCACTTACAGTACTCACCATTGTACTGCAAATACATAACAGTTTTGGTCAGTTTTACTGTTGGCATTCAAGAGATAAGAACATCATAAAGAAAATAAATGCTAATTACACCGCACCCCTGAACAAAAGATTGCAAAAAATAGCACACAAGGTGTTTAAACTGTTTCATTTAAGTTAACTTATTTAATTAATATAAATAACAATATCTAGAAATGTCAGCATATGTAAAACCCCGATAATTAACCCCAGTAATGAAACAACCTTTTTTTTTCATTGGAAAGAATGCAAATACATTGGAAGCAGACCGTATATTGTAATTCTTCTGAGTTTTCACATATCCCATCATGCATGATTTTTTAAGGCTACTCTAGCTACGTCATCTACTTCAACAGACAGAGTGAGGACAGTAGCTAGTGTGCAGTAGCACCCATAATGCATCATGAATCTGACAGCCAATCAAGTTCTAAAATGGTTACATATAGGATTGTGGAACCTTCAGTCAAATGAGAGACACAAATATTGATATGATACGGGTTTATTTTTCTGTTTCTGTTCTATTTGTTTATTTTAAACAAAAAAAATCTCCCGGATTGAAGCTTTGAAATTCCAGGAGGCTTCATCGTTCTATTCCTTGAGTCTTCCGGCTAATCTGGGAGGGTTGGCCACCCTACCCATACTTCCCAATGGCCGTGAGAATGAAAAGAGCTAGATGGGCAATCATTCGGAGGGTGCCATGGCCGTCTCTGTGGTCACCACGGAAACAACCGCGCCCGAGGAAAATGTGACGCCGTAAGTGCGCTTCCTCCTATGCCGCCAGCGCGGTCACAGGGCAGATTCTCCGTCTTTCTGGCCCGCGGTCTCGCAGGAACGTTGCTGGACTGCTATTAGCGGGTAGCTGTGGCCTGTGCGCCCACTTCTGGACCCCGCTGCTGTAAGTCAGCCTCTTGGTTTCAATGGCGTCATGGGGGACGCTAAGAGACGGAAAAATCCATTTACGCGTCTCGTCTTATTAAAATTATAAATGAGCGGCGCTCTCATTACCCTCGGAGCAGACGGTCCGAGGCGTCCAGATACATCAAAGCAATTGTTTGCAGTTGCTTTATGCCACATGTGCTGCCCTCCCACTGTTTCATTTCCTGCCTGCCCTCACTCCGTCTCTCTCTCTCCACTTGCTCCGGTGATAGACGCCCGACCTGCTTCAGTTTTGACTAACACGGGGGTCCGTAACAGCAAAGAGATACTTAAATAGCCACTCCCTTCAGGGTGGGGGGGAAGGTTTCGAAGCGTGCCACCCGTGGTCATCACATGAAGCCAGTTGTGCGGCTTCCTGTGCTTTTGGCAAGATCGTTTCATCACTGGCTGGAATCTCTTCTCCTAATGCTGCAGGCCCCCGTTCATTAACCTCAAGTTCTTCTAGACCCAAATGCATTCTGTATTTTCATATTTACTTCTTTACTCCACTGTGGCCAAAGATGTGATTTTGCTGAGGTAGCATCAGACAAGGGGCTCACTGAAGGTTCTGTGAAACACTCAGCTATATAGAGGGGCGGAGCCACATGGGACATTGAAACTGAAAGCTGATTGGTCCCTTGTCACTGATTGAAAAAGAATCATTGGCTAATGATATGGCTAACCTCTCTATATGAATAACAGCTCCTCATATGCTATACCTATCCATCTATCCATCCACTCGTGCAGGAATGACTCCTGCCAGTTTCTGTGGCACAAATATGCTAAATTCTTTGCTAACTTTAATTACAAAGCGGTTGATCTCATCGCAGATTGAGTCACAATGTGCTTATATTTACCAGTTTTTCTACTGACATCTGACCCATCAATGTTAACAAAAGCAATGTATGTTTCAGGGCCTCGTTTAACATCAGTGTCCCCCACACAATCCATAACCTACTGGACCACACCCCCCCGAATTAGCACTTCACCCCTCCCTTGAAGTATTGTCCTTGTCTAACAGCTCCATCCCAGTTGCCTTTGTTGATAACCTTTTGTTTTTGCCCTTCCACACTCCCTTTTCTCTCCTGCTTCCCCCGTGCAACTCCTACCTGAAGCTGGAAGATCTCGCTGAAAAGATTGTGGGGAGGGACTGTAAATATCGCCTTTCTTCTTATCGCTATGACAAGACCTGTTTTCCGGTAAATAGAGGAGCTTGTAACTCAATACACAGCCCAAGTATTGCTTGTGGAGGACATTGCAGGTGGCATGTTATACGGCCCATGCGGCCCAGGAATAAACAATCAGATTAATAAGTAATGCAGATATATTGATAATATTTGAGTTCGAACTCTTTGGTGCATCTCTTCAGCCCGACGTGTAATGTATCCCGAGACAGAAAAGCACTTTGTTTCTTGCCAATAACTTCCTAAGGTGTCACCAGCGATTCGCTCGGCCTGTGAAGCGGTGGCACTTGTCACAGTCACCTTCCTCTCCTCGTCGCGTGAATGCCAAGATATGAAAAGCGGATAGAAAGTATGGATTTTTTTTTATTTTTTTTTTTGTAAACACAAGCCTCAGACCGGATACTTAAAAGATAACGTTAAATAAAAGGCGCCCGTCTTCCGCCGTTAGTTAAAAGTATGGAAAGGCCTCTTAAGGAAGGATCTGCAGTATGACATTGGCTTGCAGCATGACTTTGGCTTTGTTTGGCAGCTTTCATTCAGTGTTTTTTTTTTATTTTCGTGGCTGTTGTATACAGCTGACAGTTGCAGATGCAAACCAATCATTGTCTCGCATCCCTATTGGTTGATGCGAGGCCTGGTCTACGGTTCGACCATAACCAGAATCAGAATTCAATTCGACGGCCAAGTACTAGGAATTTTTCTTGGCTGCATTGGGCCATGCATTCACAGACAACAAAGTGCGTAAATGAATAAAAATAACAACATCAACAAGAACAACAGCGACAATAAAAATAATAATAATTAAATAAAGATTTAAAAATATGAGCAACAGTGCAAATCAGTACAGATTTCATTCCATAAATTAGTATTTACAAAAATTATGCGGTGTGTGCAAATCCATCTAGATTAAATAATGTTCAGCACCAGGTTCCCAAGCAAATACAAATAAACAAATGCTGCTGTGCCCGTTCCTCACTTGAAAGTATGGCATCACACAGCCCATCCATTAACCTGAATTTCCAGCTGTATAACAGGATAAATAGTGTCACCAAGTGTTTCGATATGGCCGGTCGGACTCCTTACGAGGCTCAGACAGCACTGCCTGCCCCAAGGGGCATTTACAGGGGCGGGGTCACAGGGACACTGGGCCCAGCTGAATGCTGACTGGCCTCCTCTCCTGTCATTCACTGATTCAAAACATGTCATTGGATAAGGTTGGCCCCTCTGTTTGAGTTATGGCCCCTCTTACGCCCCCAACTTAAAATAATCCTAGAATCGCACCTATGGGTGAGTTGTATTTTGTTCCGACCCAAGCTCATGGCCAGCTGGGCCTGATTGTGCTGTCTGCTTAATTGCCTGTGACATCAAATGTTTTTCCTGTCAGAATTTCTAAGGATGATCTTGATTGTGGGCGGCATGGTGGTGCTGTGGTTAGCACTGTTGCCTCACACCTCTGGGACCTCTGCCTGGGTCACATGTGTGTGGAGTTTGCATGTTCTCCCCGTGTCGTCGTGGGGTTTCCTCCGGGTACTCCGGT
>JAODLC010000113.1:20605377-20621391 GCA_026781145.1 Hippopotamyrus pictus
TTGGGGTTCCTAAATTGCCCATAGGTGTGCCTGTGTGAGTGAATGGTGTGTGAGTGTGCCCTGCGATGGGCTGGCCCTCCGTCCAGGGTTGTTCCCTGCCTGGTGCCCGTTGCTTCCGGGATAGGCTCCGGACACCCCGCGGCCCAGTAGGATAAGTGGGTTGGAAAATGGATGGATGGATGGATCTTGAATGTATGCTTTTATTAGAATATACCGTATTCGTATATCGATATAGACTGTACCCTGCACAGAAAGTCAGATTCTTCATTTACTGCTGTATTTCCCCATTATTTATGGAACACCACATATACTGCTGTATAGATGTATATCTGCATCTTGTCATGTGAGCGCTTGTACTTTGTGCGAAGACATAATGTTGAATCTATTGTAATAGAACAGATAGAATAGAAGTTAAAATGATGTGTCTGTAACTTTTTTTTGTCATCTAAAAAAGGGAGAAAGGGTTGTTTTTTAAAATGGCTGAGTTGAGCGATGTGTGTGTGTCTTATAGTAAAGGTTAACAGGGACAGGAAGGGGGCGGGTTAGCAGAATCAGGGCCGGTCAGGATAAATGGGGCTGATATAAGACACGGGTGGCACAGTGAGCCCTCAGTGGCCCGCGTGCGGGACCGTGGCTGAGAGACTCTCAGAGGTATTTTCGTGCTCATCCAACGGGAAATTCGACCATAAAAAATGTAATAAATGATGGAAAACGATGTTCTGTTTTTAATACGATATTATAGTGTAACCGATTTCATACATACGAGTCGGCCATCCTCCAAAAAAGGCTTAGATCACGTACATATATGTTCATAATATCTCACTATGCATCCACCTTACAGGGAGAGGAAGAGATACGAAAACAATTCCCGGCAATATGAAGAAAGCAATCTTTTCGACACTAACACCATATACCCAAGGCTCTGGGTTATTTGTTGCCATGGTTGTGCTTTCTTATAACTTGCACACTTTAATATTATGTTATTGTTTTATTTGAGCCTCAAGATAAAGTTTTATTTTATTTGGGGGGGATTAACTTACTGTCTGGCATCCCTTGGTATTTGTTTGGTTTCACTTTATCTGTGAATTATTTAGAAGGAGCAGAATAACGGGCAGGTGGGGAGAGGGGCCCGGCTGGTGGTGGAGGGGCGGGCTGCCTTATTATTCATCAGGCCCCGAACGCTTTCCTTATCTGCTCCGGGTTTTCTGTATGGAAACAGCATTCACACTCATGATCACAGCATTGGACGATTCCTAAAGGTAACGCATCATAATTGGCAGATAAATATATATAATAGATAATTATTGATATTAATACCTGCGATGGACTGACATTCCTTACAGTGTATCTCCATGCCCCCCCACCCCCACCCCCCTTCCACAACAAGCCTGACAAGGATGATGGTTGGATTAAAAATACATGTTATACATTTCATAAATACATATGCTCTGTATAGGTCTATCTATCTATCTATCTATCTATCTATCTATCTATCTATCTATCTATCTATCTATCTATCTATCTATCTGTTCTACATGGGTGTGGACAATGTTATTAAGTATAAAGTATACACACACACACGCGCACACACTCACATATATTTGGTCCATATGGGTATGGACAATAATAAAGTTGCACATAGTGGCCGCTTCTGTTTCGAACAAACATTTTGGTCACTTATAAATTTACAACATATAAAAGGTTCGTTTACCTCCACATTTGTTATAGGAAAATGATTAAGTTCAGTGCCACTCAAATCACATCCGTGGTTGCTACTGTAAGTGCCAGAGTACAGACCCGCGCCAAATTCAGTCAGCTGTTAGATTTAGTGGCTGATTATTGTTTTAAACGTCCGCCCTTAACATGTAGACAAAGCCCCCTGCTATAATTTAATGTTAAGCCTAAGAGGAAAATGATGTCTGATTCCAGCAGAATTAATGATCGTTGGCAGAGTGTATTTGTATCCGATGAAGGAGGTTAAGGGCAATTGAAACTTTAAAAAAAATAAAGTACAAACGAAACTGCAGAAAGAACAGTTTGTTCCCACAGTTCATATTTAATGTTGTTTTCCTTGTCTGGCTTCTCTCTATGTGTGCGATCATTTAACAGATATTCATGCAAATATCCCCCCCCCACACACACACACAAACAAACCCACACACCTTAGTGGAAATAGGGGAAAATGGCCTAATTCCTGTACAAAAGGTCACTGAGATGAGTTATGAGGTCAAAATCACCTGATAGGTATTCCCCTGTTAGGTTTGACAAAGGGAGGCTGCCATTTCACGCCTATAAAAATAGTATTCGTTATAAACGATTGTTTGCGATAGTGTTTGCTGCTGGCGTGTGCTGTATCTCTAAGTCAGAACTTTCACGCTGCCGTTGTGAAGGACTTACAGGGTGAGGAAGTCGTCTAAAATGCGAGCTGTTAAATAAAGCGAAGTTTAAAACCACGGCGAATGACATAGCATTGGGAAGTGGCCTCACGTATATGTGTGTGTATGTTTGTATTTCTATGAATGTTACAGTGCGTATATACTGTGTGCACACCCGTCTTCCATACCTCCAGATAGATAGATAGATAGATAGATAGATAGATAGATGGGTGTAGCACTTACATATAATATCATCTATGATTAACATGAGCAAGACAGGTGACAAAGACCACAGGTGTATTTTATGCCTTTTCTGCTATTTTATTCAAATAACCTGTAATAAATTATGTGTGTCGCTGGTTAAGGGAGTGATCCTCAGGTCAGTACAGTACAGATACCCCTGGTGATCCTGGGCCTGAGGACAATGCATGGCCCACGGGTGATTCTAGGATGCTTTTAAAGTGGGGTGGGGGCATAATTCTTACAGATGAGTCAACTTTATCATTAGCCAATGAAATGTTTTGAATTGGTGAGTGACAGGTGAGCAGGTACTCTGAGGGCCAATCAGCTTTCATTTGGGGCCGGTGGCCCTGTGGCCCCAGCCCTGTATGCGCCTCTGCACCCCCCTATCGCAGCTCTGCCGTCTGAGGGCCACAAGCAGGAGCTGTGACGTGAAGAGTCCAGCCTGACACTTCTGGGTGGACGGGTCTATTAATAGTTTACCTTTCTGTCTGGGCGTTTTGTCATTTTTCCATTTGACGGCCTCTCCCTCCACAAGATGGAAAGAAGAAGGAGAGGAAGGAGTGCGTCTCAGTCCGCCCCTTCATATTTCAGCTGGACGGGGGGCATCAATAAAGGTGGGGGTGGCAGCCTGGGCCATCATTTACCCAGCATTCCCAGCTAGCGTACCATGGTCTGGTCGCCAGTGGGCGCTGGCTCCCCCCCTCGCTTTGGATTCCACGCAGGATGAGCGATGACCACCTCCCCACCCACAAACACTATATAGAATTATGACAAAGAAAGAGTGGTGGGCGAGTAAGATATCCTGTTTGTGTTGGTGCCAGAACAAATACGACGGCCAGGCCCAAGGTTTTGGGCTGGGGAGGAGAGGTGAGGGTAGCGACGGTAATCATTGTTGACTGGGGGGGCGGGGTGGTTGGGGGGGGGTTGCAGCAGTAAAAGTTGTCAACATAACCAGTGAACCGTTGGATTGGGCTAATAGGCTAACCCTTTTTAGCATTTTTGGAGGAACACAGGCAGTGATGTGGGTGGGGGGGGGGGGGGGGACATTGTGTTCTGCACCTCAAGCACTGAGCGATAGATTTACTGAATGGCAGCGTCCAGTCTCTGCACCATGACATTGTACAACCAGAGCGGATATGAGTCAAGAGTAAATGACTCATCAATCCCTAAACCAGGACTGGTCCTCATTCCTAATCATGCCTTCATGCTTTCTGACCAGGGGTGTACTCAGGGGCGGGGCCACTGGCCTCAGCTGAAAGCTGATCGGCCACCAAAATGCCCTCTCACCTGTCACTCACCGATTTGAGACATATCATTGGCAAATGATAAGGTCGGCTCCTTTGTTTGAATTATGGCCCCCTTACGCCCACTATCTTAAAAAAATCCTAGAATGGTTCCTGTCTCTTATACGCAAATGACACACACTTGAGCTTGGCAAAGTCATCTGGCCTCTGGAATGAAAATGTCGAGATGTAATACACGGAAACATTTATGCAAGAGATCAAGAGTATTTGCTTTCGGAACAAGAAAGTATGAGCAGAGTAAGAGCGAAAGTGTTCCCAGCTCGCTCCAATATCTCCATACCTGTAGGGAGTGCTGAACTTTCGCTCGGCACAATATCCGCAAACTCAATCACGGGGAAGGAAAACTTCGCTGCAGCAGTCCAAAGTGAGATCTCAGCAGGAACTTTCTGTACGAATTACTGATGGGATTGTTATTTTTTTTTACTTTCAGTGGCTCCTTTGTTCTAATTGCATTGCTCTGTACCTGGTCCCGCGGGGGGATGCTACCGCGGTGGTCGCTGTCATCAGTCTGCGCTGACAGGGGAAGTGAAGGCACCGACTGAGGTGTCAAGCTTATCACACAGTCAGGCGATCCGGAGGTGACATCCTCTGCCGAATCGGTGACATTTCACGGGGCGGTGAGGATCTATCCGTCTTCGTCGGCGTGCCGCTCGCGATTTTAGCATTCCTCCGGTTAGCATATTGGTCACGGAGCGAACCCCCCAGTGCCAACCTCTCTTTTTCTATACTTCATTCTGTCCTGAGGTGGGCATCACCGGCCCCCTGGACTCTCCCATCACTCTTCACTTTGGGGGGGGGGGGGGGGGGGGGGCGTAATCTCTGCAGAGCCCGCTAGAGACGTGTTGGTGTTGCAGTCCTCCTTCCATTAAGATGTTCTTGCACATGTTTGTGCAGGTTGTGAGTTTTCTGAATAACATCCATCCCTGTTGAAAACTACCTTGGCCAAAAACCAAAAGCGGGAACACTACAGCCCCCACCCCCCGCCCTGCCCCACCCAGCCCCGCCAGTTATGCTTCCAGGCCTGATCAGCTTTTGTGAGGTTTTAAAACAATCCATGCAAGGTCACTCGAACCTGACAGCCCAATCCCTCTCTTAGATCTGCGTGGTCAATATCTAATGCTTCAGAAAATGAGCTGTACTCATGTGTTCACAAAGAACTCCCACGACATCAGGACCCACAACAGAAAGACGATGGTCTGCTATGGCTAAGCAGCCATACCCATGTCACAGATGACTATTAAATACATTTTATTCACACTTATAAGCAAAAACAATTACCAAGTACAAATCTTATGTCAGAAAGATTAACAGCTTATAAGTGTACAATATAGCTGTAAAAGGTACAGAACTGTTTTTTTTTTCAGAACAAATGCAAGACACAAAAATATAAATATAATATAAATAAATAACGAAACAGAAAAGCCCTCATGCACAACTGTAAGAACATCTTTATATTTCTTCAGTTCTTCTACACATTCTTGAGATTCATTATAAATTATATATTTAAAGGGCAAAACAGATTTTAATTACAGGCAAGTGAATGCATATCAAAGACAATTGGCTTCTCATAGCAGGAGTGGCATCTCATCTGTGCTGTGATTGGTTCAGTGACATTAAGGTCAATTAATTTTCCTTCAGTCTGTGACTTAACCCTCATCACTCCAATGCAAAGCACAGAAAATGCTGGAAATGAAGGTCTCGTCTCCGACGAATATTAATTTCGGGAGACACAGGTATCTCTCCTGAACATGTGCGGCGTTTACAGTGGCTGTGTATAGCTATCATATCAGGTCTTTTTTAGCTGCCATTTACCCTAATGGTCTACATACTTATGTTAATGATAATAAAACTACAACAGCTACAGGTTTAGGTTCTAGAAAAGGACATGCTGTTCTATCGTATAACGTTTTTTCATAAAAAGCTTCCGTTAATATCCAGTTGTGTCACTTCAGAGCATGGTACGGTGGCCGTGAATGTCAAAACACAACAACGTTTCAGAAAACACATTTCAAAAAACACAACTACAGAAAACACAACGACATTTCATAAACACAACGACATTTCAAAAACACAACGACATTTCAAAAAACACATTTCAAAAAACAGAAAATGCAACGACATTACATAAAATGACCTTCAGGGGCACTGTAGCAGGGTTATTATCGATAACAAAAACTTAAACTAAAGCTATGAAAAGGAAATAAAAAACTAAGACTAAACGAAAACTATAAATATTTCTTCTGAAACTAAGGAAAATAAATAGACAATTTTCAAATACTTTCCATAACCGTTGTAAAATACTATTTAGCTAAAGTAATGATTTGTTTGTCTTTATTTACCAGTAATAATGTTTTGCCCGTATACAGGACAACAGTACATAATGCGCTCTGTCTATTCATGTAGGATTTGTGAGAGATTAGACAAATAAAATAGCTCTATGACTTTCAATCTACGCCTATAAAATAAAACTCCTTAAAACTAAAATATATTAAAAAACTAAATAAAAATACATTGTTAAAGTAAAAACTAATAAAACTACACAGAAAACAAGCTGAAACTAAACTGAACTTCAAATGAATTTCTTTTTAAAAATCTAAAAATACAAACTAAATGAATAAATCTAACCCCAGTATTGTTTCAGAGCCAATTTTGCAGGAAGTATATAGAAATGTGGTGAATGGCCATAACAGCGACACAGTTCACTTCCCTCCCACATAACAGGTTAAAAATGGTGACAGTGAGCTGAATCGTGGGGCTCCATTACTCACTCGCGTCCTGCGTGGAGTTGAAGGCAGGAAGGATGCTGAGCATTTCATATGTTCTCCTCTTTGACTCCATCCATCCATCTCCTCACCCCTGGTAAGGGTTATGGCTCTCCTATGGCTTTTCGGACAAAGCATGACCACTGCGGCCTTCAGCCTCACATAGAAGCACCGAATGGTTCTTAATGAGAGTGTTTAAGGCTTCAGCTGATAGCTGAAAGCATCATAAATGATTAGGAATGAGTGAAGTTGCATGTATTTTCACGGGATACTCCGTCGACAATAACCATCCATCCATCGCCCAAATGCTTATCCCGCACAGGGTCGTTTGAGGGCTGGCAGTCTCAGGCCACACAGGGTACGAGGCTGCGGACACCCTGGAGGGGATGCCAGTCCGTCACAGGGCGCGAGGCTGCCGATACCCTGGAGGGGATGCCAGTCTGTCACAGGGCGCGAGGCTGCCGATACCCTGGAGGGGATGCCAGTCCGTCACAGGGCGCGAGGCTGCCGATACCCTGGAGGGGATGCCAGTCCGTCACAGGGCGCGAGGCTGCCGACACCCTCTAGGGGATGCCAGTCCGTCACAGGGTGCGAGGCTGCCGATACCCTGGAGGGGATGCTCATCAATTTCTGGGTACATTTAGCTTATTGGCAGTAGTTATGTTGAAATGCCCTTGTTTCAGTTTATGGTTTATCTTGCTCTGCTGATTGAGACATGGACTGTTTTGTCATCCTTACAGTCTTTATTAGGTGCATTTATTTCAGTTCATATCAGGGTATATTGGTACAAACAGTATAATCCAGGACCTTTGGCTTAGAAAAGGATCAAACCTACTGAGGCCTCTATGATGCCCCCCCCCCCCCCACCGGCTATCAAAAGTAGGGTCATATGACTGAAACACGTGACTGCATACTTATAGTTTTCTTTGTTCTCAGAAGGTCAAACCCATCTGGCTGCCTGGAGGTAGAGGCTTCTCCTCAAACCACAGCTTGCGCAGAGAAGGAGGCTGAGTGGCGGGTTGTGCGGCTCAGTGGGATTTGACCCTCTGTCTGTGATCAGAAGGTTATCAGTCAGAATCCCAGGGTCAGCACAGTAATTCTTCAGCAAGGCCCTTAAACTCAATTGCTTCAGGTCTTTTCAGACCCTGCTTACTAGACAAAAGCATCTTCAAAATCAGTGATTCCCAATCCAGTCCGCAGGAACCTGGGGGGAAGCAGTCTGGGGGTCCCAGAGGACTGGGTTGGGAAACACTGATCTAAATTAACAAAAATATATAATGCAATGAGCAATCTAAACCCTGTACTTACTGTAAAATGCCGGTAGAGATTAACTAATCAACTCTTGCATAATAACGAGGTGGGACAATGTGGAGTTTCAAAGGAAGAGTGCTCGAATGAACGCTCTCCGTTTGGCCATGGGGGAATGTAACATCTTTAGTTTGCGGTATTGAGGTTAACTAGTTTGGTAATTAAACTGTGCGTCCCTCAATAGCAGGTGCCAGACCGGTGCTGATTCTGACAAGCGCACACTCTCGCGCGCTCGCCCTCACGTCTGCGCAGCCGACTGCATGCGGGAAAGGCACTTGGGCCCCCGGACCATATGCTCCTGTTTCGACGCGAGAGAGCCAGTACCGCACGCATCGATGGGTCTGGAGGCCTACATAATCGTGCAATCTTGTTTTTTCGTGGCAGAAAAGGAGCCTGATTTTTGTTAGATTACATTTACCAGACTCTTTCTTTGCAAAGCAACATTGAGAATTGAGAAGGCAGAGCCAGATGATCTCAGGGGCATTTGGGTGTTAAGGGGCTTGCTCTAGGGCCCAACAGTTAAATCACTCCATGAACCCAGGGATTTGAACCTGCTACCTTCAGTTCATATGCACAGAATCCTAACTCACTGAGCCACACACAGCCTTTGGGTCACCAAACTTTCTTTGGAGTGTGTGTGTGTGCGTGTGTTCCTGTCAGACTAGGGATTACATGCAATGTCATCCCCACTTAATAAATAAAGTTGCTTTCTTCTTTAACATCTGCCATGTCAAATCGTTTTTATGACGCCTGATTTCTGCCTGGATCCGTCTGATTTTGACACCAGACGAGCCTTCCTGGATCATAGCGCCCCCGTGGGGAGACGTGGGCCCGCCACGGACGTCAACGCTCCCTGAAAGCCCACGGTACGTGAGGATGTTGTCGGCCTGTTTATTTGCGTAAAATCCAGCCCCCCCCCCCAATCCGGGAAATAGCCGGTCACGCTATGAAGGGCCAACTGAGTCAGTGCCGGGAACTGCATGAGCAAGAGCCTTCCAGCTACGAGTTTCCCCGCTTGTGGTAGGTCTCAGCGGACGGACGCCAAACGTGGGCATGCAGGCTACCGAGAGGCGCCGGAAAGCACGGGAGCAGCCGCGGTGTCCGCGGAAAGTACCGCCCAGCGACTGTAGAGTGTTAATGAAACACAGGAGCCGGCCGTTGTGCACTGATGTGAAAACTCGCAAGCTATTCAGGAGTTTGACATGTGGTCCATTATGGCAAGCCCCCGTTCCTGTTTCCTTACTGCTCTTGGCTTTTTTTTTTATTAATTGCTCCACCCAGGGGAGGGCTAGAGGACCCTAACTGATAGCTGATAGGCCCTCGCAGTCCCCCTTCCCATATCAGTCATCGACTCAAAACATATCATTGGCTAATGATAAAGTAGGCCGCTCTGTATGAATTATAATTCTTTCTAATGCCCCCCACCTTAAAAAAAATCCAGAGTTGCCCCCCCACCGGAACCACCGAAATGGCTCATCAACAGGTCTTGACAGTTGGCTCTGGTGCCAAGCGAAGGTCCTTGTGACGATGACTGCCTCCCCCCCCCCACAGAGCCACGCTACCCCCATAGGCAGGTTGGGGTAGGGGGGCGGGATTCAGGTGGACCTAGTTAATAAAGCTGGGCCGGCCCCCGGCGTCTGCCCTTGGAGATCGCTTATGCCGGAGCACCAATCAAAGCACGCCGCAGATATAATTTGTCATCAGGGATTTCCTGCTGGAGAATTATAGAGAAGATACAGGCCCGATCGATAGTATGGATTTTCACTGCAGTGGCTGATTGTCCAATTGCCGTGAAACATGTGGTAAGATAAAAGGCCGTCTGCCATTTTGTAACAGGCTGCGGACTCAGCATAAGAGCTGACAGATACTTATAGGGGTCCGAGATAGAAAATTATCATGCTGCAGTGTCCAAGTCCTACTTAACGCGGCCCTCTCACACAGGGTGTGATTTATCGTGGATATTCTCCCCTCTGTGTTTAGGTCGAGGGGTGGGGGGGGGTATCATTCAGCAGCTGGTGTCACAGGCGAGCCTTTGCTTTGTCAGCGCGCATGTGGTGGTGATGGTTGGGGGGGGGGGGGGCAGTGGGTAAACATAGCCGAAATGGCCCCCACTACCTCCCCAAACAAAACATCTAACAGCACAGCTGAAATTCCCCTGTAACTGTGCCAGATCGTCCAGCCAACAATGGGTGCACCTGGGCCTGGGATTTAATTCTGCGCATAGCTAATGTCAAAGAACATTTATGGAAGATCCGCCTTTGACAGCAATCCGTCAAAATATCTGTCCAATCAGTGAGGGGTATTTGACCGTGTGGGTCCGGGAGCACAGAACTATTAGCTAACAGTAGGACAGTATTTGCAAACTGTATAATTTGAAAATCCTACAGCTAATTATATGGCTTACTGCCATGTGTCCTTTCGCAAAGCTACAACTGTTTTCACTGCTGGATGCAAGTCAGGTTTTACATAACCGCCTTATCAAGTCTTGTGTAATATTTTGCTGTACATACATTATGAGATTGAATTAAAACGATACTTGTGGAAAGTATATTATATAAAGAATGGTTTGATTATGAGTGTGCTATTTCGGTATATTTGGATCTGGATCCAATAGTTGAAATGTTTTTTTTTTCCCCGACTTGTTGAATTACTGCAAAGACTAAATTCATTAGATTCATTAATAAAGTAGCATTGCTAAAGGAGTTTTGATTATGCTACCTTTAAACATCACTGTGCTGTTATAAATAGTTTTCAATCTCAGTCATTCCAGATAAAGTATCAGCTCTTTATGAGAAAGAAACAAACAAAAAACACTCTGCAATATTTCAGTGAACCATAGAGAATACTGTCTGACATGTGACTCATAGTATGAAGTTTTGACTTTTGACTCAGATTTTGACTTTTGACTTTCAAGTTTAGATGTTTTTTTCAGCACAGACTTCAAATGGATTCTCTATGCACAGAGTTTTATTTATGTTTTATTTTGTTGAAGATACATGAATGTTTTGTTTGGAAGAGCAACCTTAAACTTCCAGACTTTTTGCTAGAACTGGACTTGAAGTCGGTTGAGTTGGGCATCAAAGATGCTCTAATCCGTTATTTTTGAGATCACTACACAAATGATAAAATCAGCCAGGTATAAATCACTGTTAATGAGAGATTACAATTAAGCTGCTTCATAGAGGAAAGACCATAATGATCAACTCCTGCAAGAAAAAATGAACCTATCTCCACTAATTACACTATGTGAAAAACAGCGCAAGGTCAGGCAGTATAAGATAAAAATGTTTCAGTTTAAAAGTCCCTTTGACCAGGATAAGTGGCTGGAAGTTAGATGGATGAATGGATAAAATATCTAAGATTCAGTGTCTTTTCTTTACATGTCCACTTAAACATGTCCAACAATATGTGTGTGTGTGTGTGTATATATATAGGGGCAGGGCCAGAAGGCGACCCGCCCCAGCTGAAAGCTGATTGGAAGTGCCTCCTCCCCTGTCAATCACTGACTCAAAACATATCATTGGCTTAAAATTTTATAATCGCCCCTGGGTTACATCTCAACCCAAACACAGTATGCTGGCTCCTCAGGGGAGGTGCTTCAGCCTGTAACCTCCACCTCGTGAACTGTGTACATGCCAGCTGCTCTTGCCTTGCAATGCTCAGCCTCTCTGCTCCCCCCCCCTTTCTTTCTGCAGATTAATTTATCTGGAGGGAGGCCATTAATCACCTTGCCGATGTGTCCATCGACACTCCCCTGCTTTTAGAGGGCCTAACAATCGCATTGTCCCCTCTTCCTTTGTGCCGGAGGCATTCAGCCAGGTCCAGGCTCACGCTTTTCTTGTGTTTGTTTATTTATTTATCTGCTCGTTTATTGGCCATTTTAACAGAAACATTCTGTATCGCCCAATCGGATTTGCAGTGTGCTGATCATATTGTTCAGATAACTGTTCAGAATTGCCCCAACCCACCCCTTCCTTAAGGTCTCCACAGAGCCGAAGGGCACATCTTGATGACAAGAGTGTTTCAGAGCTTGCGGCCGTCAGATGAAAACCACAATTGAGCAATTGCGGGTTGTACTTTAGCAGGCGAAGAAGAAACAAAACGGAGGCTATCCCATGTGACCTCTTAACCTGGCGCCCAGGGAGTCGGTGTGACTCGATGGCACAACCCTGTCCCCTCACTCCCATGCAAAATTCCCTTTGGTGCAAAGGACTGTCCAGTTATCTGCTTCTCATTGCACGATATCTTTATATGTTTACACCATTTAAATGCTCATATGTTCACATTGCACTCTGTTTATATAGTCATTGTGATTGAAATTGTATTCATTGTCTTACTGTAAGCACCCTAATTTGAACTTGTGATTTTACGTTTAATGTTTTTACCAGGGATATGCAGAGCATAGTGTAAATGACCGTTTACTGTGCATATGACAATAAATTCTTGAATTCAGGGTGAGGCCATGTAGAGAGAGACGGAGAGAGAGAGAGAGAGAGAGAGAGAGCGAGAGAGAACTTCTACATTTCAGCCCTTGTGCCACTAGCATGGAGCCCTAATCTGAACACTAATCTAAGTCAGAGTGCCCTCTATCACACTTGTTTCGATCATTGGCCTAAAGACAAATGCTGTTATTTCATCACCAGCTGGCCTCTAACTCTGGACTGGCTCTACCGCCTTTTTCACGAAGGAATTGTGAACAAAAGTAAAGACCTGGTGTGTCCTGATGAGCCCTGTGAGGCTTCAAGAATAAGTAACCAAGAGACACTATTTCACTGCAAAATGCCTCTTCCTGATTAGCTGGAGATGATTTAAGATAAAGATGTTAAAATAAACTTTAAAGATCAAAGGGGGAAATTCTTGTGCATACAACAGCGAGTACGTAGAGCACAGATACAACATAGTAGTGCAAAACAGACAAAGGCAGTACACACAGTGCAAAGAAGTAAACGTGCAAAAAAATGAAAAAGTACACAGTACGTATCCTGAAAAACAGAATGCTGGAATACTAACGCGATGAATTTTTAAAGAAAATAATAAATGGGATTCATTCATGGGATGGGGTATGTGGATATGGAAGTCGTACACGCGAACAAAGCTCGGTATTACTGCTTGACGTGAAGTGAAAACCTTGACGCCTTTCATTCGGTTTTCCTTGAAGGCTGCTTTTGCACTCTGTGTGTGGTGACCCCCTTTGTTTCCCTGGCATCCTTTTAAGATAAAGAAAGCTGGTTCACGCCGGTCACCGTCCTCGGGGGGAAGTACCCGCCGTCACTCTGCTGCGATAAGGAGAAATTGCTGTGATGTGTGACTCTCGTCTAACAGTGAGGAGGCCTCACACTGGCCCGCTGACATCAGACTGAAATACCTGAGTGATTGTGTGTATATATGTGGATCTACCCTCTGTGTGTATCAGCTCTGTCTCCCACCTCATACACACACACACACACACACACACGCACACACACACACACACACACATATATATATGCTCTAAAATTTTCAATAAAAATATTGCAGATTCATTGGTCATATAACCATTTATTATTTTGTTTATAAAAAAAGTATACGTCCCATTAAAAACAAACACATCATTTCAAGCAGTAATAAATGGAAACCCAAATTGCAGTTCTAAAAGAACTGTTCTGAGTTAAAAAATAAAGTTTATTGACAAGCAGTCTCACTGGGTACTTTTTTAATTAGTAATACATTTGCAATAATATAAAACACCAAACATTTGTGTTTAGTATTCCTCTGGGAGCCAATGACCGCAAATGCAATTAATAGCAAAATAGCAAGAACAGAATTGAATGAGACTTACTAAGAAAATGTCTGTATGGAAAATATGTGCAGATACACTACATGGATCCTGCTTTGTGCAGTGGGGCACAGTCATGCTGGAACAGAAAAGGGCCTTCCCCAAACTGCTCTCATAAAGTTGGAACTATAAAATTCTCCAAAATGTCTTGATATGCACAAAGCAAGGTCCATGAAGACATAGTTGGGTGAGTTTGGTGTGGAAGAACTTGACTAGCCCGCACAGAGCCCTGACCTCAACCCCATCAAACACCTTTGGGATGAACTAGAATGGAGATTCTGAGCCAGGCCTTCGGGTCCAACATCAGTGCCTGATCTCACAAATGCTCCTTTGGATGAATGGGCAAAAATTCCCACAGACACACTCCGAAATCTTGTGCAAAGTCTTCCCAGAAGAGTGGCAGCTGTTATAGCTGCTAAGGGGGACAAACGCCATATGGATGCCTATGGATTTGCACAAAATGTGCAGGTGTAATGGCCAGGTGCCCCAATGTTTTTGTCCAAATAGTGTATGTTAAATAAAACTAAATTAAATTAAATGCTTGTCATAAAACTTTTAGTTATGAATTTTTACAAAATTTTCTTTATATATATATATGTGTGTGTGTGTGTGTGTATATATATATATATATATATATATATATATATATGTGTGTGTGTATATATGTATATATGTGTGTGTGTATGCATGCATGTGTGTATGTAGTTTATTATAAAAATATTTAAGTGATCTGTATCCCGCTGTAGAACCATATTACGTCTGTCAAAGTGTTTCAGCTTTTTCAAAACAAAACCTCCCAGAATGTCATTCCAGTCTACTGTTGACACGACCACTACCATACCATGTTTGGCTAATCAGTGCCTCGTCGAATTAATTAAGTTAATTAAATGAGTAGGTGGTGAAATTTAAGCAAATATCTGTATTGGCTGGGGTGCCCCTGAGGAGAAGTTTGGGAACTGAAACTGTACTTTTAGCCATCCAATATGATCAGGTACTTTTTTGTATTCATGTTTTTCTTTGTTGTGTTACTGTTTAATTTCAATATACAGTATTATATTAGCTTAGTTCTAGAATTTATTGTCAAAATACAAGTACTCAGAAAATGAAATTCAGTTCGGCACCTAATCCAAAAGAAGACAGAGATTTTGCACTGTTTATCAGTGTATACTCTGGTGCATGGAGGGAAGGGGTATAAAATATATACATAGCTACACACACACACATATATATATAAAATGAGTGTGTTCCTCTGTAGAACCATCTGTAATGGCTTGCAGAGGAAAAAAATAGAATTAGAATGGCCCATTTAAACAAATGAGTCACTAGTGCATTGATTCTCTGTGGGTGTGTTAAGGAGGCAGGGAGGAGGGGAAAGTACCAAGCATAACCAAGGCGCGAGTTTTCATGGAAACTGGGATGACCTTATTTGACAGGTGTCCTGATTTCCAGGCATATAGCGGCAAGAGAGGCTCATAGAAATAGGTAATTTGTGTGCAGGGTTTTGTCAGCAGTTCTGGTGGAGAGGCCCTTTTTGTTTGGGCGATCGGCACTCCCTCCCTTAATGACTGCCGAGTTTGATAGCAGCTAAACAAAATCTAATTACGGGCCCACGCCGGCAGGTAGCGAGCCGTCCCGGCGTCCGACCCGACACCGCGAGTGACGGCACATAGCTCTTGCCACTTTTTGATTAAATCCCAAGCTCGCGCGAAGACGCGAGGCATCGTTACAGGTGTCTGCATGACGGCAGGATGAAGCTGATGTCCTTGAGCCCCATTAGCTGGAATGGAGGCTTGTAGCTAGACTGCAGAAGTCACCGTTTTGAGAAGATCTGTACGTCATTTAATTTTACTAAAAATAACCGCTTCCGAGCTTGTGGCGGCCTCAAATCGAGCGAGTGGAAACGCAAGTCTAGGGAATCATCCCTGTAGGTTATAGGAATGAACGAAGACAGACTTCTTCCCATAACCTAAATACTGCCACCTGAGCTGATGCCTCAGCCCTGGGTGGATGCTGGTCAACCCATTAGGTGACATAGGTGGTCGCCTACGGCGCCATCTTCTGTCCCAACAGTGCATGTCAAGGCATTGAAACTTACCTAGGGTACCTAATCTTGTATGGCACTGCTGTTTGTCCTGCACTGTCTTGTCTTGCATGCACTGCTGTTTGTCCTGCACTGTCTTGTCTTGTATTATACTACCGTTTGTCCT
>JAODLC010000113.1:20627416-20677193 GCA_026781145.1 Hippopotamyrus pictus
CGGGTTCTAAAGCTGTGCCGTGATTTGTCGATGAAATCAGCTTCCCATGCATCTTTTTGCCGGCCGATGGACGTCCAGGCCAAGCATCCGCAGATATGTGTATTTTCGTGTGATTCGTGTAGATACTGACGAATAAGATGCGGAGAAAAGGTTAATTGGATATGGCGAAATCTTAATCTTGCCCCCCGCCCCCCCCCATCACCCTAGGAAGTGGAATTTCCTCGTGTGTAATAGACTCTCGCCCTCCACTGATAGATCTCTGTGTTAGTGGAAATACCTACAGTAGGTCTTTGAAATCCTCTTTGCCAATTAGTGCTACTAATAGATGTGATTATCATTCAAGTTAATGAGAATGAGTTGACGTGCAGCCCGGCTGCTAATGCCATCGCCAGGTTTCACCGGTGGCCCCAGCCTCACCCATTACTTCACTTATTCTCTTATCACGAAGGCGAGCCGAGAGGCACTAATGATAACTATCAGTCTTCTCTTATGCCTCTCCACTCTGGGACGTGGCTTTGATCCCGGCCTCCTCTACAAGCCCTCCTGTCCAAACTCGAAAGAGCAGGGATGCGATAAAATTGTGAAAAAAAAACGACTCCTTTATTCCTGGGCCTTCTGAATCTCTACGTTGTTTTTTTTTTTGCGGCCAGGTTTCATTGCGTCGCATTTTTCCGATGCATTTACCTGGTGTCTTCTCCTTACACACCATTCTGTTTTAATTTAGGCTACTGATAAATGCATTATACAATGTAGTCGATCTTCAATAATATCCATGTGACAGCAGTAACATCTCCCTAAGAGAAAAAGCTACGTATACGTCAGAAGTTACATGGGTTTAAATGTATGGTAACATGTATGTTAACCTTTGTTCAGTTACGTCTGGGGGTGGGGTCTTGTTTCACTGGCCACGTTTTTTTTCGTTCGTGTTTACGCTCCCGGATCTGAAAAATCGCTGTCATTTACATGCTTCCTAAGCCACTCTCAGTCTTTCCCATTCCTTTGATAATACACATTAATTAAGCAAACACTTCTGAATACTGCAGCATTAATAAATTCCGAGGCTCGCTTCAGATAGTTG
Source organism: Hippopotamyrus pictus (assembly GCA_026781145.1). NCBI lineage: Eukaryota > Metazoa > Chordata > Actinopteri > Osteoglossiformes > Mormyridae > Hippopotamyrus > Hippopotamyrus pictus. The sequence continues at coordinate 20,628,495 of JAODLC010000113.1, forward strand.
GGTCTACTTCCAGGAAATCAATCACGTAAATCATTAAACATTACAGAGCTAATTAAACAGAGTCGCGTGTCGTCTGATTTTAGGAAATAAACAAAACTCAGCATCACTAACACGAGAAAACTGAGTTACCAGGGCATCCTCTTTGGAATAAAAAAACATCCTATTCATTAATTCTCACGTGATTTGTCTGTTTTAGAAAATCGGCATCATGCCCCGTAAAACTGACTAATTATTTGAAATATACTGATTACAACTCACTGGGAAAGTGGCAGCAAAATAATTACTCGTGAGCCTGCATAGAGTTTGTACATTTAGCACCATGCAACCATTAGGAATAATCTGTCCAATTAAAGGTTGTGTAATTAATTAAGTGCACATTCTGTGAAAAGGAAAGAAAGGAGAATTTATCAAGCTGCTGAAATATGACCTATCTTGTCCAAAAGACTAATATGTTTAAACAAAAGATGAAAATTGATGACAACATTACTTGCAACAAAATGCTCGCTATGCAACTATGATACATTTGTACTTCAATTCAGCACCTTAGCGTTGTCCTCGCAGAAGTCGTGATGCATGATTCAGCGCCCAGGCAATAACTTTCAGCGAAGGGCAGTTTGATCTGGGCTGTGCCTTCCCATGAATGCCACACACCCAAAACAGGGGCCTCTGCTGGCAAATGGATCTTAAAGACTGAGCAGCTGAACTATGGAACGTGTTGTCCTCGATCACGGGTGAGAATATAATTTATTTCATGAAGCTACATCTAGCAATTACATGACATTTACTGGGGTCAGCAATGTACAAAAAAATGAACTGAAAATATGTCCGAGATGTTTTTTGGAGTAAAGGCAAGGGCAATTCTAGGATGTTTCTTACGGTGGGGACATAAGAGGGCCATAATTAATACAGAGAGGACAACCTTATTATTAGCCCATGATATGTTTTGAAGCAGTGAATGACGGAAGAGTGGGGCAATCAGCTGGGGCTAGTGTCCCTGTGCCCCCCTCCAGTATACGCCCCTGGGTCAGGGTTTATATTGAGTTATTTTTATCTGTATTTTCAGGATTCATTTTGTTGTATGACGACGTACTTAAATAAACCTTTGCTATAAACATCCATTTCTTTCTTGTTGACAAGCGATGGAGACTTTCTGGTCTTACCGTTCTTCACTGGATTTTTCTTAAGATCCTGGTTCCAACGCAGAACAGGGAGACAGATGCAAGGTGTGGAACCTCAGTTCTGGCCCCCCAAGTTTAAATGTGATTGCCAGTATATACAAACTCCATCATAAAGGAAGGAATGAGTCATTCATTCTACCTTGCGTAATAACTCATTTATCATCTATCAAAGAATGACAGGTACTCCATGAATACATATGGAGTATAATGACCTTTGTTCTAATCCAATTGAGTGTTTCTGTTCTTTTGCATTTGTCTCTCTGTGCAGAATGTGCCATTGCTGCCTTATGAATGAAACGTGAAAAATAAAAAGCATTTAGTTCTGAACTATTACACGTGATCTCTATTAACCTGTTGCAGCCTCGAGTCAGATGAGCAACATGTGAAAATCTCTCGCTGGATCGCCATTGGACTCTGGTATGACATCAGCCCACGTCTGAATCCAGTCAGTTCTAGAACTAACTGGATTAACAACGACAAAAAAAAATAAAAAATGCATGTACATAAAGCAGCATCACTCACAAGATGAGATAATCATGCTACATATGCAATACATAATGAAAAATACAATATAAAAAAAAAATTGCAGGATTGACTGTTTGTCCATATATATGTCTGGACCATTTTTCACACTCGGATTGTGCAATTTTTACCCATTCGAAACACAATTGTTCAAACTCTGTTGTGCCATCGGGCTCGATGATGGGCAGCAATTTTCAGGTCCTTCCACGGGTCCTCAATCAAAGTGAAGTCAGGACATCGATTGGTCTGCTTAAGAGAGCCACCTTTCTTATAGTTAAGCTGCTGCCGTGTGGCCTTTTGCTTCATGTCGTCGTTCCAGTAAAAGAGGAAATTTCATTCCCGTTTCTGGTGTGATCCCTGTAAAGATTCTCACAAGCTGTTTCTTTGTCTGCTCTGTTCTGATATTCTGGCCTTTAGTGACGAAAACCAGCCTCATGACCAACCAAGCATTACCGTGATGTTGACTGTTCATTGAAAACAAATTTTTTAATTCTGCCTGCCCAGGTCATAAAAACCTTTACCACGTGTTGGAGGCTCCGTTCGATATGGACATTGAATTACCGGCTTTCAACCAGTCACTCTGTCATACTGGGCAGTTTTGCAGAGGAACTGGCCAGGATGTGGTTGGCTCATGAATAACATTGCCGCAAACGTTCCACGCCTGCTCAAAATTGGACGGCCAGCCACATCTATGCAGCATCTGGTCGCTCCAATAAACCCCCCTATTGCCACTGCTCAAATCTACTTAACGCGAGACTCAGTCTTTGCCAGCAGAAGCCGTCACACTTTTTTTGTGACTTTGCAAGATGCGTTCATCTCGACTAACGTAACACATTACAGATTTCTGACATATGCATTATATTTCCTCATACTCTCCCGCCATGTATGACGTAGCAAATACAAGCATTCTTTGAGACTTCGGTGGCTACAACGTAAAACATGGTTCCTATAACTTATCCGTAACAATCCTTTAATGTCCTTCTGCAACTGGCACAGAAAAATGGCCGATTGTAGGTATAGATTTGTGGCGTCTTCCCTCATGATGTTTGACGGCATCTCAAGGAAGACAACGCTTAAAATATTAACAAAGCTAAAGTCAGCATTCAAGTCAGCACATTCAAGTTTCTTTTTTCCTTTTCAACTTCAGTACATAGGAATTCTTATTTGCACTATCCAGTCAGTCACATATCATCCAAAAAGATTAGACAGCACCAAATAAGACAAAGGCACTTGCAAAACACTTGGGTCACATATATTTCTTACTCTGTAAACCTGGAGCTCTAACAGTTAAGCAGGAACAAGCCCCTGGTTCCTTGGAATCAGTGTAATTGACCTCCTGCACCCCTCTCTCCTGCAGACCACAAGACTCCTTGTGGTTCAAACCTGCCTTGTGATTCTCCCTTCCTCTCAGCCTCATGGGCCCCGAGTCTGTGTGTGTGTGTGAGCGCTCGTGTGTGTGCGTGCGTGCGTGTGTTCACGCCACGCCGGCTGGCAGCGTTGGGAGAAATAGCCACAGAGGACAAGATTAGGTGCAAACACATGCTTTCAGCAGATTTTCCAGGACGCTTCAGTGGGGTACCGGGGGGGGCGGGGGGCTGGCATCGCCACCGTGCCACCGGGCTTGCCACCGAAAAGTCCGGCAGCCGCTACACCTGACTGCAACACATGCCGCACATGGGTGTGAACAGGATACAGAACCCAGGCGGAATGCGGGGGGAAAACTCATTTCCTGAGCCACACGGCGACGCAATAAAAAAAAAATAAAAAACAAAATGATTCTGAAACGGAATGTGTTCTCACACGTCGTTCCATCCATTCTCCAGTGTTCCTCCGTCTCTCTTTTTTTTTACGCTCCCGGCTTCCTCAGGTCTTCACCCATTTATTGCCATATCAGTCTGGTTTGTTTATTTCAACATTTAAATCAAGTACATTTAAAATAGTCCTCTGCTGATTAATTTATGCTTGTCATATTGATGCAACGTTCCAGTAACAATGCTCCAGTAAAAAAATACTCACTCACTCACTCACTCGCTCACACACAAGAGTAATTGCCAGGAACGGAACAAGAAGGGCTCACGTCATTCTACACAGCTGTAAAAGAGCATCGGCGAAATCTAGGAAAACCACAGCCTCCCTCTCCAATCCCCCCCACCCCACGACGCCCCCGCTTTCATTTTTACTTTTGTGGCTTGTTAATATTCATCTTTCAGTATGCTTCACCATTTCTCAGGACTTAGATCTTTACCAGAAATTTTTCATATAAAAATAACCGGTGTGAAACGGACCCGATGAACGTTTCAGAAAAAAAAAAAAATTTTAAATCCACGCCTGCGTATCAGCATTTGAGATTTGCAGTGATACTGATTGCCAAGCGCACGCAAAAAAGTGAGCATGAAATGAACAGGAAATGCCATTTTGGGGCACACTACTGAAAACTGTATTATATTCTAAAATATTATGTTTATAACGGTGTATGTGGAGTTTGCATGTTCTCCGTGGGCCTGTATGGGTCTCTTCCAGGTCTTCCAGGTTTTCTCCTGCAGTGAGACAGGCCATTTGGTGGGTCTGCAAGTGCCCGTTTTTCTTCTGCTCCCTGCGATGGGCTGGCATCCCGTCCCGGGTCTTCCCAGGCTCCAGGCTCCAGGCTCACCACAATCCCGCACTGATTAAACAGCTAAGGAAGATGGATGGATATATATGGTATCATTCACAACCTAGTTTTTTTTTTGTACCAGTGCTGTTACTGTCCTGCTGATTGCCAGGGGGCCTCCTGGACTTCTCTTTGGGGTCTGTGAGAATTCCCGTTTGGCTGAACACATGTTGGAAGAAATAATTTCATTATTGATATGCTCAGCATGTTTCTGTATTAGCTATAAAGAACAGGCTCTGACTTCAGCTGCACAGTGCTGGCATTCAAACCATCACATCCCAGCACTTTTGTTACTGGGCACCAGAGAAATGGCATGAAAAAATACATCTGTTCTCCTCCACTCCCAACTAGGAGACCAATCACTGGGTCATTCCAAAATCTGCAGAGCATCCCCCCAGGAAAGCATCACAGCGGAGGCATATACTTGGGCGGGGCCTAAGGGGCACTGCCCTAGGTTGAAAGCTGATTGGCCGCTGGAGTGCCCCGCCCCCTGTCACTCACCAATTCAAAAATGTCATTGGCTAATGGCAAGGTTGATATGAATTATGGATTTAAAAATCCTAGGACCAAAGACCGACAGCAAGGTTTGAGAGAAGTTTGGGGAGTGAGGAAAGAGGTAACATAAATCCTGTGTCCTATTTAAAAAAAAAAAAGAAATAATGCCCATGTCACTGAGAGGTGGGATGCCCTAAAATGAATGATAACAGGCTCATTAAAAATAACAGCCAAGCAAATGATGAATGGGCTGTCTTTCCAGAAAGAGCAGGGCACAGCAGCCTCTTCAAATTAAGACTGCGTTGTGTTTTGTTACAGGCAATACACCCCCCAGCCCACCCCACCCCACCCCAACCCAACCCAACCCAACTACCAGCTTTCACAGTAAAATATCACCCACCTCCCTTGTATCGCCAGTGAATGCATGGAGATAAATTAACACACATTATTTCGTTCTGTTTCTTTAGCTATCTTACCATGATCTCCGACTCACGTAACTTCATTTCTCAATTGTGAATGGCATCGTTTTGAATAACATGTGACAAGCTGGAAAATAAAGGAACGATAAATAAAACTGTGCCGATGTTACATTTGTGAGAAACAATTCTTATCAAAGAATCATAATGAATGCAGTGGATATTATGAACAGGCACACAATGTATTGTGCCTCCTACAGTAGCTAACAGAACAAAATGACCTTTTTATTAACTACGGCTGCTGTAACTATGGTGGTCCAAGCTATCCTGGACCAAGGGACTGGTCAAATTTTAGTAGGACGCCCTCCGTGATATGGGTAAATTTCAATTCTACACATATTTGGAATGCAGGAGCAGACGACAGCAGTCATTAAAGCGGAAAGTATGGACACTACTTTATAATGTCTTAGGCAGTCAAAGAAAGTGATGCTTAAATGACCTTCATGTTAGTATACTATTACTTTATATCTTTTCAAAGTGTGTTGCCATTTCAAAACCTCTACTAAAGTAACCACTGTATTTGCAGCAGCCTTCCACGATACACATGAATCTGTTGACTTGACCATTTGCATACCATGCTTGGCTAATTAATACCTGATAAAATGATTTTAGAAATTAAGCTAATTAAGTGAGGTAGGGGTGAAATTTAACAAACACATGGAATGTCTGAGGTGTGCTTGAGGAGAGGTTCAGTAGAAATGCATTTTTTAACCGATTATTGATTTATATACTAATGTTAAACTGTGTTTTTTTTTCCTGAGCAAATATATACTTATTACCTAGATCATTAGTCTTAAACATTTTCTTTGACTGTGTGAGACTTTGCACAGTTCTATACATAAATGCTTGTGTGTGTGTTTTAGATGTTTCTATGTTTCCGAGCCTCAGAGAATTGCATCGATAGCTCTGTGACGAATGGTGATGGCATCACCCAGTAAACCAGACTCCTTCACCATTTCTGTGGCTGGAAGATTGTGTTGTTTAGGCTTTGGGTGTAGAGTTGACGGTGCCCCTGCATCAGTCAGCAACATCAGGCAATGATCTATCAGGCTGGTGTAAATATTTATCCCTAGGACAAATACACAGATGCCACTTTTAGGTAAGCTCCATCACCCGGCTGGTATCAGATATCTGTCTTTTGTGGCTTGGCAGCCGGAAGAGTGAATGCAAATTACGCATATTGTGCATATTTTGAATCGACAGTTGTCCAGTCGAGGCTAAAGGCAACCCTTCTCTCAGTTATGTAAATAGTGGCATTCCTTGGACGTGAGTGCATCATTTGGCCTGGTTGCTTTTGACATCTGAGGATTTCAGAGGCTGGCGGAGGCAAGAATTACGGTGCGTGAGAGCAGCGGAATATGTTAGGGCCGAGAATTGAACATTCCGGAAAGGAGTGCTCCAGACGGATTTTCAGCACCAGGTCCCTGAAGAACAGGGAGGCAGAGTCTCCATCAAGGCCATTGTAAAGCAAAGTGAAACCTTTACTTGCAGACTGGGTGTCATAGGGAGCCATTAATCACTGACTGAAATATTATCATTCCGTAAAAGTGAGACCGTTCCACAAGTAAATTCAACTCTAACCATGAACCTCTGATGCATCCATGTCAGTCTTTGAACAGGGTTGGATTTAAAAAATGACATTAAGTCCACGCAAAACAATTTTATGTTTATACAAAGGAAGGAGAGTTCCACATACCAGAAAGCCTGCTAAAGGATTTATTGAACTTTGATTTAGAAATCAGGAATGTTACATTTTTGGGGGCTTGCATGGTATTGAAGTGAAGTATAAATAAATTTTTTTAAAAGTAGAAATATGTGCAAATGTTATATGCTAATTAATACTTAAGATGTTTTTATCACTAAATATAAAGGTTGTTTTTTGTGCTCTTTCCAAGATAAATGGCAATGAACTAAATACAATACTGGTTATTTTGTTAAAAAAAAAAAATCGCCACACACATTTTAGATACGCTTTATCGCAACTGATGTTTTGTTCGCTTAAGGAATTTAGTTGATGTATAATGCGAGCAACACAACACTATGAATCATATTTTCGGTTTAGTGCCTGCCATTCTGAAAGAATTTAAGATAAAACAAATGCTTAAGTGTACATTTTAAAGGGCCAGATTGGAAAAGCCCCTTTCTGTCGCAATCAGCACCGCAAGGAACGGGGCCTAAGCCCTCGAGAGATGAAGGAACAGTGTCTCGGATAAGAGAGCAGGCCTTGTCTGTCCTTCAGCAATCAGCTTCTTCTCCTTGTCTGCCTTCTAGAGACACTAGGATGGGCCATTAGAGACCAGATAGAGAAATAGCCAAAGTAGGTCAGCAGTCTCTCTTGGGTCAGGATGCATACCTTCCCGGCATGTGCTGCAGACAAGATAATGTCAATGCTGACAATAACACAGTGACGAGATCTCAGTCAGATAGGAGGTTTCTTCTTACTTTTTTTCCATTCAGAACGGACCCACAGGGTTGAAATGATGACCTGCCCCATTTTTGTTCTGACTATCTAAGCATTAGGGTTACAAGATGTCTTTTAGCACTGGTTTGGCCCTGAGCCTTACTTGTAAGGTCTGTCGCTTCAGGTCATGCGATGAAGAACCGTCGCCTAGAAAATGTGCCTCAGTCCCCCTCACCCACACTCAACCAGTAAACAATATTAAGGGTTCGTTTCGCCTTTATTGCCTCCTGGTACATAGCAACACAAATGCCTTTGGCATGACGACCATCCTTATTTACCACATCTGTTTTTTTTTTATTACACATGTGCATTGAGGCCTCTGTTGTTAATGGAACAGAGTGAGTTAATGAAGGAACGGGAAATGCTGCTCAAACCCCAAACGTGGGCACTTTACCAAGGCTGGCATGCCCAATGGACGGCTCTGTTATGGAGTTGAGAAAGAGCACCTGTTAAATTAAACTTACTGTAAACAGTGCTGTTATGGGCTGACTTTATTATATACTGAACACTGTATGTCTAGGGCTGCTGTGTGGCTCTGTGAAATTGGTCACAGTGCCTGTTACTGGAAGGTTGCTGGTTTGAGTCATATGATGTCACCATTAGGCCCTTGAGTGAGACCTTTAACCCTCAGTTGTTCCAGGACTGGCTCACCCTGCCTTTTCAAAAAACATACATTGCTTTCAATAAAAACATCCGTCAAGATAATAATATTATTTTGTCGACATTTAACAACACAGAATTGTGGCCTCGTTTTCAACAGAGGCATTTTTCTGTTGACTTATGCATCTTCTGGCTGCCATTTACAAGGTTTATCTACTGAGGTCCATTTGAAATCTACCTGGCTTTTGGCGTTACCTGCTTATGGAAATAAGCAATTAAATCAATCCATCCTTCATGGTATCCAGTTCAACCAGAATGAACAAATCTCTACAGAAGAGCTATTCCGAAATGAAAATTTCCCCAGTAGCGTAGTTGGCGTAATTAATTCCTAACTGATGTTCACGCCTATTGGGCAAACAAACAAATGAATAAATAAATATGTAAACACATGTAAAACAAATGCTGAATTATGTAAATAACATTGTTAGAAGATCAGGCCGGCCTGCCGCTCCGGACGTGGGAATTTAAAAACAGAGAGTCGTTTTATGACAGATACGCTTCCCATCACAGGCATGTTCCCGTCACCCAGGAATGTAAAGTAAAAATACAGACGATCTCACGGGATCTGGCGGACAGTAAATTCTGCATGGGGGCAACACATATGTTTTAAATAAGAAGCCCTCCCACACAATTCCCCGCTCCCAAAGTGGAAATGTTTCATCTTGTTTTGTTTTAGTCCATGAAATAAAATGGCCTCGATCACCCTTTACCTCTGAGGATACATTACTAGTTCATCTGCGCTTTACTGAACAGGACACCCGTTCATCATCTCCCACTAAACTGCTGCGCTGCCTCCACAACCCTCTTCCTGCTCCTGATGAGAGCCAGTCTGTTGCTCTCTCACGACCGGGCCCCGCTGATCTCACGTTCGAGGCAGAGGCTCTGCTCTTTGTCTAGAGCCATGTTTTCAGACCAGACCTTATACACGTACTGTGTTTCTTGCCAGAATCAAACCAGAAAAAGGCGTTGAGAAAGACCACGAGAACCGAAACCAGCCGGATTTTCAACAAGAATGAGGTTGGTTAAGGAAGATTCACGGGTAGCATGGTGGTGCGGCGGTTACCGTGGTCGCCAGCTGGGAGACCAGCATTTAATTCCCTGCCCTGCCCTTATGTGTGTGGAGTTTGCCAGGGGTTAAATTAGAAAGGGGAGGGGGGGGGGGTCCTGAATGCATCACTCTGTGTCTTACTTATCAGATGTTTTTGTGATCACAGTCTTAAAGATGCAGTATATTCATTTGTTATTATGATATGGTACCACTTTAAAGAAATACAAAATAGATAAATGCCCTTCCTGTAACAGTGTAGTCTAGTATGTAGTCTTCTAATATGTGAAGTTTTGGCAGCAGTACGGCAGAGCGAAATAAGTCAAAATACAAAAACATGGCACAGCAATAAAGGCGTCATGTACGAATATCTCCTCTACTAGAAAAATGAATGTCTGGACAGAGCTACTAATGAAAAGTTACATTAAACCCTATGAAAAAAAACTGACTTTTAAATAATTTTGTGATAAAAGTTAAGAAGTAGCGCTGCGCTCTGACAAGGTGCGATTTGAACATAAGGAGGCGGAGCTATGGTCTGTCAAGGTGCAATTTGAACAGAAGGAGGCGGAGCTATGGTCTGTCAAGGTGCGATCTGGACATAAGGAGGCGGCGCTATGGTCTGTCAAGGTGCAATTTGAACATGAGGAAGCGGGGCTATTTTCTGTCAAGATGCGATTTGAATATAAGGAGGCGGAGCTATGGTCTGTCAAGGTGCAATCTGGACATAAGGAGGTGGAGCTATGCTCTGACAAGGTGTGATTTGAACATAAGGAGGCGGAGCTATGATCTGTCAAGCTGCAATTTGAACAGAAGGAGGCGGAGCTATGGTCTGTCAAGGTGCGATCTGGACATAAGGAGGTGGAGCTATGCTCTGACAAGGTGTGATTTGAACATAAGGAGGCGGAGCTATGGTCTGTCAAGGTGCAATTTGGACATAAGGAGGCAGGGCTATTTTCTGTCAAGATGCGATTTGAATATAAGGAGGCGGAGCTATGGTCTGTCAAGATGCGATCTGGACATAAGGAGGTAGAACTGGGCTCCATGTACATTTAAACCCTGTGTCCTCACTAGTTTCCCCCTCAAAGGTGCAGAAACATGCTGTGGTGAATCGTAGTTGTCAAATTGTCTGTAGGTGTGAATGCCGTGTATGGGTGCTCCGTGATGGGTTGGCGCACAATCCTGGGTTATTCCCTGCCTTGAGGCCAAAGTTTTTAGGGTATCCTCCAGATCCCAGTGACCCTGCATATGATAAGCAGTATTGAAGATGAAAAAATAATTTCCCATCATTATTCTCATTCGGCCACCTTGACCGGTGATGATGCGACACCTCTGCCCAGTTGACATGCTCTTTTCGGAGTTGCCCCCCCCACCCAACATAAATTCCCCACAAATGCACAGCTACTTGAGGATGGTGGGTAACACATCTCAATGTCCTCAGATGTTTCACTTATCGATTAGACCTTCGATTGCCACGGGGCTTCCATAAAAGCCGTTCCTTGCAAACGAAGAAGCACCAGCCTGATGCAATTTATGCACCTTCCGTGATGGGATACGAGGGCATGCCAGCGCGTCGAGGTGCAGAGCCGGCGAACGAGAGCCAGATACTCGCTGGTGTGGAACATAGATACAGACAGACCCGGTGTTAGGTGCTCAGGATATAATTCTATAGGTATGAGAACCAAAACAAAAAAAGAATTGTTGTGTACAGACTGCAAAAGAAGACAATTAGGCTTTATAGACTTAATTTTAGGACTTGTACTGCTTGATTATATGTGCTGTACACTGATAAGACTTCATTGAAATTTACAACAAGTAATCTACAGCCATATGGGCTCACCAAATGGAGATCGCAGACTGGCAAAAGCAATCAGCTTTTTAATTAACAGAATTAACAGTGCGATGTTTAACTATAATGACAGCGATAAAAACGCAAGATGGGAAGTTGATGTGACAATCACGGCGCAGGAAAAACCAGGCAGAAGTGTTATTTTCGTTATTTGGGGCATGGACGATAAAGCAGGGCAAGGGAGGCCCCGCCCCCTGCCCCCTCGAATTAGAGGCGGTTATTGACATCATGCTGAAGTGTAATAAAGCAGAGGTCAGCCTGGGCCTGCTTGTTTACACTGCTCTAAGTGAGCCACTTGCACTCCCAGAGTGACTTGAGCCTCTGTCACAAGTCGCCCGATTTTGTTTATTCATCCATGTAGTAATTATAAAGAGCCTCTATGTTCCAGGCGTGATTATGCAAACCTTGTACCCAAACATTCTATTAAAATTACCATTAGCTCTATATACAACTGAAGTAAGTATATAAATCTGTTACTAATTAATAGCTGATCTGTTGAAGGATCTGTGTATAATGGTATGTTTATTCATCAGATGCTTTATTTACCCAAAGCAACATGCATTTTCTTTTTTCTCTTTTCTTTTGAGAAAGCAGGGTCAGCAAATCCCAGGAGCTACTAGGGTATAAGGTAGCTGCCAAACTCTGCCCCTTGGAGAGCTACCACCTTGCAGACCATAGGCGCAGCCCTCATTTAACACACCTGATACAGATAATCAGATCCTATGTAAACATAGCTGGCCCTATACTGAGATTCTAATGAAGGGCCTGATTATCTGTATCAGGTGTGTTAAATTAGGGCGTCACCTAAGCTCTGCAGGGTGTTAGAGCTCCAGGAGCAGAACTGGGCAGCCCTGCTTCAAGGGCTTTGCTCCAGGACCCAACGGTGAAGCCACCCAGCCAGTCACAGGCACCTTGTCACTGCCTACAGTGCCACACACCATCCCAAGACACAATGTACATCCCTCCATCCATCTACCCGCTTGCCAGTATGGGGTGGAGTGAGCCTGGAGCCTAGACTCAGAGGAGGAGCAGTCAAAGCTCAGGAGCATCAAGAAAAGCACGTCAATCCACCCTGTAAAGCAAAGTACGGTACTGTGATTTCCTGCATATTTTTGGTGTTGGACATTTTAAAATATAAATGTCATCCCAGCACAAAACATTTCTGTAACCACGTGTCCTATTCAGCGTTCTGAGGGGGTTTGCAGCCTATCCTGGAGGCTACGGGTACAAGGCAGGGAACAACCCAGGGTGGGGTGCCAACCCATTGCAGGGCATACACACACACACACACACCTTTCACACCTATGGGCAATTTGGCAGGGCCAAATTAGTCTGGGGGGTGGGGATGACATGGGGGGAACATGCCAAATCCACACACATGGACCCGTGGTGAACAGTGGTCGTTTTGGTATTTCAGGTCGATTAACGGATGTGCTCAACGTAAAAACTGATTTTGCTCTTTAAAACAATTATGAAAACTCTGATTAACTCAGGGCAGGAATTTGATAATGAACAGACAAAATTCTCATGACAATAATGCATTTCCAGCCTTCATTGTGACATCAATTGATTTGTCAGCAAAATCTGAAATCCTAGGTGGTAATACATCATTAACATCAAATTAAGTTTTGATGGGTTTCTTTGATCATTTTCACATTATTAACGTTGTACAATGCCATTGAAACTGCACGAATTATACAAAAAGATGGCAGTGAAACTGAAATACATATTCTGAATTGTGTTCCCAAACCCTTTGTTTATGTGCTTATGAACAAAATTAAAGAAATACATTGTGTTCTCACTGGTGGTCTAGCTCAGGATTATGATTTCTGGCCTCTATGCTAACTGATTGATCAAACAAAACATGCCCTCTTGCTCCAGACATTTTCTGTGAGCTATTCCAGGTTCTGTTGCCATCAACAAGAGTATCTCTCATAAATGCATTCTCCGTGATATTATGGTATTTTGCAAAGGCTGCACTTGAATGCATCCTGGTCATCTGTTGCCATGGTTTTAGTAGCTGGAAACCATTACTCCTTTTATTTCAGTCCGAAAAACGTGTCAGCCTTTTGCCTGCTGTCTTCACGCGGAAACATCTTGTATAATTTCATTACTGTATTATCAGAGCTGAGATGCTGTGAAGGCTGTCTGTCACATTTTAAAACAGCATGTCTTAGTGAATGACATTAAGAATGCAAATGAATTTGCCAGTAAAGCTGAAAAGTATTATATGAATGCCCACAACTGAGAAAAGCAAAAACAAAGCAAACGAAAAACATAATTTGAAGATCAACATATTGATCAACATGTTCATTGTTCAAATGATTGACTTTCAAAAACTAGACAGGAGATAAAATTCTATGGCAACATATACAATAATAATAACATGACAATATGAGGCAGATCTTATAGAACCAACCCACGTGTGCTTCAAAACCGAATATTATCAAGAAGAACAAGGGCATACACAACGTTCGACATTATTTCTTTTGGACGTTAATATTGGCAGAGCTGATGACTAACCTTTTTTGTGCTCTGTTCGTCGAAGAGACAATTTTAAGACACGTTTAACATACACATAGTACTGTTGGTTGAGAGGCCGACATCTTTGTTGCCATGGCGAGAGCTCAGCTGCGGCAAGTCCTCCACATGTGCCGATAGCAGGAATGCTGTACTGACAGGACATCGAACACTGAATCCGTCGTTTCTGACGAAATTCATCCACCATCAGGTCTGCCGATTAAAGAAATTTGCTTCAAGTATACATAGCTTGTGAGCTGATGACATTTAATATAATCAGATGCAACAGACTTAGGTAATAGATCCTAAACAAAACTTTCTGTTATGGCTACTTTTCAAGAAAATATTTCCGGTTTTCTATCAACATATTGATTAACATGTTCATCAACAGTTCTCTATCCATCCAACCTCTGATCGATTGATTGAATGATCCATCCATCCAATTATCCATCCCACAATTGCACAGTAAAGCGCTATAGTCAGCCGGGACCACAGGAAGCACATGACACAAGACAGGGGAATGGGTAACTCCATGGGTAATTCAATGAATTAGGGATTCATGCCCACATCTGGAATGTTGTGGGTTTGAGTCCCCTGCTTGGAGGAGTACTTATATCACTGCTGAGCCCTTGAGCAAAGCCCTTAACTCCAACGGCTACAGGGATGCTGATCTTACTTTCTGAACCCACCACTTCGGATAAATACGTCTGCAAAATACATGAGTGTTACGTCCCGAATGGGATTCTAGACCACAATTCCCAGTCTTGTTATTATCAGTTATATTCTACACCAACAAGAATTGATATCTAGGATATATAATATCCAACCCTGAACTTGATACTGCAATATGGTCAAGCTGTGGGCTTCACTTCACAATGAATCAGTTTTTAAGGCATCGCCGTGCAAGTCTCTATTCTTACCGCTGCATGTGTGTGGTTACAAAGTGGATGGTAGCCTCAGCGATGAGCCTGATCCACAGAGCTTGTCCCAGGCAAGAGCTCACCATTGTTTGGTAGCCTGTTCATCTCTGGGCTCATGAGCACACGAAACCCCGACCTTTTCATTTCGTTTTCATGAATGCTATAAACACGACGTCTTAGTGAAGGATCCAAAGCGTTGCCAGCATGGACCACACCATGGCAAACTGCACGTAACAAGGTCAGGCAGGCCCTTTAATCCTCTGCTGTTTTAATGTCGTTAATCAATTAAAAGGGGAGGCTGTAGTGATTGGCCAAGGAAGGTCATTGGAGGCCGACAGCAGTGGAAACGACCCCGGCTCGTCTCTGGGAGGGCGATAAACCACGGGCGGCGTCCGCCGGTTGCCGTGGCGTACGGGGAAGCCAAATTATTAGAAATAATGAAAAGGCATCAATACGAATTCTGCAGAGACTCCTCGCAGTCTGTTTTCCGCAGCATTTTCGACCTGTAATTTTCTCGAAATGTTAACATCACCGAAGCCCGCTTATTGATTCTATTATTTTTGACCTTGCATTAGTGTCGGCTAATCTCGCATGCCATAAAATTTCATTTCATAGTGAAAATTACCCAGAGGCCCTTAGGGTGAGTTATACGGAGGTTGGCGGCACCCGCGGGATTCATAACCGCACACGCGGGTAAACAAACCATACAGTTAATGTTTCTTAGGCGGCGGAGCGACACTGGAGGTTACATTTGTCGGAAAACTGAGCGGTTTCCCCCTCAGCAGCCAAGTCTGTCTTACGTCGATTTCAGAACCCTGTCCGAGCCCCGAGATGGAAACCTCTGAAGGGAAATTGTTTTTTTTTTTTTTTTTTTAACCCTCCCTTTCAAAACTTACCTCCAAGCTGCCGCTGCCCTTAGCCTATTTTCATTGAACTCAAAAAAGTGGATTGCCAGGACATCAGGTACAGAACATTAATAGAAATCATGTCACGTATGATTGCCGTAAAATTAATGTCAAGTGATGTCAACGTGCCATTATCTAACCTGTCCCTGTCTTGTGTATACAAGCGCTTTTATGTTGCAACCTTTTATCTTTGTATTAAAGGGTCATTTACAAAAATATGCTAATATTTTTTCACCTGTGTCTCATAGGAGTGTAAGCTGGGACAGGAAACGAAATTGTTCGTACAGTATGTATCTGCACCCGAACAGAGCATATTTTTCATTTAAAGCTTTCATTTCAGTATTGGACCATTTCTGCACATTATTCATCTGTAATACTGTCCCAGGAAAAGACACTTATGCAAACTTTTAATGATGATGAAGACGACAACATTAATAATAGTATAAAATAATAATGAATAATAATAATAATAATATCACAGCTATTGTCATGAAATATACAAAATCAATATTTAAAACTGTTTTTGAGCACCCCAAGCAAAGGTGACAGAAACTGGGAAGGAAACAGGATAAATAAACATAAGTTATCACATCTGCATCTTTAATGGGCTGTAGAGGGACAGCTGAAACTTCAAGGAGCCGTTAATGATGTAATGCCGTAGGCATTCTGCCCGAGGCCTCCGATAGGACGGCAGCTGTCTGATGGAGGATCCTCTCCGCCGCACGTCTTTGCCGCCGTCAGCTGGGCCTGTCACCATGGCTCACTGCTGTCGTCCATAGCCTTGGGTTGCCTATGTCATGGAAAACACCAAAAGCCTGTAGCGGTGGCCACATGGGAGACGACGATATTTACAAGTGGGGAGGCTTCTCGCTAGACTGATATGTGTTTACACATACAGGCAGCTTAGGGCTGGGCGGGTAGCAGAAAGGAACCTGCACTACATTAGATGCTTTGTGAAATGAGGAAATGTATTTAAATAAAGACACACACACAAAAAACAGCTGAGTTGACCCTCAAAGTCATAAACCATTGCCATACAATTACTTATAGTAAAGTATATATAATAATACATTTAGTGCCTCTTTAACTTGAATTATAACACGACTCGTCGAACAACATCAACTAAACAATTAGCACAATAACATCTCCGCATACAAGTACGTATCAGCCACCGCTCAGCCTATTCTCTCAATCACATGTGAGATGTGCAAGGACACCGAGAATCATTGTCATTGTCAAGTCAGTGCCACCTTCATTTGTGGATAAATTGCTTTACTGACATACAGTCCTCTGTGGCCCTTGCGTCCTTGTTACAGCCTCTCGCTTAAGTTTAACCCGAATGTCATTATTTATTTTCGTCTTCCACGGTCAAAAGTGATTGCGACGCATTCCAAAAAACCGAACCTTCGCCCCCGTGATTTCTCTAAGCCGCATCAACAGGCACGTAGTTGTACGTCGCGGAAATATATACAAACTGATAAAGACGTAACATATATACTTTGGTTATGATTTAGAATTGCCAGTATGAACTCCAATTCAGCTGAATATATTTGTACCAGCGCCTGAGGTTATAATTCCATGCCTGTGATTACAAAAAATAAATTAAGGGACATTGTCTGACGGATCTCGCTGTCCAGCCATAGGGGGCTGTCCCCAATGACCGGGGGAATGAGCTCACTCAGAAATGCCCCCCCTGTACCCAACGGATGGGTGAAAACTGCGGGGTTTGTCCTTCTAGGGCAAACCCGAGAAGGACAGTGGCCGTTTAGCCTTGTCTGACACCGTTCCTCTTCTCATAGGTGGGGCACCACAGATGGCCACATTTCCTATAAAAAAATCTCGCTGGGAGCGCATTCATGTCCCAATATGGTTACCTTCTCCCGCGTTTTTCTAGTAAAGTCATTTTCGATGCTAATAATGGATGCTGTACAAATTTGTCAGATAATAAAAAACAAAAAAAAAAAAACGAGATCTGTAAATTTATGCTCATACAAAAAGAAACAAAATATATATCCTCGTATATAATGACGGTAACCGTAAATCATAAAAAAGGAAGAAGTAGCCAAAAGTTAAAGCACGGGAGTTGATTCCAGGAAGATTTCATCGGGAAAATATGGTGACTGGGGCATAGAAAAGCAGCTTCACACCCTTCACTCAAAATGAAACTGGATCGGATCAGTCGCAGGCAGCCATGTTAATCAACCTATGAGTTTTATGGCGGGGAATTTGTTTTACAGCTGCAAGATGTTTGCGAGGACAACGTGCATTCTCAAGTTGGGGGAGGGGAGCACGTGAAATAGACTGAGAAGGTAGATTAAAATGGATGGATTTCTGTTTTATTACTCTTATTTTAAGAGAGAAATTGTAGCAGGGATTTGGGTCATATACCTATTAATGCCCCCATGTGGTCTGTCCACTCCAAACGGATTTGTTTTGGATACCTCTCGCTTTCAGCAAACAATAAATCATTTTTTGGTATCCAGTGTCCTTGCTGGTTTGGGTCACTCGTTTGCTAAAATTCTTATTTGACACCATTCCTCTTTTCAGGCAGCAACAAGCAACATCAAATTATAAAAATAACCAATAACCTTTGACCCCTGCTTTAGAAGTGCAACCAGATTTTGTTGTCTGTTGTTTCTCTAGGGAGTCTGGGCCACTTTTGGCAATAGAGAGAGCAAGGAAATGGATTCAATTAATGAGACACAATAACAAATAAATCTTAAAAAATAACTGAGACTGCTGCCTTGTTTTTATTTTGACCTATTTTCATATGTTAACTTTTCGCTAACCTCGAGTGATTTTACAGATTCCAGGTTTGCCATTGTCATAATGCTAAATCTAAAATGTACATCCAAGCTTCCCAAATCTGACCCTTTTTCTCAGATAATAACAAAAAGTTGCATGCAATATATATTGAATGTTTTTATGGTCACAAAACATATTATCTTGTTTTGCTATTTTCTTTTAATGTTATTGGGTCACCCTGCTAAGCAATATCAACATTAGCTCCAACTGACATCTTTAGATTGTGGTCATTTGGTATGTAATTAACATTTACCCATTTAAATACATCTGTGGGAATCAATTTCCTGTGCTCAGCAATTATTATGAAATATATTTATTGATTTAATTAATATAATTTTGAATAACAATCAATTTCTTACACGTCTAATGATTTTTAACACTATGTCCATATCTATTCATTGTGTAAAATATTCACATATATTCTAATGTTAAAATGTGTTTATTTTTCCTGAGAGAATATACATTTACTACCCAGAAAGATAGCTTTAAACATTTTCCTTGAGTGCACAGTACTGTGTATATATAGTGAGATTTGACAGTCAGCACTTTGATATGTGAGTTTTCAAAGCAACATGAAGCAACTAACAGAGTTTCAAAGAGGCCAAACAGTCTCTCCCTGAGTCTCAGATGCATCAGTCAGATAAACTGCAAAATGATTTAATGAGTGGCCGCCATTAAAGCTCACTGACAACGTTAGCAAACACTCAGCTACCTGAAGCTGAAGCTGCTAAACACCAAAGATGTCCGGCCACAAGAATTACCCCAGAACTGAATCAAGAGCTCTTGTGACCCTTTCTGTGTTTCTACAACTTCTACAAAACTGGAATTTATGGCAGGCTTAATGTTCAAAAATAGTTGCCGCCTATCTACAAAGATACATAATCTGGTGCAAACAGCGTAAAACCTTTACCCATGAGCAATGAATTTTTTTTTTTTTTGATGAGTCCTCGTTCTCTCTTTTTCTTGCATCCTGATGGGTTTACCTATGGCTAAAGAAATCCTCAACGCACAAGGATGCCAACTGTTAAACATGGTGGAAGATCCATAGTGCTATGGACAGCCATCTTGTGGGAATCATTAGACACATTGATCATTTCTCTGTATGGTCATAAAATGGAATATTTACAATATTTACAAGACCAAGTGCATCCTGTGGTACAAACATGGGTCCCTTCTAATATTCCCACGTTCCAAGAGGACAAGGCACTAAACACCCTGCTAAACAAATTTAATAGGTTTCATGAGCACTGGGATGGAGTCACATGCCATCAAATGGCCTCCACAATCACCAGATCAAAATATCCTTAAACTTTTCTGGCAGGTTTTGCAGCACAGAATCCATCCATCTTTTAACCATTTACCTTGGCCATAACTGGAGGGAGGGCAGCAAAGGACTCAAGACTGTGGGGATAACACTTTATTTGAGTAGTGCACACTTACTTAATTAGTTCATGGTTTGTTCTTGAGTATTAAATGAGTTAAGTAAATTTTGCCCCCTCAAGTAAATTCTTACCATTCTTAACTAATTAGTTAACTGTTAACTAATATAGTGCCTGAATGGAATACATGCACTGTCATGAGTGATTAATGATGAACAAGTGAGGGATCAGTACATAACTTATGGACTTAGTTGCTGGTTAATTAATGTGTTAATTAAGCATGTACTATTACATGATTCTTGTCTCAAGTAAACTGTGACCAGACTGGGGTATACCTTGGATGGGATGTATGTCCATTGCAGACCAAACACCTGCATTGTGAGTTTTGGAGAATTGTACTTTTAGTAGAGAATTAATATGTCTAGTTGTGAACTTCACATTTTTCACAATAATTCACGTTACTGAAGAGTGTAGCTGCAAAGAAAATAGATAAAAACAATGTTACACATATGTCTTTGTAAACAATTGTATACAGTAAATGCCACAGCAAATGAAGATCATGAGTAACTGTCAGGAACACAGGAGTGACTCTGACTGAATTTTAACTTGAAGTTTGCCTGCTCAGTTCCCAAGGGAAAAATACAGTTCTGCTGGGAAACTAACTTAACCCTAACTGCTCTAATAATGCATTTAACTGTATATATGTAAATTTATAACTTTGGGTGAAAGTTTCACCTAAGTAGCAACCTCGTTAGCATAATGCCATGCAACATTGCTCTAGTTTGGAACTATTTTGAAGAAACACTAATATCCCCTTGCAGGAATATCATGGTACACTACAGTATTTCATGTACAGCAAGTCATGTCTCATACACTGTTCACGGTCACTTTCCCTCTTGTCAAATCCACTTGATCATTGTGCTGTTGGTACAGCTTCGGAAAGAGGGTGCAGTCTGTACTGTAAAATGTACCATAGTTAGACTTAGGGAAAACGGTGTATATCATGGTTTATCACCACGCTCCGGGGTTCACTAACGTGTTGTCAAGGCAGGCAGTGATGGGTGACAGCATGCGGTATGGTCCTACCCGGACCACAGGTGAATTTCTGGATGACTTGGAAAGTAATAAATTGTAGATCCCAAACCGCGTGGCACATGCTCTTGTGTTTTCTGTGAGGCATTCTTAAAAAGAAACAAAGAAAAAACCCACCCGTGACTGTAGGCTGTACATACAGTACCTGCACATGCTTGAATAGACAATGTTATGGTGCCACAGGAGTCGCAGAGCAAAAAATACCTTGGATCAGGACGTGGCTTTTCATAGCTGTCCAATGTGAGTTGTACACAATTTTTATTTATACACTTATATGACCCATCCAAGTTGATCCTACATCTGGAGGAAAAAAATTAATACATTTTTCAATTAATTACAGTACTATGGGATACGTTTTCCTGATTTTTTTCTTATTTCCTATAATGATCTATCTATCTATCTATCTATCTATCTATCTATCTATCTATCTATCTATCTATCTATCTATCTATCTAATGATAATGCAATATCAATTTAAATTACCTATATCATTGAACTGTGAACATTGCTGAGATACTTAATATCCTCATGGTTACTGACTGACTTTATCATAAAGGGACTGTCTGATCCTTACAGGATAGAAATTATCTTTCTTGGTTCTATATGTTATCATTATTTGTCTCTGACTTCATTTGCGTGTACAGTGCCTTGCAGGAGTCACAGTTATGCTGGGTGGGTTTACCTTAGGGCACAGGGGACGTACAGTATGCATCTCTTTCGCTGAAGGTTGTTCATTGAGAAGCAATGTGGAGTTTTCCAACAGGGAGTGCATTAATTCAGCGTGTCACTTTGGTTAATATTCTCCTAACTATCCTTTCCACAGTCGTGAGCCTTTGGCGTATCAAAAACAGCTGGTTTTCAAGATCCCAGCTGTCAAGGTCTCCTATGCTGTCAATGATTGAAATATCAAACCAGTGAGCTGGAAGTGGGCACCGGGATCTCCTCCTGGATCTGCTCACACGCAGCTAAACCTTCATTCCCCTGGCATGGGCACGCACACACACACACTCACACACTAAACACAGTTTGTAAGATTTTTCTCGGAAGATTCTGCATATGAGGAGTATCATTAGACAGTTACATGATCTTGAATCCTGGACTCTTGCCTGCTACCCTGTCAGAAATTAGGGTACAGCCTTGGTACAGTTTTGCACCCCAAGGTACAAACCGCATAAATGTACCCCCAATGGTACAAAAATGTTCCTCGGAGTCTGTATCTTAAAAGTTACATTTACCTACAGATAGGATACAATTGGAAGACCCTTGAAAGTACAGTACCAGTGGCAAGTAATGGTACTCTCAAAAGAGAAACTTTTTCTGACAGTGTATGGAGCTTAAGATGTTACTGTGTTTAGCTTGGAATACATTTTTACATAAACTATTAACTGCAAAGTAGAGTCCAGATGACCTCACAGATGGTATTTGTTAACAATATATTACATATAAATTTGTATTTCTATGTAGGTCTTCTGTAATACAATGAATAAAATATAATAGTTTGTTAAAATGTATTCTGAACTATTGTATTTTAGAATATGATTATATACAAAGCAGAGGAACACTCAAGACTTGAACCAGCATGCTTAGAACAAAAACTACAAGTTAGTATTGACATTTGGAAATAAGGATTTAAATTGGAAATAAGGATTTAAATTTGGAACTAATGATTCCGAGGAATAAAGACTGCCTGTCAAACTTCTAGGAGTTTTTTTTTTTTTAATAATTTTCTTACCACCTCTATGCATGTAGCTCATGTTAATCCATCTATTCATTTGATGTCCTATTCAGGGTTGTGGGGGGGCGGGGGGCCAGTTTCTATCTCCGGACTACGGACACAAGGCAGGGAACAACCCAGGATGGGATGCCAACCCATCACAGGGCACCTCAGTTAATGTTTAGTTTTATTATTTTTTACATGTACATAATTTATATAAGTACATGACAATGTTTTTCAAATAATTTTTAGATTGATTTTTTTATCTTTTCGAATGATTACAATGATGGTTTCATGAATGCACTTTTATTTCTCTTGAAAAATATATGTACAAAATTTAAATGAATACATTGTGGACACTGCTCAGCACCGTGAAACGCTCCATTCCGTTAATTTGCTGAAACTCCTTCTTGAAAACCAATGATCTTTCCAAATATGCAGCTGGAGAGAACGGAGCCCAAACATACAGTGGAAAGACTGACGCCATTTGCTCTCGTACATTTAGCTAATGACGTAAGTTGGTGACAAGTTCTGTGAGTAGCATTTTATGCTCATTTGTTTGTTTTCAAATTTTACACAAGAGAAAGCAAAGTGTCATATTTCCGCAACATACATCTTGGTTAACGTGCAACAGAGGAAAACATTAAATGACGACAATAACAGGAGCTTTTCTTTCATGGAAATGTTGAGATGCGTCAATTATGTTGGAATTGAGACAGGTTGGAAGAAATGCAAGTCTCTGAGCTCAAAATAATAAGTCAAAAATTCTTGGATGTCCTCAGTTTGCTAAAAACTTTCCCCCTAATACAGAATGCTGGAAAACTACTTGTCACTGTATAGTTTTACAGCTTCATGCATACTTTCCACGTCAAGCAAAGGAGTTTGCAGTCTTTCTCAAATCTTGCCGGGACACTTTACACTGTTGTCTTGCCAACAAAAAATTCCATTGTCTTTATTTTATGGAGTATATACCTGCAAATTAAACATGTACGACTTCAGCAACTGGACAAATATATGGTATTGTAATTGTGGTATACTTGTGACCAAATTCCAGACACATTTTTATATTAAGTTCTGAGGTAGACAATATATTGTCCACCTCTGATCTCAGAAAGTGCCGATCCAGTAACAAACGGGGTCTGTTCATGTATTTCAGAGCTAATCTCTGTTTGATGACGTCATATTTTTGAAACAGGAGATATGTGCACTGTATGACTTCTAAATACAATTTTTAAAAAAGTTTCTATTCTGTCTGAATTTGTTTTGCTGCTACCATCCTAAATATTAATAACTTCTAAAATATGTAAATATAAAAACTATCTACCACAACCTTTAATGTTAAGAGGTGTGAGGTTCTTGGTCACAACCAAAAACCACCTAAAAATAAAAACAACATAGTTTTATTTTCTAGCTTGAATATCTCTCCAATACTTTTTTCATCCAGACGGAAAATGGAAAGTGATGTAATATTAATAGAGTACTTCAAAGGCCACAGAAAAGACAAAGTAGAAGCGGCTGAATTTACTCGTAAATATTTTACCATTTTTTTTTTACCTCACATCTATCCTTTGCAATCCATTAGGAACTCACAAATCTTTTCGGTAAAATCACTAAAAAAGGTAACAATCATTTGAATAACTTCCTCATCTATTATGATGGGTGGTCTGTGGATGAAGGTTTGCAAAGATTCATAAGGGCCATTTCATCTTAATACTCTACTGCTGGGGAATGTTTTGTTCTTACACAATAAAACATTTTTTGACTTAATGCCTCTGCTTCCTGATTACCTTTCTGTGCTGATCGTCAGAGTGTAAATGACACGCATCGGAAGTGACACAATGGAGGTGGCTACCTTTCAACACGTCTTGCATGACAACAGAGTATGCAATGTCCTTCAAAGAGATCTTTCCTTCAGAGAAACTTTTTTACTGTATTGCCTTCTGGAAAATGCATATCGAAATATCAATAAATATATCAAATATAGCATAGATGCAGGTATACCGTCAATGTGGAATAAAGTTTGAGAGTTTTGGGGCAAAGTTTTCATGAAAAGCCTGTGAGACTGTGTAATCACAGCAAGTGTCATTCAAAATATTCAAAAAACTTTATTGTCATTTGTAGAAGTACCAGTTCAAGTACAATGAAATACTTGCTTGTGTACCTCTCAGAATACTTAAATAATAAACTACAATAAAGAAGAATAATTCACAGGTAACAGCAGAACAGTGTTGTTCATTTCACAATAAGAGAAAAGAAGATTATGTATAAAATTCTGGATGCATTGATGTTAGCCCAGACAACTTGCATTAATGGATACTTCGTCTACTTTATCTTACTTTACCAGGAATCTTGCTGGTAGTGAGTACTGAGACAAGTATTTAAAACCAAAGTGCAGGGAATCCTCACTGTCCCGCATGCTCATTTTGTTACCCTGAAACACTGTTTCCTGGTTCCTGTTTCCCTTCCAGCATCGGTGATGGGGGCTTCGGTATTAGAGGCCCAAAACTTGGTTTAACTGGCATCCATGCCCTTTGTTGAAAAAGCATAATGTGCATTTCTGATTCCGCCCACAATCCGTCTGATTCCTGTAAGTATTATTTTCCGTAATACCTCTTTCACATTGCTTCGTTTCTAATTGTTTTTTTTTTTTTTTACAAAACACGTCAAGCAGTCACGTGACTGACAATGGGCATCCAATCAGATTAGAGAGATAATGTTCTTTCCATTTTATTACTTTATATATTTATTTAACAAGACTGAATGTAATGCTTTATGTATTAGTAATGTATTACATTTCAGGTCTAATGTATCCTGTTAGAGCTGACTGGGCCTGAAATGTAGGCCTACCTCCCTACCTAACTGGGAAATCATCACTGGCAGCTCAAGAGATAAAGTCAGAACGTTTGATCTTCTCATCTTTTTATCTGTTTTGCTATTTTTGCTTGGGTGGGAAGTTATGACAGGGTTAGGGACGTTTTCTTCGAATTTTTTTTTCATTGACTATCTTTGTTCATTCATTGGAATAGCGTCCTACCTCTCCGGGGCAGCGTCACCGTTATAGTCTGCGTCCGGTCCCGGGAAACAGGGCACAAGGCAGGGGACACCCTGGGTTGCATTCCAGTTTGTCTTGCTTCACGTACTGTTATTTTATTTCGTTTCACATTATCATTTAATCATTTTTGATTTAATAATGTAAATACGTTTTAACCCAAACGTTAAACATTTAAACCCAAAGGGAAGACTTATGTTGCCCGGATTCTATTACAGAAATAAATTGTTAAGACGTTTCAGGTACGTGCTCAGAGCTTTTTACATCAGTGTGGTGGATAGAATATACGTAGAAAAAAGAGAAAAACCTTAAACCTGCCAGATTAACTGAATTGTTTCTGCCCAGCCAAACGTTGATTTATGTATCTTTAATTTATTTTTTTTACATGCATTCTGCATTGAAAATTTACAGAGCTAAGACACAGACCAAGTTTTGCTTTAAAGTGAAAAACAAGAATGTTCAATACCCCAAAGAAACTAAACAATAAACCGCCAAGTCATTAGAGAAAAGTAATTTTCCAAACAACGGCGCATATATTTTTTTGCCCCACCGAAAGAACTAGCAGATATCTCTGAGGAGAAATTTAATGAATAAATAAATGAGAGGACAAATCTGGTTCTGACAAGTGAGGGACACCGTGTTCCCTGCACATTTTTGATACCGATCTAATTCATCTGGCAAGACAGCATGTTGATTAAATCAGGACGTCAGCTACTTGACAAGACAAGACCGATCCCGACATGAAACGTGTCCCGACGTCGGGGGAGCGGATATCTGCCGAGCGCCGCCTAAGCGCAGCCCCGGCGTAACGCTCCGGAAACGCCTCCAGAGGGGGAATCGAGCCCTGCCTTCTCCCCCTGCCATCTGTGCTCCATCATCCGCCGATCGGCGGGATGACATCAGCGGTCCTAAGCAGCGGGAGATGCATCAGATCTCCGAGACACAATGTATCAAGTTCACTTTCCTTTCAATTTTTTTTTTTTTTACCAGCTGTTCAGCAACATTTCTAAGGTGACGAAACGGCAATAATAAAAGCACACGCATCCCTCATGGGTGCCTGACAGTGAGTTGCGATATCATTCACAGACATGGGCAAAAAGCTCTGCGTTTTTTTGTTTTTGCTTTGATTGTACTGTGAGCAAAAGCTTTCAGTGCTAATTTGGCATGACAGAGCATTGTAGGTATCCTCACCGAGGGGCACCTACTGTAAAAACTCGAAGGGATGCAGCAAAAGGGGGCAGATTAAAAAAAAAAATCTTATAAAAACGATGATGACAGAGTTTGGCTGCCGAGAACCCAAGTAATCGTTATTTTTTTCTACCTATTGGCCATTGCTGGAAAGCTGTAGCTTTTCAAAGTGTAAACTTTGCCTTTAGAATTAGACTGTAAATACAACTGATAATAGAGGTGCTTTAGATTACAGTAGAAACCAATACTATACTGTTTGCAACGGCTTCCAATATAAACGTGATAAAGGGCTAAATATTTTCCATAAAAATTAAATTTAATTACTGTAAATCTGACTTCAGAAATCCAAGACCTCTTAAAAATTCAACATGAATCAAACTCAGAAAGTAAAGAGACATATATTTTCTTAATGCTGAATGTTGTATTACTTAAAATACAGTATATATACTTGTGCTTATCCAGTGAATAATACCAAATCAATATTCATCAGCTAAATGGGCTGTAAATATTTCAGCTATATGTTTAAAAAGAATGGTGTGCATAACATTTTACACTCTTTAAAAGTATCAAGACACCCACACATGAAACTAAAGTAGAAAAGAAAATATATAATAATCACATAGTGTATTATGGAACAGCATGACAATGTTTTGTTGTGGTTGGTGATTTAATTCCCACGATAACCCTGTACTGGATAAGCAGTTATGGAAGATTGTTGGCTGGCCGGCTGGCTGGATGCATGGATGGATGAATGGATGGATGGGTGAAAGGTCCACACATGCAAATAGTTTGATTTAAGTCCAGGGGCGTGTGGAGGGGCCACGGGGGTATTGGCCCCAGCTGAAGGCTGATTGGTCCCCATAGTGCTGTCTCCCCCATCACTCACCAGTTCAAAAATGATCATTGGCTAATGATAAGGTTGTCCTTTTTTATGAATACTGAGACCGTTTACGTCACCCACCTTAAAATATCCTAAAATTGCCCATGTTTGAGTCCAAACTCCTATAATTTTCTTAAAAATAGTGCTCTCTCTTTTTCTCCTCCCATCTTTGGGCAGCCTGTGTTAGACATCGACGCTTCAGCCCTTCCATCCACTGGAACATGAGAGACGTCACAATAAATCTATCTCTACACCTCATCTCGGAGGGCACAAACACTGTGGGGACGTGCCTTGTCTGGCTGGTCATAAATTATACCCTCATAACGTGCCGAAACCTGATTCGAGGGCCCCGAATTCCGCGTGAGGCGCGGCCGTAAATCGCACACAACGCTGCACGAACAAGACCGCCAAGTAAAACTCTCCCGGCCGCCAGCAGTGGAAGCGGGGCCCCACGGCGCTAACGTCCCGCTGGATTACGCGGACGGCTGACGGATGCAGCGCCCAGCGCCCGCTATCAAGCGGCGCTAATGCTCAGCAGCTCACCTTCTCGCGGGCACCGCCTCGCAAAGGTCAGCGCCGCGTATAAAAAATCACTCCCCTAATCTTCTTTGTCACTCATAAAATTTACACTACATCTCCCACTTGGAGGCATGTCATTTCCGCGCTGCCTTTGGCTGTCACCGAACACAGATAATTACTGTGAGGACTTCAAGAGGAGCTTGATTATTTATAGAGAAGGATCCCTGCAAAGCCGGCCCGCTAATATGATGTGAATGCACACACATATACTGATGATTACAACACGTCTTATAAAAACCGCCTCATTGTGCGTGCTGTTAAAGGAACTTTCCAGAACTTTGGAAGAGAAGACAGGCCATAACTCATACAGAGGGGCCAGCTTTATCATTAGCCAATTAGTCTTTGAATCGGTGAGTGGCAGGGAATTGGGCACTCTGGCAGCCAATCAGCTTTCATCTGATGCCAGTGCCCAAGTAGTCCCTCCCCTGTGTGTGCCCCTGGGCTCAAATCAAATCTGTGCATATGCAGTCCTTTCAGAATGGACTCATCAACCATCCATCCATCCATCCAGCCAGCGAAAAACCCATCTTCCATTACTGCTTATCCAGTAGGGTCACAGTGAGAATCACCAACCAAAGGCAGCAATACTGTGTCCTGGCTTGGGGACTTGTGGTAGGTTTTGTATCTGAGAAGTGATACAAATAAATGCCTGACTGACATCATGAGCTATTAATCCATAAACTGCATTAAATACCTTGGCCTCGACTTTTAATAACGTGTTTGAGGCAGCTTCGCTAATTTATGGTTACGTCAGCTTGAATAAGATCAAAATGTCGCGACAGAACATAGCGCCGCCTTAAATGTGTTATTGAGTCGTCCCCCGCCTAACTCACGTCAGCAATTCTAACACAATGATTTCCCAAGGTTACTCGTGAGCCCCTGAAGTGAGCAGTCCAAACCATCCATAAAGGTTAGTCCAAATCCGCTGTGCCCTCCCTCAGCAAGAAACTTCCCTCGGCATGTGGGTCACATTGCGCCTGTCCCGGCGAGGCCCGGTCCATGTTGTGCAAGTTGATTGGCAGGCATCACAGCCAATCAGCGGAGTTGCTGCTTTGTTCCGGCCCCCTCCAAGTAGATCATCGGTTCTGTCAGTCTCAGGGGGTACACTCACACGATTTTGCTGGCTTACGGCGCAAAGAGTCAGCGTGCCGCTCCCTCAAAACTAAAGGGCAGAGAACTGGGGTGTGTGTGTGTGTCTGTATCTGTGACCCAAAGGTTGTTGGTTCAAGTCTCCAGGTCGGTCGAGTGAGTTTAGTATTGACCCACAAATGCTCCAGGGGCTGTCTGACTCCACTTTGGTATAAAATGTCTTTTGCTTTCGACAATAGTGTCTGCTATCTAAATTAAAACAAAGAATTATGACCCAAACTCAGGCTGCCAGGAGGAGGAAGGAGCTGATGCTGATGTCTTAAATTTTAAGCAGTGTGATTTCAAGAGTG
Organism: Hippopotamyrus pictus; assembly: GCA_026781145.1. Taxonomy (NCBI): domain Eukaryota; kingdom Metazoa; phylum Chordata; class Actinopteri; order Osteoglossiformes; family Mormyridae; genus Hippopotamyrus; species Hippopotamyrus pictus. The sequence continues at coordinate 20,658,298 of JAODLC010000113.1, forward strand.
TTAATCTGCTGTTTAGCTATATAAGCTTAGCTGAGTTTACACTGCGGGGAGAATATATCTGCCTGACTCTCGACACATTCAGTCCTCAAAGTCACTTCATAAGGCTTTATAATTATGTGATCTAACCTGAAAAATGTCTCATTATGAGCGCTGGAGTCTGAGCTATACATGTCATTTTAAAATTAGTTAATGCTGATAGACATTTTCAGTTTTTGCTCTTTACTGCAACATGTTAGGGGTTTGAGTTTTTAAATTAATTTATGATCAGATGGACAGGAAGAGAATTATTAGCTCAATGTGTGTGTGTGTGTGTGTGTGTGTGTAAATTGGACTCAAGAATATGATGAAATTGTTCTATGATTTCCCAACCAGTGTTAGACAGGTGAAGACATACAATATAATTAAATCTGAGCAAAACTGAATCCTGGTAATATTAAACCTTGCCCTGTATTACTCACTGATGTAGACAATGTACACAGGCCTGAGATACGCCTTCATTAAACGTTTATTAAATGTAACATATAAACAATGTGATGTTCCTGTAAAAACACACACATGTATTACTATAGCAGACGCTGAAATCCAGCAAACATACAACACGAGATTAGGATGCGGAAACCCTGTCACGCGTGTTGCGTGTTATCATTTCCTGTACAAGTGTAAATGCATGGAATCACCTGTGTGTAAATGACAGCTGAATGACATATGGTTTCTTAAAATTAATTGGCATCACAGCTCACACTTCCGAGCCTATAATTTGTGTGCTGTGAACACGATTTACCTACAGAAAAGTCACAAAATATGTATGAAACAAATTAAGTTATGAGTGAGCTGTTTGCTTTGGGAAGAGTCTGCATATGATTTAGGAAACAACAAGGAGAGAGGATTTTAATATTAGCATGCAAACCATCTAAAGTCAAAGTGAACATATAAAAGTGCGAATGTAGTGTCAGGAAATTCAGTTGTTCCCTCATCACCTTCTTTCCATGGATGTTCCTGCTAGTTTTAAGCTTTAATTAACACGCTGTGTAATAAAAACTCATTTAGCCCTTTTAATGTCAACATTTTTATCTTTCAGTTTTGCTTTTTACTTGGGAGCGGCTGGTTTTGAGGTTTGAACGCTTAGTGTTTCTGACAGCTGTGATAAACAATGTGACAGATTATTGCACACTGCTTACATTTTTTTGCACATCCACACAGGGTTTGACTGCAGACCCGCAAATGTCCTCCAGATTCATTAAGCATGTGTACCTTCATTTACATGTTGTGTAATGAGGTCAGAGCGTGTCTGTTTTTACTGTATATGCTCCAGACTAACCTAGTTTTCTGAGGAGCAACCGAGTCTGTTTCTCATGACTATTATGATAATTTACTGGTAACAGATTATGATAAATGAAGGCTTGTTTATTATTATTTGCAGAACATTACATTTCACAAATGATGTTGGTTTATGCTATAAAGTCTAGGTTAACCGAGTTTCTCAAATACTTTTGAAGGTGACTTATAGTCTTGCTAAATTGGGATATCCTGAAGCTAGATTTATGAATCGGGACTAGTGTGATGTAGCAAGTTCTTAATCAACTCTACAGATGCTGACTCTTTAGTTTTCAGAGTTTGCCATTTTAACCATCCGAATAGTTGCAACAAAGGCAGGCTTTGTGCTCAAACCTATAATAAAAACAGATTGGATGGTACAATAAGATCAGTCGTTTGCTCTGTGTACATGCCCCCACTATGCATGTCAGGACAGATCAAACATGAGACAAAAGCACCCCCCCCGGCCGCCAAAATGAACGAAACACAGAGGACAGACAAAACATCGTCTAACCCTGAAAAATATATGTCTCTTTGTGGCACTGTGAATGCACATTACAGCTGTCTGGTGGAGTTTCCTCAAAGAAAACACAACGCTAAGAGGAATTAATCTATGTATACATATCAGTGCTCTTCCTGGCTTTGTGATGTGCAAGGTCAGGATAAGGATTTGTCAGGTAAAGCAGCGATTACTCCAAAAGCCACAGTTGCCTGTTGATTTATATCAACCATGTGGATGTATTATATTGCTGTATTAATTCCACACTGCATCATTTATCTGTATACGTCAGCTTTGTTGTGCAAACACATTTTATCTCTTTTTCACAGGGAACATAAAGGTACACATCATTTATGTCAGATAATCTCGGCGATTACCGGAGACAAATAGACAAGTCGTGGGAGATTTGGGCTGTTTGCCTGACATTAATTGCAAACGAGAGAATCCAGTTTAGAATTAATTGATCATTAAAATGACAATATGAGTTTGTGGACCACGCAACTGTCACTTTTTTCTTTTTGCATGTTGGGGGATATTTAAAGGTGGCTTCAATGCAAATGTGAAAGTTTTTATCTTTTATCTAGACTCCAGTTAGCTGAAGTCTATTTATTAAGTTGATTACACACACGTGCACACACACACGCACACACACACACACACACACACACATATATGCTTTTCCATTCTGTGGAAGTTCAAAGCGGCACATCATTTTAACATGATGCTCAAAACTTGAATAAGTGAAGTATTCAAAAGGTCAGATTAGCTTTTTATGACAGCATAGTTCAGGCACCCGGTTATTCTTCAGCAGCCTTATAAATCTGTTCATGCGTGGAGTCTGCTGTCCACTCTCCGTGATTTTATTGTTTATACACTGATGTTCACTAGGCTTGTACTCATAACCCATGTACGCCATATTTGTTTAAATATCCTGCCCAGAGAAGCGTAGATCTCAAGAACTAAGCAACATAGATATCTGTTAATATACCTGCCACAGCAGCTGTTATCCCATCCATATATTGCACTCTGCAATTTTCTTTGCGGTCAGTAAAATTTCCTCCCAAGAAAATCCATCCATCTATATAGCTGATAGGTAAACTTTTTAAAATATATTCGTCAGAAATAAAATGTAAATGTGATGTAATTTTTTTCAAATTGAATATTTTAAGTGGAACAAAATGTCCTTAGAACACATCGTCCCATCATTGTTTAGAACAAGGCGCTCAATCCATTTCAGATGGTCATGGCTGCAGAGAATAATGTTTCATTGTCTCTATACAAAGTGAAAGAAAAACAAATATACTAGTAATCAAATACTAATATTAGTTTGACATCTTCATGCTTTGTATTTCTTCTTGCCCTTATAAAATGCTGAAATAAAACTTATAATGTATTCAGACCGTCACACAGGTTCACAGGTAAAGATCAAGTCTTATTCATGTACATTTCTAGTCAAAATCAATAAAAGTTTTTTCTCATTTTTCCCCCTCAAGGACTGTGATAGGAATGGGTGAATTTGCATCCGTGGAAACGTAAGTACACGCTGTCATGCAGCAGACCAGAGATCAAGCAGAAACGGGCAGCTGAACGGCCAGATCATACAGAGAGCCATGAACCATTATGAATTTACAATTAATCTCATCCAGGGATTGGTTCTTAAGGATTGAGACGGCATCTCCGGTTCTAACAAAGGGCACACGTGCGAAGCCACGAATTCTTATGACAGGCTATGATACAAGAGAAGCTATATTTACAGAGGATAACTAGTACTCCACAGTATAATCTGACATTTGTACCACAAGGGAGTCCTACCGCATTGCTCGCAAATGACAGTGTCACTGTTGGTTTGTGTCCCTGGTGGGATAGGTTAAAGAGAACAAAACATGTTTTCGCAGTGCAGCGCTCCTCTGCAAGACAGATCTAATAAAAGTAGATTTGATTCTGGAGGTACGATCTGATCTGCTGCCGTCTGTCACGAGTGAGTGAACCTCAGGAGCTCAGAGGCAGCGGCAGGTGGGCCGAGGGGAAGGACGAAGGCTGCTTCAGAGGAACCCCGGAAGAGCCGGCCACTCTGGCCAGCCTGTCGGAGGCGGGTGGAGCTCTGTGGCGTCTTCCAGGGGCCTCGTCGGAAAAGCGGGGGCGTTCGAATTGGGGGGGGGGGGTGGCGTTTCTGAACGACGAGGGCTGGAACGCGGAAGACGCACCTCGGACGTGACGGCTTCACCACCGTTGCGTCAGCCACCCACGGCGCCCTGCTTTGCTGCCTCTGACCCCCACCGGTGATTGATGCGGCCGCAGAGTCGCGGTAGAAAACAAGGAGCCAGCGGAGAAAGCGACCGCCATCGATGGAGTCCCTAAGGAAGCGACTGAAACGCAAGGTGTCCTCAGGTCCTCGGGCCGCCTTTTCCCTCACGGCTGTGTCCACCCACTCAGACTGCCGCTTGCCAAGGTGTTTATACCTACGTCAGGCTGCACCTGCTCCCCCCCCCCCCCCCCCAGGGACGCCCTGGAGGTGCTGGGGTACAACCTCTCCAGCCCGCCCTGGGAGTTCAATTATCAGCTTCTTTAGTTGCTATGCCTCCACGCCACAGGGATGGTGGGGGCTACCTCGAGAAGCTGCCGTTGCCTCCTCCGCAATGCCCCCTCCACCTTTCCCAGTGTCCCCCGAGCTCTGCGCTGTGACTGATGCAGAGTTCTGCCTCCCCTTAGCACCGGAACAGAAAACTACGTGGCCCCCTTACACCTCAGGGTTAACCATAAATCTCTGTTACCCCCGGTGCGGTCGCCCTCCCATGGCACAAGGCACGTGATTCCCACGCCCCCCTTCCACAGATACGAGGGCCACAGAAATCACCACTGTTCCTTTATACATCACAAATGGTACAAACAATATTTTGTTTATGGGGTATTATGACTCATAATTATTTATCTGCATTTCCATATGCATGCACAGGCATCAAATTTAGGGACATATATTTTCATGCTTGAAATATACATACTGGCATTGCGGTCATTAACCAAAATAAACTCGGTCCAATCAAAGTTGCAGAATTAAGTAAGTGACACATTTTTTCTCCCCCCCCACCTCAATATTTGAGTTATTGCTCTTTGAGTGAACATAATAGTGGTATAAATCTATCTGTGTATGCAATTACCTGGTATGGTCTATTCCCCACTGGGGGATCGCAGGAGAACAGTGACATATTACAGCCTGGCCTGCGATGGTCATTAAGAACTGATATGGGATTTATTGCTAGTCCTTAAACATAAGAGACAGTAATAAAGAGATATGAATTTAGGCAAAATAGTCCACAAAAGTCTGACCAGGATCTAATGAAGTGTGGTGGATATAGCATAGATAAAAAGTTACTCTGGGCAGCAACAATTTAACTTTGTTAAAGATATATGTGAGTACAAATGTAACTTCCCCTGCTCTATGAATATATATGAATGAATAGACACATATACTAATTCTCTAAGTCGTACGGTTTGTCGGGTCCTCGCCTTTTAATTCTCAGCGTATTTTTTATCGCGTCGTTCTGTTCAGAGGGAATCTCGGGGTATTTCGATACCGATTGGCTTTCCAGTTCCTGCTCTAACGGGACGTCTGTAGGAGCATATGTCACTCTGGTGAAAGCCCACTGGTGTCGGAGCACTGGGGCAAAGCTGCAAGCTCTCCATTCCATCTCTGACAGTGTCAACAACAACCCTCTGACAATATGATTCAGAGACCGTGGCGTGCCAATAAACAAGCCCCCCGCCCACCCCCCCCCCCCCCCCCCCCACTGTGGTTCCGGCCAGTTTAACCCCATCAGTGGTAGTTCTCTGTGCTATGCACGTAAAACAAATAATTATATATACACATCGTATCACAACCACATTCAACACACGTGTATATCATGGACAAACACATATCTATGTAAGTATACACTCATTGAATTGCTCTGTGTTACTTAAGTCATATACATATACATGCATAACAAAAACATGCAGAAATCAATGCACATGCACCATTTTGCATACACATATACACGCACATATAACCCACCCATTTAACATTTTTACATATACCACATATATGTAAAAATACGCATGACGTGTACATAAATATATTCAGTGGCCAGTTTAACACCTTGAGGTAATGTTCTGCGTGTTATACACATACAATATATATACATATACGTACAACATTCACATAAACCTATAAATATACGCTCATGGCCAGTTTAATAGATACACCAGTGGCATCTGGTTACATACAGCAGACAGACAGGGTCAAGAGAGTCTGGTACTCTGTGGCTAAAGTGTCGGGGTGGTTGTTGGTCGGTTGTTGGTCGGTTGGTGGTCGGTTGTTGGTCGGTTGGTGATCGGTTGGTGGTGCCTTATGCTCCAGCTCCAGCTCCAAAACAGCCGTCCTCCTGGGATTCTCACGAGTTGCAGTCAGGAGTTTACACAGAGTGGCGCGATGAACAAAAAGACATCCAGTCATGCCGTTGTCCGAAAAACACCTCGTTAATGAGAGAGGTCAGAGGAGAATGGCTAGACTCGTTAAAGCTAACAGGAAGGCCACAAGTGCAAAAAGAAAAATAACAGCTCAGTACAACAGTGGTGTCTAAAAGCACAATTCATCCACCCTAGAAGCAATTCTTAAGGCAAAAGTGGGTAGTTAATAAAGTGGACACTCAGTGTACAAATGCACAAAGCAGACAAAGAAGCATGCAAAGAAAATTTAGATATGAAAACAAAACAGATATAAATTTGAAACTGTTTTTATCTAAACACTCACACACCAGCACATATACATTATACATATGCGGTATATTTATGTAGAAATAAAGAATGAAGGATCATTTAACGCAAAGGATTAAAAAGTATTTTATGTATAATTAATAAAATCATTAAACACAGTACAGGATGTAGACAATGCTTTTATAATTAGTCATGATAAGCTCAGATGTGACATGAGAAAAGGGCTTTTTTTTAATGGGGTTGGGTTAGGGGACGAGTGCAGGCTGTCACAACATCAGGTAGCAGCATCACTTTACAGCTTGACTGTCAATGAGCATCCTATGCACAGTGTGTAACAGCTGAGAGTGTGTAATGAGTACTCATCTGTTCCATAAGTCAGAGCCCAGATCAAAGATAATGATTTCCAGGAACGGAGATGGTGACAGAAGGAGTCCATTGTTCTTCAGCTCAGAGGTGCAGGGAGCTTAGAGTGTGCCGGGGAGAGTATATACTTCTGCAAAACGCCCCCGATTAATGCAGCTTCTGCTGCTCTCCTAGCTAAACGGCACCTTCGAAAAGCTTCATGCGACGCCCTAATTTGAAACGCAGTGTTTATTTCGACTCTCTCTGTTTTGTTCACTCAGCCACAAGAGGTAGAGGTGAGATCACTGTCCCGGCTTCGCTCAGGGGAGAAGCTTTGGGTCTCTGAGGTGCGGGACAATGTGGCGAAGTTACATCATTGAAGCGAGGTAACAGTGATGCAGTGCCAACAGCAGCGGCCTTCATTCGCACGCGGATGTCGCACCTGCGCTAATCGGACGGCGGTAACTCAAAGGAGGTTTTTCCTGCACTGACCGTTGAGGAAACCTGAGTACCCCCCCCCCCCCCCCCGTGTAACTAGACCTGACCAACATTTATGATGAACGTGAGGATAGTGAGGCTGGAGGAACGACACAATGTAGCTTTTCTAGGCAGGCTTTCTCTATTTATCTATCTGTTTATCTATCTATCTATCTATCTATCTATCTATCTATCTATCTATCTATCTATCTATCTATCTATCTATGTTATAAAGGTCATCTTACAATTATTATTACATTCAAGGCTACATTCAACATTCAATTCCCTCATTGCAACGGAAAGTCAGAATCCTATACAAACAGACAATAGTACGTCACACAATTTTTCTTTCCCGCACATGCTCAGTGCGCAGCCATCGATTAGACACCCATGTGAGTGACAGTCACCTGACGGATGCGGCGTCCTGCGCGATCGCGGGGAGACTCGTGTTAGCGCCTTCGTTCTTTCCCCCCACAGCAATTAGGAGCCTGGAATTCCCATATGTACTGGTGAGTGAATTTAAGGAGCTTAACCGTGAGATGTGTTCATTGAAAAGTGTGAAATAAAGTCTTTGGCTCATCACACTAATGCCACCCCTTAAAGTGGCAGTTTATCATGAGGTGGTGCTCAAGGTTTTAATGAGCTTGCTGCCTGTTCTTGTACAATTCCAATTAGTCCCTTTTTTACACTGCGACATGATTACTTTGTGAAGCCTCCATTGTTTTTTTTTTTATGTTCAGCAGTGAAAGCAAGCCTGGCTGTTTTAATCTGCCTTCTGAAACCAATGCCTGACAAGTGAATTATACCTTGTGGAGAATAATTGTGGGTATAGCCTTATAAATACAGTACTGAGTACATCAATACACTCGCTGAAACATCTTTTCCAAATAACAGATTGTTAAAAAGAGTGTGACTTAAGGCCAGTTCTGGTTAGAGGTGCTCAGCGCTGCATGAAATATAATTGCTCTTATTTTTTTTCATTATGTTTAAATGTCCTCTGCGTATTTATAAATGGCTGACATTTCAAAACTATATAGCGAAATAACTTACATACACTCCGTGAAAGCTGATATATACATCAAATGTTTTATATCTCCAGTCCTGAACGATGCCATATTTCAGATATTTTTGAATTTTCAGGGTTGGTTAAATGTACACATATTTCTTATCAGATCCACATATCGATCTCACATACATTGCTCTTAGTAATTCATTCCAACGTTTGACTAAAAAAATGAAGCAAATGGACTATAAATGCGTGGAAGATTTAATAAGTTCTGTAAATTAGTGTCATTCACGCAAGAATCAAGCCAACGAACAAACACAAAACATTAACGTGTTATTCTACTGCACAAGGTTTTGTCATCACCTGGAAGACTGGAATACAGCAGCATTTTGGGGAATAAAGGACATGTTGGCATCCTAAAGGAACTGCCTATATTCCCAGCCAGAAGTATTCATGACCGAAACACAAAGTAAACATGTAAGGGATTGTCTAAACTGGCATTTATGAACATGCATGACTAGTCATTACATTACATTTTCACAGTGCTGTGATTAAATACCTAAAAAATGACCATACTTAGCAGAATCCAAAACTATAGTTAAATTCCTTTCTTGTGAGATATTAACTGATGGTATAAATGTTATGTTGGAGATGTAGGGGACTGGCCTGCGGTATCACCATAAGGTGACTCCATCTTCGCACACAGTCTACACGCTGCATTAGGCTCCAAGCCACCTTCTTGGCATCACCAAGGAGCCCTAATAAGATAGGACCTCCCAGGGGTGAGTGGCTGGCAAACCGGATTAAATCACACCTTTAAAGAGTGAGCATCCAGAGTTAAGTCAATACTCCCTTCCAGGTGCATTTATTGTTTTGCAGGGAGCTCAGCACAAACCGGTTTGTTGGCCTTTGACTAAAAAGGAACCGGGTTCTAAGTATCGACAAACACCAAGGACAGAAAAGGCGTCATGGCCGACTAAAATAATGAGGTCTCCAGCGTGCGTTTTCCAGTGAACAGTGAAGTTAAATTTGTTAGTTTTACTGTCAGTACCAAGGCGGCTAATGTGCTGCTTCGTTTAATATCGTGGCGTATTAGATATTTGTATATTTAATTAAGGGAATGATTAAGTTTCCCAATCCGGCTTGAACCACACTGACCAAAAAGCCTTAAAAATCATTAGTGGCAATATTAACGGCTTCATGGAACAGAGAAGAGAGTCATCATCGTAAGAAAATGTCACTTTTGCCAGACTTAAAATGACTCATAATATTTAAAGTAATATATCCAGCTGTTGGCTGAACACAGCGGAATGGCCGTCATTATGCTGCCGTAATAGTGTAATTTACACACTGACAAGTACCTTCCGCTGCCCCTGCGGGTTCATTTCGATACCATAAAAAAGGGGAGTGGGGACAGAGGAGGTGCTATTTGCACGCGCTTCTTCGTGGGCGCTCATAATAATATGATAAACACGAGAGCACAGGTTTCCCCGCTAGAATAGGACACTGTAAATTGCAATCATAAATGCAGCTTTAATGCCTTACGCCACCGCTGCAATTTCTGCTGCCCGCAGCTGGGTTCATATTGTTGCGTACGCTTTATGTTGTTAGAGTTCATTTTTATCCACTTTGCCCCTTTTAAATGAAGATTCCCACCACTGTCTCTAGCAAATGAACTCACCTCACAGAATACAGTGTTTTTCATTTACTTGCTTAGTAGAAGCAAAATATTCCAAATTATCGGGTTATTTTACAATTTGCCGCTTTTACAGATTTACATATTGACATTCCCATTTCTATTTCCGTTTATTTATTGAGATTTACAGGTCTGGGCGTCATGGGAAAAGAAGCACAAAGAAAATAAAATTCAAAGACAGAGATAAATACTGAGAAAACAGTGTTTAGCTCTAAGGTTTCCTGCTGGGCTGCAAGCCTATGGTGCAGCCAAAGCACATGAATAAAAATCCCATTGAAGCACTTTATGGTTAAAGTCTCAGACAAAGATACATATGAATATTATCTATTAATGTTATTTATTTCATTGCATTTGCATGCTTACAATGATAAGCACCACGATCATGCTATATTGGATACGTAGTAGAATGGATGGATGGATGGATGGATGGATGGATGGAAGATAAATGGAATTTCTTGTTCTAGTGTTCTGTTATGCTCTTTTGTTACAGGGCATACAGTTGGTAGACAGAATTCTGTGCCATTCCCCCATGATATCGTTGCATTAGTTTGAGAATCAGTTGACTGCTAGTGTCAGTCTAAGGAATGAGCTTCAAGTAGAGTCCATAGAGAATTCCACAGAGAGATACTGTGGTTGAGTTGTAATACACAAACCCCATTTTTCAACTCAAAATGGAAGAAGACGCCAAGGAAATGTGTTCTGTAAAAGAGAAGAGTACAATTGGGTAGGGGGAAAAGTCAGAGGATCAAATTATTGTTCTTCTCATTCTCGATAAACTGATTTGTAATTTTTTTGAGGACACTCTACTGGCTCTAGCCGGGTCTTGAAGGCTTTGTTTTTGTGTGGGATGTAACTTCTTTGCATGATTTATATCTAGTCAACACAAAAGATGGTAAGATAAATGCCAATATACATTTATAGCAGATAAATGGTGTTGCATCCCTCCAATAGCAATCCAGATAGAGTGAGAATTTGCAAAAATGTCCTTCTGGTGCCTTGTGGTAGCCTAGCGTCTTTTGTTAGGCCATCCATCCATCTTCCAACCTCTTCCAGGACAGTGTCACAGGAGACCTGGAGTCTATCCCAGCAAGCAGAGGGCACAAGGTAGGGGACCACCCTGGATGGGATGCAAGTCCATCTGCAGGGCACACACGCTCACACGCTATGGGCAATGTGGAGACAGTGATTCATTTAAGCACGTCTTCGGACTGTGGGTGGGAGCCTACGCAACACATGGAAAACACCTGTAGGTTATGTTGGTGTAAGTGAAGACAGAATATAAAAGGGATGCAGAGAAATTATGCCTGTGAAAATGTGTACATGCTATGCACAGTTTTAAGAAGTGATCTGGAAACGATCCGATACTAAGTACTGAAATGCGTTTCGGATTTTATCCCTCCATTTTATTTTCTTTATTCATAAACTATTAATTTTTATGGAATTTTTATGGAACTCAAAACGGTCCTTTTCTACAAGAATTTAATGTCGTTTAAGTCTAAAATTATGCAGAATTGGCAATTAAAATCTATTATAAATAATAATAAATTCTTAAGTTGTTTCCAAGGCCAAGGGCCTGGATAGACCTCATCTTCTCATCATCTATGTGTCTAATGCTTATGATGACATAATCCTTTATTTAAGCTACTCCACAACTTTTTATTGGATGTGCAATTACTCACCCAGTATCTGTTGTACATTTTATGTAACAATTCAGCAATCATTAGCTTAAGACTTTCCTGTACCTACAACTATAGGAATAAATCTTATAAGATGTTACAGATATAAAATGGCTCATAATATCTAGGGGAAAAAATCCAACTGTTGACTGAACACAGACAATATTAAGGATACACACAACAGGCTAATGTTAAGGTGAGTATATTTTCTTTCCACATTCATGAATGTAGTTAAAACAATAGAAAACGTGATTGATTTGGATAAATTTTGTCGATCCTTCAGGTTTATCTCATGAATTCCATGACCCATTGTGAGGTCATAATAGAACTTTAGTAACTGTGTAGCAATAGACGAAATACTATCCAAGCTGCTGCCTTTCCTATAGCTGCTTCTCAGAATAATGTTACATTGACCCACTGGACCATCACATCTATAGATACCTGATAAAAACACCAGCTTTGGTTGGCTCAGGTTGTCCAATTCTGACCACTTTTGCATTAAAACCAAAGCAGTGGAGTATTTTTTAAATCAAAATGCATGCACGATGGAAATCAGTCATTACCACCAGTCATTTTTCATCTTATTTGGACACCTTGCTGGGTGCAGGAAATTTTAAGGAAAAAGATGGTGCACAATTTAATAATAAAGCAATAATTCTAATGGTCCATTAAATATATTAACTAGCTCAACATAGTTTACAGTAATGTATGCAGGACATTCCAGATAAATCACCGTGAGGATAAAAAGGCTTTAAAACAGCAGAAATTTATAACAGTTTTTGCAGTTCTGCCCTGAGTTTTTGACATACCTGGTCTATACTGCTCACGGCTCCTCACGATGTACAATGTCCTGTTTGTGTACGAGTTTTAAATGCATTTATTCATGTATTCAGTCATTTACTCTCTATTGTCAAAAAAATAAAAAAGGAAACAGCAACTGCCAGGACCATGATCGATTTATAAAACCAAATAAGGAAGAGAAAGAAAAACACTCTGGCACCAATCTCAAATTGTCTAACCACAGGAAACCATTAAATTCAAAGCAAAACCATACTAAACATAGGTTTGAATCCCCCACCCCATATATCAGGTATAGCTATGTTTATGTTAGAATGTTTACCAATCACAGATATCAAATTATTCACTTGGGGCAACTCCAGATATCTAGTGACGTTCTAAACCTGAGCTGTAAACACTGAAAAATTCCTTTGTATTTTTTTCCACATTATAACATGACATAAATATATTTTGTGCGGCCATTCGGAGAATCCCGCGAACGGTCTTGGTTTCAGGCCGTTATCACAGTTTTGATTGGTGTCTTTGTCCCTTTCCTCTGTCCGTCTGATTTAAGAGAAGTAAGCCATTTCTGGGCACTCTGAATAAACAGAGACCCACAAAGACAACAGCAGTGGCGGTGATGACCGTCACAAAGACCAGACGCAGATGTAGCCTTGCGTTTGTAAGGTAGGTTAGGGAAAACGTGGGTGGGTGAGGGGGGTGTATGATAATCTGCAAGAAAGCCCTTAAAAGAATCAATTTGGCAAGGTGTCTGGCAATGTGACTTTATCCGGCACTGTGAGTCCGCCTGTCTCCCAGCAGAGTAGGATGACTGTCTTTCTTTCTCGCTGACAGGCCGAGCATAGCCAAATTGACAGTCCTTTAAAGCCCGCTGACAGAAAGCGGCATTAATTAAGTCATTGCCGGACTGTAATTGTGTTAAGAAGTAAAAATCTAATATGAGAAAAGGTTAGCAAGTCCTCTCAGGTGTCAAATTTTCTACTTTCTATGAATATTAATGCGCTTAATGAAGACAATCTCTGCTTCATCTCGCCATTGTTCTGCATTCACGAGCCAGGCTTCAGCCTCATTGATTTGTTGTTAAAGAACAAATATGTCAGGGCTGAATGACTATCTTGCGTTTTATCAGCAATTTATCAAAATGCCTTTTCTTTTCTGATAGGTACTCTGAGGTGCCCCCCCCCCCACCTGAGTTTTATTTTTAAACAAGATTTGAATGTTATTGGATGAACTAACGAAGGCGGGCAGCTTGCGTAATTTTATATGTCGCTCCTCCTGGTTCATTTTTTGAGCTGTGGACGCACAAAGGGAAAAATTCCTTCTAATTTTTGCCCTGAATATTGGAGAACAAATAAAAGAGATGCTGCAGGAAGGTGTCTAAGCGAGAGGCATCTTTATAGGTGCTGTGGGTTGTTTTTCTCGTCGGAAAACGGGAATGGTGATGATAATAGGTCTACAAACAACACCATCGCCGGCAATACAATCTGCGGCACGCCAAACCCGAGCGTGTGCTTATTAAACACGGAACAATCAAGTCATCGCCTCAACCCCCCCCAACCCCCGACACCCACCTCCAACCTCAGCAGAGTCGCAGAGGCATGGAGCAAACCAGATGACACCGACGGAGATGGCATCCGAAGACGTCTCTAGATCCTCTAAGGCCGGCTCTGTTGATTATCTGACTGCTGCCATCCGTCACGTCACTCAGAGTAACCATAGACTCTTCATTTACAACTAATGGGCCACACAGTAAAAATTCACATTAACTAAATAATCGGCCAACAAGACTCTCACCCTGGGTTTTTTTTTTTTAGAAATATGCTTTGACATGGCATATAGGACACAATGATTCTAGTCAGTTAATAAAATAAATATGAATATATTTCACTAATACCTGTAGTTACATTAGAGAATGCATAATGTGGAATACTTTTATTCAGGATTTGTAAGTCCATTGCATTTGGATCATTGAGATATTTAATACAGAGACGCTAAGGCCGCGGTCTGTTTATGTTGTAAATGATCATACAATGGGGGTAGCAGAGTGGCTGAGTGATTAGCACTGATGCCTCACATTTCCTGGGCTGTAGGTTGGAATCCTGCCTCCTCTCCGCATGTGCGGCATTCGCATGTTCCCCCCGCGCCACGATGGTCCTCCTCTACAGGCCAAAGGCATGCGGCTTGCCTCGTTGGCAACCCTAATGCGTGTGTCGTCCGTAACGGTGCATGTTTGCAGCCCTGTGGTGGACTGGCAACCCGGCATTGTGCACTACGCTGCCAGGGAGAGATTCCATTGTCCTTTACTGGGAAATACTGTGCGACAAATGCATTATCATACAATTTATGATGCTACCAGTTTTTCAGACATTTGTTTATGGTAGGAGGATCCAGGCTCTTGGAAGGCTTGCAGATTAGTTTATTGGGAACGGGATAATTGTGAAGAATTCTAATATAATGCTTTGAATGTAGCTTTAGTGCAAGACTAAATCGAAACAATCATAAGCAGGAAACAAGGTATTATTGAAGGCTACTCATTATTAAACATGCTCATTAATTTATTATGAAGAAAGAGATAAAAGAGAACTGCAGTATATGTGGGCAAAAGGTTGCCTTTCATCAAAAAAAAAAAAAAAAAACTGCGCAAGAAAGTCTATCCAGCACCTAAGGGTAATCTGTAGCTATTTTGTAACGGTGCCTATTGTTATTATGCAAAGTTATTAAATCCCAGTCATGGAGGATTAAATGTACGGCCGAGGCCTGTTTCAAATAGCTTAGATTGTCATCTGCCATTTGAACAAAATGCATCATCTCCGCATCAGGTGAAGGACTCTATGTTCTCTCGGCACGGGGGAGAGGTTAATGACCCTCTCTGGTGCAACAGCGAGTCAGTGCACTTCAGGGCGTCGAAGACGGCGCACCAAGGAAAAAGGTTAAGGAATTGGATTCGGTGTGAAGGACCTTTAGTCATGCTTAATTGCACAGATTTATTGTCCTAAAGCTAAGCTAGGAAACCGCACGCGCTAGCTCAAAGGTGCGGTGATTTGTAGTCAGAATTAAGGAGGGGATGTTGCCAGCTGCACCAATGCTGCCTCGAGATGCATTCCGACGAAATGCGATCTATTAGGCGGATATGTGCAGCAAAATGCCGAAATCTGCAGGAAAGCTTGTTTTAATTGCCCGCGTCGAGGCACGGGAGAGATGGCAAAAGCTCTAATTAGGTCAGTCATTGCGTTGTTGGCATGGCTGAGATGTTTTGATGTGTCGAAGAGGCAGCTAGTTTGAAGCAAGGCGTTTGTGTCTGTTTTGCTTTGCTGTTCAGTAAATCCATAGCTACTGTTTATTATAATACATGCTGCCAAAACTGCCAAAAGTATTGTCTGTCACGGCATCGCATTATTTTCTTATACACATCGGGGAAGCTAAGAAAGCATTTTCTATTTTACATTATGTATTAAATTGTTTTTATTTATGTGTAGCATATAGTCCTGTTACACTTGGCCCAAAAATTGTGAGTGGTTTTGACAGTGTGTCTGTCGGAGGCATTTAAAATATTTGCGCATAGAAATAAAGAGGTTTTCGGAATTGGTTTTCAAGGGGATACACGCCAAGTGTGATTACCGGCCTTGCATTTCGCCATTAAGGTCGCAACAAACAAACAAAAAAAAAAAAATCAAAAACAAATTCCTGTTCCAGTTGCCCATAAGGCAGAACTTCATTATCCTTGTAAGGGATGTGCAAAGTTTGCAAGACATGGGTTTTTGATTAAATGCTGGAGGACAAGTTGCATGTCCTTACAGATGTCGTAGGGACCACTAAGCACTCCCATTGCTTCAATATTAACCATGTCCTTATTTAAGAGACATGAATCCGAACTAATGTATGTGTGCATGTGGTTCCCCCCCCCCCCCACACACACACACACACACACACACACACTGTCACATAAGAAGAGCTGAGTCTTTGTGAAAGATGAACTATTGCTATTCCTGGAGAACAGAGCGCTCAGTCTTGCCCCGGGGCAAACCCTGAATAGCCGGACTGCTGGAAACCAGACTGGCTGATGCACTCCGGGATTGTCATTGAAGAAGTGTCTTCGGCCTCACGGCCCATAGATCAACTTAAGGGAGGCATGGGGAGTCGCTGTACTGCCGTATGACGCAGACGCTCCGCGAGCGTGTGACTGAATGCGACGGGATGTGGGAAACTGTAAATATGATAAGAACAGGAAGACCTGGCTTCCAAAGCTTTTCATAGAGCAGCAGATGGTCATCCTCCATGGGGTTAGGACCTTCCTCCAAGCGGCACAGGCCTCGAAGCACCAATAGAAGGGCCTTCTGAGGTGGCTTTCTTGCCAGGAGTTACAGCATGATGCACATGGCGGAACTGAGAGAGGGCGCAGGCGAATCAAGAGGATAGGATGCAGTTTAAAAGGTGTTTAAAGACCAAATTCTTTCTCAGCACACAGTTTGCCGGAGAACAATCTCCGCTGGTGTACTTGTCTACCTTTTGTATTCCCCTCTGTCGTTCAGTAAATCAGAAAAAAAGAAAGAGTCATGCTTTACTTGGTTGTATAAATAAGGCAGGATGCCAATTACTCAGCTGAAAGGTTTTGTTCTTTGGACATGAAAGCCGCAGTCATTCACAGATTGTCCTTTTCAGACGCCATAGAATTGATTAAAATTTGTCCTCAGGGGTCTCGCATTAAGCGACACGCACGCAATCCATCTTTATTTGGAAAATGCTTTGCCCTCCAGTTACTGAAATATTATTTGCTTACTGTATGTTTCTACACAGAAATACATGCGGGGATAGATGCAGAAAACCACTTGAGTTTAATCCCACTCCGTCACAGTGTTTTATCTCTCTATCGAATCCACAAAAATGCAACCGCGCTTTTTACACAATTAACTACGGATAATGCGTGCAGACAGAAAAATGCAGCTCAAGAATGATTTTGTAAAACATTTAACGAAAGACAAATCTAGATGAAATAAAGGGGACAGTGGCACAAGCTATATTAACGAATTTGCAAACGCTTGATTATATCGAAAAGATCATGTTCCATAAATCAACTGGCTGTATTAATTAGTGCTTGTGCTCATTGCAGTTTGAGATTTGGCATAAACATACAAAAATTAGTAACTAAAACTTATATATCATATTTAGAATTATTGACTTTATAAAGATATTGCTAAATATAAAATAAAACTAATTACATTTTTAAAATAGTATCGATGTGAATGAATGAATGCTTCTTTGTAATGAAACATTACACTAACAACTACAACTACTACTAACCCTACTACTACTAATAATGATGATGACGATGATGATTATGATTTAGGGGTAATTAAATTGCTATTTGGGTAATTAGGGCTGGCATGGCACCCCAGTGGGTAGCATTGTTGCCGCCTTCCTTCAGGGCTTGGGTCTGAAGCTTGGTTCTGCTTTGCCTATGTGAGGAGTCTGTGCGGTCACACTTCCTTCCTTCTGCAGTCTGAAGACATATGCTTAGGAAGTGTTTCTAGATTGATCACAGTTTGTTTACAGGCAGCTCTCAATTTACATATATCCAGACTTAACGCAAAAAATATCTAAGATCCGTAGTTTGCGGAACCGCTAACGCGTTAATGCTACGTATGACTGCTAGCAAGTTCACACCTGATCTTTTCGTTTGTTTAAAATGTGTTCGGCATGTTACTAGCAAATATTAAGTCTGTGTTTTTGCTATAAGGTGTCCTGAATGGTATGGGGGGAGGGAGGTAAATCCAACTCAAATCGCGTAAACATCTGTGGGACGGATTACTTATGTCAGTCGAGAATTGCCTGTATATTAGAGATGGGGAATACCACACGTTTCTCTTTGATCAAACACTATGTAGTACCGAGGTTGGTATCATTCGTTGTCGGTCCAAGCCTTTCTGGGGGTGTTTGGTGCAGGACATAAAATTTCGTGGTTGAGGGCGTGGGGTGGGTGTTGACAGTAATGTATGGGCCCCTGAAAGTCCTTCCCCCGTATGGGTGGCCCCAGCGTAGTATTAGATCATGTCCTGTTTCATATAATAATATAAACATTTAAATTGGCAGATAAAAAATGATATTTTGACATCAAAGTCAATTGTCAAAAGAAACAACCGGATCAAGAGAATCAATATTTCAGTATTGATCTGCCCATAAGTATGTCTTGCGATGGACTGTCATCCCGTCCGGCCTGTACACCCAGCTTCGTGCCCTGTGCCCCCCAGGACAGACTCCAGGAAACTCTGAGCAGACTGTGCTGTTAGAAGATGGATGAATGTAGAAATGAAGAGCCCCCCCCCCCCCCCCCCCCCCCCCCCC
>JAODLC010000113.1:20684175-20701199 GCA_026781145.1 Hippopotamyrus pictus
GGGTGGTCGCTGCACTGAACTGAGACACTCTCCCTCGCCTATAAAATAAATATTGAATGAGAATATTAACTCGTTAACCTTGACAAGTATTTGTAATTTTCAGGAGGGGGTAAACTCGCGGATTCAGCACAAAAAAACACGGCTGTGGGGATTTAAGAAAGGGATGGGTGGTAGTGGTCGGGGGGGGGGGGCACAACAAATTAGAGCGAATGAAGAATGCTACTGCATGAATCCTGTCATTTTTATGGGCTGCAATGATTAATTTGTTTGTTCAAGTTCTCAATTAAGCAGGGAGGTGCGATAGCAATATGGGTAGCTGCAGTGCAGCCTTTGGAGTCAGGGCCAGGGGCTGGGGGACGCCCCCATGGAACTCAGGAGAGGCATTCTGGGAAAACAGGACTGCAGCGAATGCCGCACTTCGCTGTGGAAACCCATGCCGATCGCGTCATGCGGCCTAGCTACCTGGAGGACGGCCCAGCTGTACCGACGGTCCAGAGTTTTTTCGCTGACTGAAGAGATTAATTGACAAGAAAAAAAAGGGACAGCTCCCTGTTGCAGATCTGCTTGGTGGACGACTCTCATAGCTGCAGAAAACATATGCATGTGTGTCCCATTAGCATTAGCGCGCAGTTTGCCGCACACCCCCTAGTGATCTCCTCGTCTCAAAGACAAAGTAGAATATGGAGTCCCTCAGTTCTTCTCCCTGGGGTCTGGCCCACATACTGTTTGTCAGCATGACAGATGTTCTTCAAATGGGAAATTCCCTGGTGCACTGAGTACCTACCGCATCCCCGCAGTGTGAGACCACAGCTTGCGCTACCTCCCTCTGGAACCTCCTTCTACCTTCCATGGAAGCCAGTGTGCAGTTGCTTCAGGTTCACACCTGCGCATTCCTCTCTCTGCGTTTCCCGCTAACATCGAGCGCCGTATGGTCATCACGTGTCCGATCGCGGCGACTTTAGGGGAAACCTCATAGTAGTGTTAGAAAAGTAGCATATACAAGATGAGTGACTTAAACAAGTCCCCTAGTAAGTGAAAGCTTTTATGAAAAAAAGGAACCTCCAAACATCTCCAGTAGACACTCAGCTGTAAATATTTAACATTTTAGCCATGTAAAGCTACTTGGAATGCAAGTGTCTATAGAAACGAATAATTATATTGCTTCAGAATAATTATGCTAAATGTGTTGCTATGCTATGTGGCACAGTATATATCACAATTAGTGCTTTGCAAATATTATATGCAGATCATAGGAAATTCATTCCACTCATTTTGGAAAACGTACAGTTACACGTTGTTTTTGATCCGAGGAATTGGTTAATTTTAGTTTTGCTTTTCAGATGTAAATAACCAAATGGGTTTTTTATATATATATACATGCATAATCTCCACATGCAGGACATTAAATCATACGTTTCGGCAGTAAAAAAAGAAACAGGCCGAGCGCGAGACCAGTGGGCTCAGAGGGAAACACATAAGTCACTATCGACGGTGTTGACAAAAGCCTTCCTGTCCAGCATCAGGAAGACGTAACTCAGTGCTGCTGAAATGTCTTTTAAAAGCAGCAACGCTCTGATAAACCAACTCCCCAGGCCTTTCCTTTAAGGATACATTGCTTTGTGCTTTGCCAGTACAGCATGACAAGCAGCTCTGGAAACCCGCGCCTGCCTGCCAGCATTCTCCAGCATTCTCCCCGCGCTGATCTTTCCTTCCCGCTCCCTTTTCCAAAGAGAAACCCGCGTTCTTCATTCTATCCTCGCTCGGATCCGCCCCATCCGGGGGTCAGGAGACGGCGCGGGCCGACGACGCCGGTGTATCGCGGGTGCGTACCATGTTTTCGTGCCATTTTATTATGTTTGCAATAAAGTCCCGCGGTACCCTTTATGGATCAGTGGGTGCGTTTAATGGTGTAGGTCACCTTTCCCCAAATACAATGTCCTCCACAAGTCTGGAACAGCACTGAGTGGAACCAGTGCTGCTGCAGTCAAAATACTTATTAGTCAAACAATTCCCTCCGGAATAAAGCATTTGTCAGCCACTATAGGGGGATAACCTGGTCTTGACGGTGCCGGTGGACGTCTGGGCGGAGCAGAGATGGAGCCATACAGACTACAAAAGCCTTACCCATCCACGACGGTGGTAAGTAAGTCTCTTTCTGAGGCTGTGAAAAAGATCACCCCTCCGTACCCTGCGGCAGCCACCCCGAGAGCGCCATGGTATGATCCACGGCCCCTGTAAAGTTGCGAGTGAATCAGTCCAGGGATAATAAACCTCTCCAAAAAAAAAAAAAAAAAACTGATTCAAAAAAAAAAACAAAAGGAAGAATACAGTCAGGGCAGTTAAAAAGCGCTTCTTATTTACCTATTAAAAACAATGAAAGATGCTGAGGCGCTCATTTTGCAGCTTTATTTAATTAATGTGTGAGGTAATCCTGAATCTTGACAATAAAATGCGTGTTATATCCAATCAATACCTATTACCTATTGACATTGATTAGCAGACTCGGAGTTTAATTATAATCAATTTAACAATTAAAAATAAATTAATAATAATAAAAAAACACATTGCTGTATTCAGTGGGAGAAAAGTGGCTGACTGGCAGAAACATGAACTGATAATGAAGTTTCCCTTCCCTCTGGATTACGTCTTTGTCTTTTAAACGCTTTTGAATTTGGAAAGCGAGGAGAGTGATCTTATGACGGCAGTCACAGGGCTGAAAAAATGCTGTGCCTACCCAACACAGCAAAGAAATATCACACGCACTAGCATGCACTCAGACATCACTGCTCAAATGTTATTTATGTTAAATAAGGTTTAAATGCAAATAAACAAACAAATAAATACTACATAGATAGATAGATAGATAGATAGATAGATAGATAGATAGATAGATAGATAGACCACAGAACTATTAAATTTTACTTTTGGCTTTCAGGTGCAAATTACCACATAAGGTTTTTAGTACATGCTGAATTTCATACATGGTAAACATGGTACAGTGTAAATGTGGTAAAAAAATGGCACAGCAACTTGGTATATTTAAAGTAGCTTGTTCTCCTTCCATCTTCCCTCTCTGTTTCGTCTCAGGTTGTCTTACTCAGAATGTCACTTTGAAATGCATATTTTCGTACCGCACCACATACCTAGTAATCGTATTTAAATCCACCCCGATGTGGTCGTCGGGCTCTGATCCTCATTCCGACGGGCTACTTGACAGGACCTTGAGGGCTGCTACAGCAGCACCCCCCCATCTGCACTTCAAGCTCCTTCCACACGACCCCCCCACTCCACAGCACCACCTGCCCCTCTGTGAGAATATCACCATGCTCTTTCGGTCTTTCTGTTGGTTGGAAGAGGAATCCCAGTCACAGTCAAATAAAGACTCAGTGATTCATCAGATTTACGAGGTTCGGCCTCAGTTAGGCCCCAAGACTCGCACGGAATGAAGCTTGACACCTGCCTTTAATCACGGACTGTGAGACCGCCAGGCCAAAACAGCTAAACTTCATAAAGAATTCATCGCTTTGTACAGTGTTGTATGGCCCTCAGTTCATCCCCTTCGAAATATATGCATACAATTTGTTAGGCATCGTGATAATATTTCCATAATCATCACCGAAAGAACTTTGTTAATTTCTGCATGTGGTTGAGAGTCAAGGGATTTAAACTTATTTACCTGTATTTGAGGGAGAAGAGCAGCTGTCGCTGTGGACAGAAACAGATGACCAGGCTGTTACACCTATCCTCGCTTCTCTAAAAGTCAAATGAAGCAGCCCCTTTCATTTTATTTCATTGCCCAGGAACTGTGAACCCCATAATGACACAACTCCCAGAATCCATCTTTTCCATGCCTACTTTCAATCCCCCGTTGTTTATTTTTCCTCTTTTTCATAGCTACATTTGGGTGTTTTGGCACCATCCGTATCAATTACAAGTTCTTTATTTAGCAAACGCTTTCATCCATTTTTTTTTTTTTTTGAGAAAGCAGGGTCAGACAGTCCCTGGAGAACCAGGGGGTGAAGGGTCTTGCTCAGAGGCCCGACAGTGAAATCGTTCTGCCGACTCTGGGATCTGAACTCGGGACCTCCAGATCAAAGGCAGAGCGGCCAAATCCGGCGGGTCGCACACATCTCCCATTGCGGGGAAGCCCCCTGCACTCTTCCAAGTCCTCCCAGTCACGTGGTTCTGTTCTCCGCCCTGAGCTGAGGCCCCCTCGTGACGTCTCCATCCATTTAAATCAGTTCGCAATTTGCCCGTTTGTACGGCTTAATATTTACCTAAACAATTCAGATTAATTCAGATTTCTCACCCCAGAGAGCAACAGTGGCACCATTTCACAGAGCAGCACAATAACGCGCAACAGCCACGGATGGGGAAACAAACAGACAAAGAGGCGCCGTGTGTGTTCTTCCGGTGAGCAAGCGTAGTGAGCAGACGAGCTAGCGAACGAAACCAAGCACACCCATCCGCCCTTTTCCATTTTCACTACCCGCCTCTCCAGTCAGCGCTGCCATTATCCCAGATACCAACCCGGAAATTTCCAGGAGCACAAAACCACACTCTGGCCGTTAAAATAAATGCAGCGCCACATGACTCGTGTTATTTAATATAATAAAAAGATGTTTGTCTCGTGACTCGCTGTAATTATTGGACAGTGTTTCTAGTCAGTACTTACAAAAACAAGTGCCAGGCCATGTAAACCACGCATGCAATAACCAGCAGTCCTAGTCATCCATGTACTTATTTAGGTAGGAATGTTAATTATGTGGTAGCAGAATTTATTACTCAGGGTCAATAAAGTTACCGGCAGTATCCGTGTAGAAATTTTTAAAGCTTAATGCCAAAAATGAAAGGTGTTTCCACAATGTTGGCCACTAATGAGTCTGTCTATCTATCTATCTATCTATCTATCTATCTATCTATCTATCTATCTATCTATCTATCTATCTATCTAATTTACCTACTTCAGAGCAGAGTGGCTCTTCAGGTCATCTTACTGAATGCCATTCTCACAGTGCTCCAGCGTTGAGCTGAGGAGGCCTTTGGCTTGACGGTGCCAGCTGGATGTGAACACAGGTGAAATTGAACTCAGGTTCCATCCAAGGGGCGGGGAACAGGGGGCCCGTCTGGGCCAATGGCGCATCCTCACAGGCCTTCCGCAGGTGCGGGACCACCTGTTTGGGCCGACCTCAGCATGCCGTTACCCTACTTTCACTAACCTCAAGTACAGTTACCATAGAAATTGTAAGCATGTCCGTTATTCCACGGACGGGCCTCCATTTTGACGGTGGCAAAAAAGGGTTCTTTGTGCCGTTTATTTGTAAGAAGAACATGAGAGCCTTTATTTATGAAAGGAAGTATTTGTTCTCATTGTGTGGTGCCTTAGCAGACTGTGCCACGTACATTAACAAAACATCTGAATAGTTCTAAAGAGTGCAGCTTGAATTTACAGTTCACCTTGGGACTGTGTCATGTACCATGTCATTACTTGCAGAGATACAAAGGACTTCAAATATCAACCGCAAGCCATTCTGACTTTGGCCATCCTAACTATCAAGGCGAAAACAAGTATTTAAACAATCACACTGTTTTGACAGACTGATCTTATTAGCGAAATCTGAATCAATCTTGAGATTATCCCCCCCAAAAAAAAACATACTCGGAATTGCCTTTGTGTGATGTTCCAGCTATTTGAGCTAATAATTATCGATTCGCTTTTTTACAAGTCGGACTGTTGCCCAATCAGGGGACCCTTCTCGTGATATTGTATAGTTTTTGTATATTTGTTCTGAGATTTCGCTGTGCTGAAAAGACTTGAGCAAACTCCTTAAAGAAATGCAGGGAGTAGCTTACCGTTTCTGGGGTAACTGTCCACAGCGGAATGTTGACCTGTGATAATCTGATCAGGCGTTTGTCCGAACGTCAGTGGCAGAGAGAGACCACTAGACTGGCACGCGGTTTCCCGGCATCAGCGTTTCCTTCCGCCTGGGTCCTCCGTCGTCGCCGCCTGTGTTCTTCGCGCGCAGCAGAATGCAGAACTCGCAACGCTGCGCACGACGCTCAGCTGTGCAGGGATGAGCTCGCCTCGGTCAGATCGGACGTGCGGATGACATCACAGCTTCCACGGGTGTTCGAGGCCCAGGTGCCACGCAAGGACTTGAAACGTGTGCCACGCTGGGGGTGTATTTACCTCCCGTGATACACAAGAGGACCGGAGAGATAAGGGTGAGAAAACCCTGCTCTGGAAGAGCGCAGAAAAAGGTCCGGGGATGTGACCACCTTTGTCCAGTCGACCTTCAGGTGCAGCTCCTGTTGTCCGCCTGGTTATGGTAAATAACGTAGCCTCTCTCTGGACGTCATTTATGCAGCTGCTGATTAGGTGAGAACCTGCATATCCTTGCAGGAAACTCTGTCAGAGCCTGCTAGCATCAAGACCATAGGTTCATCTGAGTCTGTAAACCAGCCTCTGGGCAATATCTTCTGCACTCCAAACTAAAAAAAAGAAAAGTTTGGCTGCTTTGTTCATGGCAATAAATAGACAGACAGGTAAAACTTCTATTCTCGTATTCAGAAATACTGAAAATCCAAAAACTATTTTTTTTCTTAATGTAACATAGCACCACCAGGAAAGTAGAGGGCTGTGTTGCCTGGAGTTTTTAACTTCTTTCAGGTTCACCCATGGCTTAGCAGAGGTGCCAGGCTAAACCAGCCGCATACAGTGGACAGCAGTGATATACTGTAGGACAATGTCCGCAGTGGATGATCGCAGTCATGATAATGGCAAAAATCCCACTTTATGAAAGAAGGTAAAGCACTTATGTTGCAGTTCGATCGTGAGCGTAAGAAATGTTCAGCCACTGATGCTGTCATGTGGGTTAGGGAAAACACACAAAGCTGCAAAGAAAGGATCATGACTTTATTGTGGAAAATGCAGAACATTAATGGAGGATAGCTGAACAAGGTAAAGATGGAAATGGATCCCAGCAAGCGAACAAGGCCAGGGTATAACCTAGATGGGATACCAGGCCATCACAGGGCACATACTGTACATGCACACACTCACATACTATACCAGGGTTCTTCAAATCTGGACCTCGATTCCAAATCCAGGCCTTATTTTCAGTTCTCCCAGGTAGTTAGTTTAATAATTACTGATTCTGATTGGTCAGAGGCCTCACACCTGACTGACAGGTAAAGGAAGGCTGGAAAACCAGCAGTGTTCGGACCTCGAGGACCGTGATTTGAATAACCCTGCACTATACTATGCTATGCTATGGTACACTACACCATACCATACCATACTACACCATACTATACTATACTGTAAACTAGGTGAATAATATCATGTGTCGGAACTGTGGGTGGAAAAACACACAGCAAGGGCAGAACAAGCATACTCCAATTACTGCTCTTGAAGGTGGGATTCAAAACCCAAACTCTGGATGTGTGAGGCACATTACATTTGCAGCGTGTACTTCTGGTTAGCATTCTGCGTGTCTCTGAGCATTTTGTACTTGTTGAGTACTGAGGTTCAGAGGTCAATCTGGCAGTCCCCTGAATTACAAATGGCCTGTTCTTCCAGGACATGGGCCAGATGACAGGTTAGGCCTGTCATGTTTGGAGAAGCAGTAAATGTGTTCTTCTCTTGGCCTCCTGGAGAAGTGGGTCTTCTCAGAAACCCAGCATGGTTCTTCAGCCATTGGGAGCTACAAGTGCTGATGGATGAGGAGAAACTTAAGTCCAAACTTATATTTTATCTATTCAGCAGACTGTTTTATACAAAGCGACATATGGGTCCAACAGTTAGCAACTGGCTAAGGGCCTTGCTCAAGGGCCCAATGGTGAAATCACTCTGCCGACCCAAGGATTTGAACCAGCCACCTTTTCATCACAGACACAGCTTCCTAACCCGCTGAGTCACACACCGCCCCCAACAACACGTTCATAATGCCCATGTGTTTTTACACTTACACACAAACAAAAATATACATGCATAAATACACTTTCTACACAGTTATGTGTTTATGATGGAAAAACACAGCATTATCAGGCGTCTTTAAGAATACACAGACTTGTAGACACACACATGTAAATGCAATCGGCGATAGATCATAAGAGATATGCTTGTCAAGGGAGATCCAGTGAAATCCCTTAATATGTTATTCTTGCGCTCCCATCGACGTGGAGCATTTCTGCACTTGCAAGCAGCACCAAATGAGCTGTGACTCGAAAGCACAGCAATTAGAATAACAGTTGTGCTTTGGCTAAATTTGAACTGGATAGTGTGCAGCCAAAACAGTGACCTTGAGCGGCATCCTGTCACACCAAAAAGCCGACTCCTTCTGCCACGGGAAAGGCGGCCTTCCAGATGGCTTTGTGCACAATCCTCTCCCTAATTGTCAGTTTTGTTTTCCGAGGAACGTACAAAACATGACAAGCGAGCCGGCGAGGAATAAAGGGAGCATGAAAGCTAGAAATCGGAACTTTCCAACGACAAAGCAAATCGGATCTGGCGTTAAAACCTACATGCTCGTTCGACGAGTTACTCTTTTAAAAACATGAAAACGGATGTCGCTAGGGGGGGTTGTCTGTGCCGTGATCTTTCAAAGTCCAGAAACAGCTATTTATATTCAAGAACGTCACAATTTGGACATGAACCCCTGTTAAATCTTTAATTGCATCATCACAGGTGCAATACTCTGTGTTATATTACATGGTTCTTAATCTGAAACACATACAGTATATGTTTATGAAATGTTGCCCTATTACACTTGGTCCACACACTGCCCATTACTTGGATATTTAATGCCATTGTTCAAGCTGAATCATATCTGTTTGAATTTGATATGTGTCTCTGCTTATTCAGCCAGTCGCTAACCTTAAATAACACCATTCCAACACGAGGTGTGAATGAAAACATCAATTTTCTGTGCTCTCAAGGTTTAAAAAAATAGCTCATTGGTTTAATAAAACCCTTGCTAAATTGATTGGACATAAAAGGACACACATTGACCTACATTTACCTTAGGACCCTGTGTTAATCTGTTTGCTTGTTGCGGTCTACAAATAATGGCCCTGTCATAATTACAGCACCTCAAATGTGTTTGTTTGTATTATTTTATTGCTTAGGCAACACTTTTGTCCGACACAATTTTTTCCCAGTTGCCAGGAATAATGTACGGGAGCACACTGGGTTAAATGGCAGTTTCAAGGGTACAGTGAGGCCTGGTGTTCTGGTAACAGAGCCGGTAACATTGAGGTTATCAGTTGATAACTATGCTATGTGGACCGCTGTGATTGTCCCCATTCAGAAGTCGACTGGGGGCTTAGTCATGCCCTAAGCATGTACATGTGGGCAAAACGTATCCCTGCCTGATGACTGCGGCCTGTACCGGCCAAAGCCCACCTGCTGGTCAGGGCAAGCTAGAGATGGTGGTGATCGTGACCCCAACCTCACTGTCCCGGGAAACTTCTCTTTTTCTCGGAAGGTGGGGAGCCTGCCGTGAATTTTGCCGGGTGGGGTGGTTTGCTAAGTCAGTCCCCTCAGTAGATGGAACCCTAGGGGGCTACCTGTGTCACTTATAGGACTGACTGGCTGTTACTGTCAGTCATGCCAAGGACGTGCCTTTAGGGACTCTCTCTGGCTGAGACTGACGTTCCCTAAAAGGCATGGCGGTCATTGTCTCAGATGAAGGTCACCCAGTGCATCCGCACTGAAGTACAGACAAAACATTCACTGAGTTCCTGGGGCCTTCTGGGATGCGTGCGGTTTCTCGGGTGGCGTGGGCACCGTCATGGCCGCCGTGCCGCGTCGCGGTTTCTCGGGCGGTGTGGGCACCGTCATGGCCGCCGTGCCGCGTCGTGGTTTCGGGGCTCTGCTCACTGCCGGGACACAGCAGCCCTGCTGTCCATAGGATAAACCGCCATCTCCTCTTGTTTCAGAATGCCTCTCTTTGCCACCTTTGTCAGCATCAACCTATCGCTCACCTGGGATACCCTCTCACCCTGGCCCTCCTCCTGTCCTGTGAATTTTTCAGACTCTACAGTCCCCCCCACTGCCAGGCCTCCGGTGTCAATCCATGTCGATTGACGAGTAGCAAAATAAATTACCTGAAGTTGGACAGATATTACTGGATAAAAATGGTTTGCTACTCCCCCAAAAACTGTATGTTTGACTGGCAGTTGAGAGAAGATTTCCCATCCTCTCTATAATTGGGGTCGATGTTCAGAAATTTATGGCCCTCGCTGACGACCACTGCATTATATGATACTTATGCAGAGCTACGGTGAATGACTGGAAGGATCCTCTTAACTTGGGTGAGAAAAGCATTGACTGGTCACCCACATTAGTTCCCTCTACTGGATTACCACCCAAGCTAGCAGTGGTAACACACAGACACACAGATATATGTGTGTGTGTCTGTGTGTGTGTGTATATATATACACACAGTTACAATATATATATAGTTTGGGATCTGAGTGCAGGGCGAGACATGGGTACAACATAAGGTCCTTGCTTGAGGGCCCAACAGACATATGACAATCTACCAGGCCTAGGATTTAAACCTGCGACCTCCTGATCATGGGCATGAGTCCTAACCCAAAGAAGCACAGAGCAGCCCCCTGTTGGGTTTAACGCCTAACCATGTTAGCAGTGTCAATAGTGTAACTTCATGTGCATTTACAGCACTCTCCTCTCCTCCAGCCTGCATGCATTTAATCTACAGAGGGAGAGGATTTCTCTCATTTTGTCTTTTCTGCTCTTTCAGTTTAGGGGCAGAGAGGTCAAGGTGTCTCCATCTTTTCTATCACAGAAAAAAAAAAGTACAATAGATATTGTCAACTAAACGCTACACAATCAGGTCTTTCATTCTGTAACAATGCTTCACCTTCGGAATGATATAAACAGTTCTCTGGTGTGTAGTACTGTCTTGTGTGTGGAGGTGGGGTGCAAAGAACAGATATATTTTTCATTTGAGGCGCAGAAAGTGTGTGTGTGGGGGGGGGGGGGGGCAGCCACGATAATGTCGTAAATGAAAATTCCGTCCATTATTAAACGAGTTACTTACGCCTGGAGCCGTCACCGCGTTCATCCGCGCCGTTCTGGACACGTCACCGTCACATCAGTCAATGCTAAAGACGTATCAAAGGTGCGGATTATTATTCATACGCATCGGAGAACAGAAGACAGCAGATGCTAGACGCTTTTTTTGCCCCCATGGTTTTATGACGGTTAAAAGGTGAGCTGTGCTTTTAAGTTTTGGGGAAAATCGTGGTCATGATGCTCACCATCATCATCATCATCATCTTCATCATCGTAATCGTGCGAGGGAGATTTTAGGAGTTGCTAAGGTGGGGGGGGGGGGGCATAGGAGGGAGCTATAATTCACACAAAGGGGCCAACCTTTTCATTAACCAATGAAATGTTTTAAATCCATGAGTGATGGGGGAGGGGTCACTCCAGGGGCCAATCAGCATTCAGCTGGGGCCTGTCCCCCTGTGGCCCCGCCCATGTGATCGTGACGCATGTTCATTTGGTTTCTGCTACCTTCATAAGCAGCATTGTTTCCCTGGAAGTGGAGCGTCACAAAGGACACGCTCTTATAAAACTTGATAAATTCATTCAAATTAAAGTTTAATTCTAATTGGCTGCTTAAAGGATAAGCATCCAGTTGCTGCTCTAAATTTGCTTCTTTAAGAAAAAATAATCAGCCGATTCCATATTTCTGTGATCATATGTATCGTCTTTCCTTCTCCACCAACATTTATCAACTGATCCCCGTCTGACGCAGCGAACATCAGCCTGCTCAGCTGCCTCACTGGAGGAGCTACCTGGGCAAATGGAAAAAATAAGAAATACTACATTTACTACATTTACGTTACGTTTTATTTGAGAACTCATACGAGCCCATGGTTTATTTCACAGTCCGACAAACAAATGAATGAGTATGATATTTTTTGAAACCTGATATCACTCAGGACTTTGCTTTCCCTTTCTGTTGAGGCAAATTCCCTTTCAGCTCAACATACCAGGTGAAACGCCCCCCCAAATAATGAATTTAGGGAGGTGCTGGTGGGGGGTAATGGTGTGTACCTGTTATTGCACAATGTACTGAGTGTGACTCCAAGGGGCATTGTTTAAAGGTCATAAGTAGAGTTAAGGGCACCTCCCCACCCGAAAAATGGCCGACCTGTGGTCCCTGCCATTCAGGATGTTACGCGTTTATTTTTAAAAGTCGCCACCAGAGGACTGGATTTAGTCTGTCTCTGTGGCTTAAATAAGCCGATCTAGCTGTTGACTCGCGAACAGATTAGCAGTCGGAGATGCGGGCCGCCCTGAGATCTATCGCGGCGGATAATTGACACGCGACACGCGTGAACACGGGACTGGGCAGGAGAAGGCGCGTCTGCGCTGGTGCAAACGAGTAGCCCAAGCCATAGCTACGCAAGCGAAGGGCCGTGAAAGATAGTAACACCTGTATTCCTTTTACTGGTTGTTAAGCACTGGAAGAAAATTCTGTGCAATATGCATAACCAAATGCTGGAATAATGAGCCATCTGTATGTGTGGTCTCCTCCTTGGAGATGCCAGCTACGGCACCATCTGCGACTCAGTCACCAGCTGTTTTCTTTCTTATTACATGCTTATTAAAAGCTGGAGTTGCTCTCCTCTTCAGAAAACGGGAACATGGGTGGCACTCTTTGTAATCCGATTGCCTCGATCTCAATTAAAAAAAAAAAAAAAAAAACGGGGAGTTTGAATTAATTTCTGACTCCTGTTAGAGTGAAGTCACCATTTTTTTTTTTTTAAGGGAACAAGGCGTTTTTCTTTTTACGAGGACTGATGTTTCGCTAAACGGTATATTAAATTGAAAGGAAAGAAAAAAACAATGAACGACACGCGAGTCAGAATACAGGCATGCAAAAGGTCGCCGCAGTCCCTCAGAAGAGAGTTTAGTGTACCGTGAAGGGGGGGGGGGGGGTACCCTGTAAATGCTAGCGCATTGTGGGCTGTTCCCATTACTGAAAATTATTGAGTGGGGTGGGTGTTTCAAACATTCGCAAAGGATTATCCAGACACTAAAAATTGCCCTTAGATTTATAATTTTGCTTTAGAAAGGTGGGGGGTGGTTTTGCATTAAAAAAAAAAAAAAAAAAAAAAAAAAAAAAGAGCATCCTGAAAAAAATAAAGGAAGTCTATTTTTTTGCAGAAGGTATCTTGTACATCAGTCACGGGATAAAGTGACCATTTTAAGGCAGCAGACAATGGAGAGTGAGGGTCTTGGGTGGGGTGGGGGGTAACATCTGATGGGAGGTGGCATAAATATGGACTGGCATTTGCCTCCGTCAGCTGATCTCAAGACACCAATCCCCCGGTGACTTGGACATGCGGTGCATGTTGCGACAGAAATGTCCGGCGGCGTTGGTGACCCCAAGCCGGGCCAAGTGAATCAGGCTCGATTGGACCCCGACAATTTTGGGTCCGGTGTGCTGTCAGTATGGCTAAAGGAGGTCCAGAAGCAGAGGATGAGTGAGAGGCAATCTAGGGCAGAGACATGGAAGAGGTGGCCTCACACGCGGAGCATGGACACACTGCTACTGATCATAGAGTCTTGTTTCGACAATTCCTGACGACACATCAACCAGAAGCAAAAACACACACTCAGGAGGCATCGAAGACGAAATTCTCATTACCCTTCTCGCTTCTGATGGATGGCAGAGAGAATTATGGGTACTCTCGTTAACTGTAAACAAATTAGACCCATTTTATGAGCGTTTCTTCCTGCGTGCATGCAAATACGTGAGTGTGCAGGCTGTATGTGCAGGAAATGCATCTCTGTGCACACTGAACCACACGTGGAAAACACCGGACCACACAGAAGTTCAGAAAACGCACGGACGCAAACAAGGCCCCCAGTCCAATATCCACCCTACGCTGGCAATTATCTGGCAAACCCTCGTACGATCAGGAATGAGCTTCATTAAAATAAATGGCAGGACATTAATCTCTGCTCACGTGCTGACGTCTGGTGCAGAATTAAGTGAAAGTGGGCTCACCAGGCCCGTATGGGGCCCAGTGTGTGCGCGAGTCGAACACGTGTGTGTGTGTGTGCGCGCACGAGTCGAACACGTGTGTGTGTGCGCGAGCGCAGCTAGGGTCCGCGCTCTGTGGATCCGCTATGGGGGGGGTTCTCACTTCGACAACAACATAAGAGCTCACCTCCTAAATTGATGTAGGTCCTGTACGACCAGGCTATTAATTAGCTCTCTACTGTCTCGTATCGCTTTCATTTTGCTCTTTTGCACAATTCCAACCCATCGCACAGGGGCATAGCTAGAAATTCTGGGCCTCTTGACAAACTGTCACCTTGGAACACCCCGCCCCACCCAATTTTACGTATAATTTTATTTATTCATGGGTCCCGGTGAAGCACTGGGCCCCTGAATTTGCCAGGTTAGGGATAGCCCAATGGCACCCCTCCTGTTATACTATGGTCCATTACATCCAGTTGTCGTATACTTGATTAGTGTTTTATTTTCATGTGCTTATCTTATTTGTTTATTATATTTTATTCATTCTTGTGACTGCACTGGCATACCATGCCAAATTCCTCGTACGCGTAAATGTACTAGGTGATAATATAACTGATCCTGATTACATATCACATGTCCTGACCGGCGCATGTGACTGACATCAGAAGCACAGGTGCCACAGGCTTTAAAAGCGCTTTCTAGGAGGGATAAAAGACATACAAATGGAGTCATACCCAAGTGTAACCTCACACCGGCACCGCACCTTCATGATGGCCTTAGCTTGGGGCTAAATCTCAACAGCGTTCGGAAAAGTGGGCCCTCTGGCATTCCGCTCAAATTGTTATGGTTATTTTTATTACAGAAAAGATATCAAGGATGTTGTATAATTGGACATTTAGGCAAAAAGTTGAATGGCTGCACCAGTGTGCCTACAGAAATAATTAACCTCCCATTGTTCAGTGTTTAAAAAAAAAAAAAAAAGGCAATGAATTGACCAGCTAGCACAGAGGATTCTGGGAAGGCGTTATACGTTTGTCAGAGTGACCTGGCTTGGGGGGGGGTGGGGATGGGAGAGGTTAAGACAAGAAATTTTCACAACAGGAAGGCAAAGGAAGGATGCAGCACAGGCCTCTGCAAAAAAAAAAAAATGTGTGGCCAACAGTAAATGAGTAACAGGGCTAATAAAAGACTCAGTAGCTAAATCACATTGCCCCGTGTACAAGACGGCTCAGGATGAATCCATGAAAGACCGTCGACTGCTGAATCTGACCTTTATTTTCTGGCCTTCTCTCTCAAACTGGGGGGCCGTGGGTTCTGCAATCTGCAAGCATATGCTGCGGACAGGACGTCACTGTTATCACTTCTGGTTTGCGCGTTACAGCGCGGAGCCCAAGCCTCTAACTTCTCTCCGTCACCAGCTGTCTGTCTCGCATGTAATTTCAGTTTTGGATCAAGAACAGATTTTCATTCCCCAGGTGCCCCACTGTTTGAGAGGGATAGAGCATTTTAATTAGGCTGCCTAACTTTGGGATTTTTTAGCAAGTCTGTGTAACTAAATAGTTGATCCTCCAGGATACGAAAAAGGACACAATGTCAAAGAATAACATTGCTGGAGGCTTCTTTTTTTTTTTTTTGTAA
The DNA here is from genome assembly GCA_026781145.1 of Hippopotamyrus pictus. Lineage (NCBI taxonomy): Eukaryota > Metazoa > Chordata > Actinopteri > Osteoglossiformes > Mormyridae > Hippopotamyrus > Hippopotamyrus pictus. The sequence continues at coordinate 20,699,847 of JAODLC010000113.1, forward strand.
AACTAAATTTGGCAGGCTTCGTTCAGGCTGCGCGCATCTAATGTAAGTCTGAAATATACGCACATCAGTCTTCCCAGGAAAAGACATCCGATGAAATTATACCTCAAGTCCAATAACAAGAATAGTGTATAAAGTAGTCCTGATACCTGATTTTTATTTGGATATCTCAGCGTTTAAATCCAGATAGAGGTCTACAACCACTGCCATGTTGGACAACTATGGCATCCTCTGAATCAGAACTTTCATTATTGGCCAGGTACACCTAGATATACTAGGAATCTGTCTTGGCATTATTGGTGCATATATTCATAGATAACATAGAATATCAATTTAAAAATAAATAAATAGATTCATTCATTCATTCATTCATTCATTCATTTTCTGCATAGCATTCTCCATTGCCGAAGCATATTCCAGAAGTAAATGAAATACTATAAAATGTATTTAATAGTATGGACAATAGTGCAAATCAATACTGATTACAGTCATCCTTGCATTACACTAAAAATCACTGGTGGGGAAAGATTTCCAGAGCATTTTCGCTGGATATTTTCACCTACATCAAGAAAAAATATCAGTAAACGTGGTCTTCCAGGGATTCTGGGAAGTCAAAGACCGGACGTCACATTTGTGCTTACAGGAAATCATAGAGGGGTCTCTGGTATGGCATATGGGGCGTGTAAAAGGCGTTAATCGGCGTTGCTGGCAGATTGAGTGCGGGCCCTGTACGTGACCAGGTGAGCGGCCGGCAGGCTCATGCAAAGCAGCTACACTAATGCAAGCCGACGTGCAAGATGAAGCACTCTGAGAACATAAACAGAAAGATCAATTTTACTGAACCGCAGCGAGCGAGCTTGTCAAACAGCAGAATTCACCAGCATTTCATCCAATATTTAAACATTACATGACCACTGGAATTTAGGAATTATACAATAACCATATCCCAGTCTCCCCTTCCCTCGGCTCAGCCATATTTATTCGTTTAAAATCCAAATATGTATCTTGTCACATATTTACGGCTTAGCCAGTACGCGTGTGTTATTTCAACAAAGTGGTGCTGCGATCTGCCTATCATGGGCGGTGACGTTAGCCTATCAGGTCTGTCCTACGAAAGGCTCGATGTTCCGGCACGTTCTCCTCACGGAGACGGAGGCCCGACCACCGTTCTAATCAGAAGGGCTGTTTGGTGGTGGTTTTGGGGGGGGGGGTGTGTTGGGCACACGCGGCAAACCTGCTGGCCAGAGGAAATGGCATGGATGGTAAACACCAGGTGCGCGACTGCGGAGAGGGGCTCGCCGGTAGGGGAGACAGAGCCGAGGTAGCGGGGGGGATGGGGGGGGGGGGGGGGAGGTT
>JAODLC010000113.1:20712828-20731294 GCA_026781145.1 Hippopotamyrus pictus
CACCCCACCCCACCCCAATAGCTGGCTCCCTGGGCCAGCGTCACATCCTAGATGTTTTGAGGAGAATCTCAGAGAAAACAAATGTAACGGCAGGGATGAGCATGGAGGCGGCCAAGCCCGGGCCTGTTATTCACAGAATGCAACCGACAGGCATCCTCGCTAACAAACTGGACCCTTTTTCACAAGCATTCCTAAATCTGTCGTCTGTGTAGCGGTGAGGATTGGCATAAACAAAGCAGTGCGACTGAATAATATTTTAAATAGGCTCGGAAACAGCTGAATGTGCAGGATCTCTTTAGAGAGAAAGGATTCTGCTGTAAGAGTTCATACACATCCCTACAATACGGTAGAACCCCTCTGTTGTGAATCCTTATTGGCTCCTTGTTTTGTTATCACCCTCCCCTCCCTTTAGCTCATTGGTCCATTCAGCCAGCGGTGACCCATATGCACATTAACCCTTTGACCACTGCCACCTCCTGATGGGCCATTGTACCAAATGTCACGAAATGCCCAAATTCAAGCAGATGTTGAGTAAAGAGCAGAAGCCGATTGCATCGTACCTTGGGACCAGTGTAGCCTAATTGTTTTCTGTTCGTCTTTGAAGTATTGATTATAGCGGTCACCGTATAAGTGCATCTTTCCTACAGGCCTGCAAGGGTCAAAGGGAAACAGCAGTAGGACTGCTACTTACATGAATAAAATTTAAAATGATATACACTTTCAAAGCCATAAATTAATACCAATTAAGATATTGATTAGAGGTTTGCCCTGTCCTGCAATTAGGTATCGCTGAACTGGTTTAACATGGGCTTTAAATTGAGTGTAGGTTTTATTTATGACGTCGGTGTTTTTTTTTTTCTTTAAAAATTGGATAGATATTCTCACCCCATATTTACAGACAATTGATTCAAGATTGTGGGGAACTGAAATAAGCGATGTTTTGAGTCCAGTCATTTAACAGTCAGAACAGGATGTTCTTAAGTTGTTTTGGAATCGATAGAGAAATTTCACTTTGTGCCATGAGACCTTAACGACTGCAAATTGATATCGCTTCAGATATGTGTAATTAAGTTGCTTTATTTGTCAAGAGCCCCACTTTTTTCAGTTTGCTGAAATCTTTCAAGTGCACGTCTGCAGCAGGGACAATGTCAGCCCTCGAGATAACGGCAGCAATTTCACTAATGCATGTGGGTAAACCTCATCACCCGCTGCCCGACGGAATCCACCAAGCGCCTTTATCTCGCCGTCTTTGTCAAAGAATATAAATGCCTCCGATGTTTAAAAGTGTGTCACCAAAACAGCATTGGCTCTATAGATATGTCTCACTCATTTTTTCCCCTTTGTGTTTATAAGCTACCTTCTTTAGCTGTTGTCTGATGTGGCTGCATGGGACACAGGAAGTGATGGTTCCTCATACCTTGAATGGCACAAATCATTGTGCCATTTAACGTACGAGCTACAGCTCTGCTCTGCCGTGGAACGGTAAATGCAGATGTTTGTTAGTGGCTGCCGTTTGCATCATACGACATTAAAACATGAAATGTGTAAACGCATTCAAATTGTACGTGCGAGCGTATCAAGTTTTGCTCAGATGCCAATTACGTAATTTACAGAAACATCCAAGAGTGCTGCCGAGTGTAATTGTGGTGTTACAAAACAAAACATGCAAAGATAGCGTAATGCTAACGAGAATTCCAAACTCCACACACGGAGCGGAGGTGGAATTTGAACCTGGGACCCTGGAGGTGTGAGGTAACAGCACTGAGCCACCACACCGCCCTAATTTAGCAACATTCGCACTTGATAAATCGATATTTACATTTTTTAAGAACCGTGTGCGCAAAGACACAGAAATGAAGCACAGATGGCCAATGACCTGGTAAGAGAAAACAAAACAACAGGACATCACCTTCTCCTACAGCATACAGTGCATCATTAGCTCGAACACACCATTGCTGCTTGCATCATTTGCATACTGCTGCTGCTTGTCCTCATTTGCATTCTGCGACCAGCTGACATATAAACTGTTTGTCTTAGGTAATGGGTAAATACATGGCAATTATCAAGGATTACATGCAACATTTCTGATTAACACAGTGGATTTGTTCCTAAACGTCATCACCACAACATGCGATAAGGAGTCTTGAGTTGTGTACCGCGTCTGTACAGGGACAGGAGGCTACCTACATAGAGGCTTAGGGACCGTCCTCCAACAGCTTATCCTGGTCAAGCATTTTGGCTGACTGTCATGTCTTTGGAGTGCAGGGGGGAACCGGAGTTCCCACAGGACTCCCACGCAACTTAGGGAGAACCTCCAAACTCCACTCGCGCGTGCAGGATGGACACTGCCTTCGAGTCCCAGCCCCGGAGATGTGAGGTGACAGTGACACCCACTGAGCCACTGCACATCGTCTATGGGCTGGATATAATTATGCCTTGTAGCAGACGTACGGATGTTCAAAAAAAAACAGCTTCATATTATTATGTTCATAGTCTTAGGTTTGGAAACTCACTCTCAAAGCATGTTTATGATTTCCCATTAAAGCTACTTCCTTTCATTTATATTTTATCCAAACAAATGGAGGTTCCCCCCACACCGATTCAGAAACAAATGAAAAAAAGAAGGATTTCCCAAAAGGATGGATCTGTGGCTCTGATTCTGGCTTCATGTGATTTATTATACACAGAAGAAGGGGGAGGTTTCATACCGGAAGACTTTTGCTTAATTGTTGCTCAACTGTATCTGACTAAACCAAAACACAATGCCAAGATTTCCTGTAAGAACTGACTTGGCTGATGAGTGATTCCTGTAATTTACATGTGGGTGTCCGATTGTCATATGGCTGGGTATGAGTGTAAGTGTTTCGTGACTGACAGGACAGAATGCAATTTTTGCCCCATGCGTTCTGACACGCAGAATCACACAGGCCATTGTTTGCAGAGTGTTCTAGAAGAGGCGGGGGAATTTAGTATTGTTAAGCTAGCGCGTTAAGATTTTCCAGTTGATAATTCTGCATTGCCTAGGGCCCCATTTTCATTTAACGTTTACAGTTTTACTTTGAGGTCACGGAGCCGCTTCAGAAAACGTTTACTGTATTTTTTGCCACCTAATTATTTTGCATAGAATGTGTAGGCTGCTGAAACTTATATCTTACAGAGCATCACTATTCATGTTATTTCAGTATTTTCACTGTTATATGTTACTTAAGCTTAGTATCAGGTATCAGGACTTCCGAGATGCCGTGATACGGTTTTGTAACGTTGACAGATGACTGAAAATGGAAAAAAAAAATTGTGTTGTGTAATCATTTAAATGCAGCTGTGGAGTCAACGGAAATCCAAAACAGAGGGAAAAGCTTTTTGGATGACTGTTATTTTTGGTAATGTGCAGGTAAAATGGTCCTACGCTCAGCGGGGTGTCTAGAGTTATGCCCGCTGAGCTGGGCATGACCAGCACTGGATAAAGGTCCAGTTTCTCATGGCAGGATGTGACACCCGCTGTTTGTCAGCTGTCTGCGGTGATCTTACCGAAATGACTGGCTCTGATGTTTACAAGCCCACACACAAAGCTGGCTCTGCGACTCGACGGCTGCCCACGGTCGCTGGATGCTGGTAGCTGCATGTGGAGGGGTCGGGTACGGGATGTGTGCATCGCATCGAGGCGGCCGACAGATCTCCCGCGGCGAACGTGCCGGCGGAGGGGACACTGGCGGCTGGTCCGGCTGCCTCGGCGTACTTGTCAGGAAATCCAGCCTGCCCCCCCAGTCCTGCCTCGCTCGTCTAGATGTCGATCGCAGCCGGGGCGGTTTGTCTGCGGGCCATACATCTGTTTCCCTGTCTGTCAAGAGCAGCTCCCGTTCTTTATAACCCACAAGTTTCCTTTTACAAGCCTGAGCGAACCTGCTCTACCCTGTGTGGATGCCTCGCCGCCCCACGCAAGGCCGCTACTGAGGGCCCGACCTTATCTCGGGCTCTAATAACCGCCTGTCTCCGTGAGGCCCCCGGGGGAGCTGGTGGGGGCCCCCAGCTCTCTCAGACTTCAGGAGGCTTTGGGATGTAGCGGAATAAGCACCCCTAATACCTGACATTATACCACTGCTGGGCGGATGTCCTGTTGGGGAAGTCAACAATCAGTCGAGTTCCTTAATTTGACTCGGAGATTCACGCTCTGGAGATTGCAAGTCCAGCTGGCCCTAAAACACACGTTTCCCCTTTGTGTTTTCAACTCGGTATGTACATTTTCGCTCCACCTAAAACCTGTAAATAATATTATTTGCCATTTGCAGAATGACAGCAACTTTGGAATGGTTCTTTTCTCATATTGTATCTTGCACTCCTTTGAGACACACTAACGTACGCGGGTATCCGTCAACTTACATCCTATTGAGTAACGTGTGACCGCATTTACCTCCAAGGTCTATAGTAAATAAACACTGATGGAGAGACGCCTGAAAGCGGGTGCAGTGGGACGTTAGCGGGTGGATCGCTCAGGGTAACAGGTGCAGGAGAATGGGCAGCACTGCCAGCCGTATAATGACTCGCTGTCCATATCTTGTATTACCGTATGCCTTCAGTACTGTATATGTGATGGGTAGCTACAATAAGCAGACATGATGAAACTTACTGTACAATAAAATGCCTTCCCAATGCTTCAGGCACTGGCTTCCTTCTCAGCCACCGCGCGCATCTGCTTTTATAGTGCAATTAGTGCCTGATTTTTTGAGAACTTCAAGAACAATCTCTCTTTATTATAATGTGTTGTGGTTTCATATTTACATAATTGTTTTCTGTAGAGTACTGTGTGTATTACAGCTTTGCCCTCTTGCCTTTCCACTGTAACTACTGAGATGACTTGTGTCCAGTGGTCCCGGTCAGGAATGCGCACTCAAGTCCACGGATATGGTCAGGGTGGTTTTGCGCAGCTCCTTCAGCTTTTCGGACAGAGGGGAACGTGTCACTATTCAGCCGGCGATGCCCACGTTCTGATTAGTAAAAAGTTCTATTTCCATAGTTCTGCATTTAATGTTGTGTGTGGTTTAAAGAGTAGTTTAAAGGTTAAATGATTTAGCACTGAGTCAAAATTCTTTCCCTCTTTGCTGTTAGCAGCTAGAACCCCAGCGCCCCCCCCCATACCCAAATAAGCATTTCCTGTGTAGCACTTTCCAGTCACTAAATAAATTAAGCTTACGATTCTCCTGAAACTGAAGACGTTTTTGGCCTGAGTCACGGAGACCCACCTCCATTTACTACGGGCGTTAAAGGTCACCATCCGGTCAGCGGCACAGGGAAAATAGCCTCACAATGGATGTGTCGGCCGGAGGGGCGGGTCCTGCGGTGCTGGGATGGTGTGTGACGCCCCCTAATGTGCAGACCTGTGCTTGGGATTCTGCAGGAGCTTTTCCATTCAGTCAAGAAGGGCAGAAATGAAGTTTCATTTCTTTGGGTAGCGTAGGTGGGGAAACCACATCTGAACTGCTTATGCTACATGGAATGAGAAGGCCCTGGTCTGGGCTATCCACCTCATTTATTATCAAGTATAAAACGCCAGTGATCATTTATACGCCTCTTTATACAGTTTTGTTTTTATTAATATCCCTTTTGGCCTCATAGGAAATAATTCTGTATAAAAGAGAAAGGTGATATCACAAGTGGCCTGTCCTTTACTCCCCCCACGACCCCCCCGTACCTTTGTGCAATGTCTCATAAACGTCACACGTAGTCCGGTTTCTAATATAACTATTCAGTCTTTTCTTTTCTGCCATAGTTCCTGTTCATCATCACAAAGCCATAACTCACAGCACAGTCTGCCTCCAAGCTCGGGGTACAGCCAGTCCAGACACATTCTTCGGGGACCTCATCAGCTTGTCCGCCCCCCCCTTTCGCCTCAGGGCATCCATATTAATTTAGCCTGATTAGAGAAAAAGAAGGGCCAGGCCCGATCGTGGGTTATTCTCCTTTTGAGATCATCTGTGGCGTGTGGCCTGTACTGGGGCCAGCCTAGGCGTGGTGAAGTACACACACCCAGAGAGACTTCCTGGAAAACCCCCATCCGACATTGCCGTCATATAGGAATACATCCGACTCAACATAATTAGCGATCAATTCATCGTCATGCCAAGTCGGGGCGGTCGCGGCGGTTGGCCACTGAGGACGACATATTTCCACGAGTTTGCAGAAGGACCCTCCTCGTCTTGAGGCGCCGTCGAGCCGCACGCGAACTGAGCGCGCTCAGAGATGTGCATTTCCGTGCGGGCAACACTTCCCTTTCGCCGCGTACATCTGCGACTCGGCTCGGGATCATGTGACCCACTCCATAGCGTTTTTTTTCCTCACCCATAAGGGGAATACGCGGTACCTATAAGATAATTCAAACTTGGGAAGTTTGAAAGCGACTTTATTCTCCAACAAAAACTATATGGGAACAGTGCCCGGGATTCGCTGGACTTATAAAAGCAGATCTAATACAAAATGCTATGAAACTCATTCCTTTTTTATAACCCATAAAGCATTTTCAGGCCAGGTGCTACTGTATTTAGGTATTGGCTAGAATTAATATTCAAAGGCATGACTTCATGACTTGCGTCCTGCGTGAGTGTGGAAGGTCATCTTATTCTTATGAGTTTGTCAGCATCAATGGTGCCATCTTGATGACCCATAAGTCTCTGCTCCTCTGTGTCTCTGTGCCTTGAGGGATTCAGCCCTTTTCCATGTGGAGAGTCATGAGTCTTCAGCCCGCCCCTCTGACATTCTTTTCTTTCACTGGTGGAACTCCACGTTGCCGTACCGTGCCGGAGAGCCTTCTGCGATGTTGTGCATGATGTCGATTGTAAAACGGGATTTTCCGGCATGTATTGTAAAGTAAACGTAGAGTTATATAAGCATACCCAGTCGTTTGTCTGTTACTTCTCAAGGGTGACTTGCAATTGTGCGTTCACGCGTTCTGTGTTAACATCCTAAAATCATATGTTACACGTATGTGAAAGGAAATGGTGTACAGGTCTACTTCATTTGTTTTTGGAGGAAGTAAGCACGGGAAATTGGATACTTTAAATTTTACTGACATTTCAAACCAGGCTGGTGTTTAATGTTGTCTTTTTAAGCTAATGCTATTTAGTTACTCCTGTGCAGGGAGATGAGTTAGTGCCATAGCAACTAATCGTCTTAAGGAGGCTAACGATGGAACTGTTACTGTGTCACACTGCACCCGTCCGACATCCTTGCAGTAACGTTCTGGGCCGTTTCCTCCTCATCCTGCCTCCTTCTTGGTCGGCACGGCGGGGTAGAAACAGCTGGAGTCTCCGGTCTCTGACTTGTATAATTCAGTCAGACCATCATCACCATTGAATGCCGGAGCCAGACTAGATTTGTCTATACACCCATGTAAATAACCATAATTGAAAGCCAATCAAGTGTCTTTGTTTTTTTTTCAACTAAATGCCTTTGCCAAGCATTATAGAATATCTACCTGTAGTTATTTTGCCACTGTATCTGCTCAATTCTCACTGCTTGTCTTTTCCCTTAGGTTTTCAAATTGTCAATACAAAATTATTCTATACAAGTAATTGTGTTTTAAACCTAAAGGGAGAGTTTTATCAGATTTAGACAGTGATAGATTTAATTGACCATTAGGTAATAGTATTTTTTTCTAATGTATTTTTAACTTTGTATATACTGTGCAAAATTTAATAACACAGCCAATCTTTTTTGAAGCTGCTCAATTTTTCAAGACCTTACCACTGGGTCGCCTATAAACTGACCGATATCTCCTTTTATCAAAAGACTTTCTTTGACCTGCAGTATTGCAGGTAAATATTTTGTCTATCAGCCTGCAGAGGATATTTCCACAACAAAGCAGCTGGACTACTTCAGTGAATTTTTGATAGACCTCTGCTTTAGATTATATCCAGGTTTTTAAGCTAACGAATCAGAATATGCAATAACAGGGGTAACACATGCTTTTTATTAGTTTGTTACTAATTAAATTGTTTTTTCCTCTACATTTGAGCAGTTCTCCTAGTAAAGTTTAAAAAATCCATTTTCATTTGGTTGCACAATATACATTTCTTGTGTGTTTTTTTTGGTCCTGTACATATTTGTTGGTATTACACTGTGGTATTAAATCCTTTTATTAATCTTTTATCTGCCCAATAGAAGCACGATTGGTTTTTTTATAGAATTTTTTTTCTTCCTTTTTCATGGCAGTATCAGTGGTGGATAATACTATGGAGTTAACACTGCTTGAATAAGCAAAACCTATGATTAAAGATGTGGGTGTATACACTGGCTCTTTCGCAGAGCGGAGGAAATCAATGGTAATGAAACAATAGTGCAACGTCTCACTTTGCACTGTAATTATTGACACGCTTTGAAGACCCCACCAAGGGCCCTGTCGTCCTGAACCCTACCGCTGAGGCCGTTTTGCAGGTTTTATTTTTTCTTGCGGTGCGCGCCCTCTGAGCCAGCGGTGTCTGGTTGCCATGCCGACTCCAATCATGACGCAGGATGGAACGGCCCTTCATCTTGCCTCGGATCCTGTGGGGTCCTGCTGCAGGTTGGGGAGGCTGGGGTTTCCTGCATGTAGCATGAGTCCAGGACACGCCCTGCACTAGCTGCCTGTTTGCAAAAGAGGCGTGAGTTTCTGAGTTTTAGATTTCTGAAAATCCTCTGAAGAAGCTGTTAAAAATCGTGGGAACGGATGCGGGATTCATTATAATAACAATAATGATACTAATTATAACAATGATAACTATAATGGCACTGTTTGCAGTGTGTTCCATTCTTTGTCCCCAGTGCATCCTGGGATAGGCTTCAGCATCACCATGATCCTAGATACAATGGATAGAAGGATGGATGGTGACTAGCATTTCTAGGATTAAGATGGGAATAAGAGGCACCATAATTCATAAAGAGGCCAACCTTATCATTAGCCAATGATATGCTTTCAATTGGTAAGTAACAATGGAGGGGGGAGTCTGGGGGCCAATCAGCTTTCAGCTTTGGCTCCACCCCTGTACATGCCCATGACGGATGGATAGTAATCATTGAACTATTTAAGTATTTCCATGCCATTGTTATATAAAGTTTGTTAAATAAACTTATAACGACTGATGGACTTATCAAGAACACACACACACAACTCCGGTGATTTATCGCATTCTGTTAATTTGGCTTACCCTCTCATCCAGAGTGACACACACACAGTTAATGTAGTAAAATGAAATGCCTTAAGTGCAAAGGTAATTGACACTGATTAGGCCACATCAACGGGTAACAAACTGAATGAAACAGTGCGTGGTGGCTGACACTGGCACTGGCAAAAGAAGTAGAGTTACATAGGCAGTTATGTGCTGCAGTTTTAAGTTGGATGGCCAGTGAAATTAAACAAGGTTATTCCAGCTCTGAACACTATTAGATCTGGCTACACCATCAGGGAAGCCATTTGTGAAAAGAGGCCAGCTTTTGGAAAATTATTTTGTTACGATATATAGACGCAATTATTCATACCGATAAAAAATCCAAGACAAACTGATGCTTTTGCGAGTACGTTGTGCCAGGACACCGTTTGATTACTTACAATAACATCGCATATAACAGTCACTGGTACGCACCATGGGTTACTGGGTGCTGGGAACTATTGTTTTATTTACCTATGTTTATCTGTAATTTTTTATCATTATTTATGGAGCTGCCAAATCAGGCCCATAGTTAGAGCCATGCCCAGTAATTGAGGCTGGTAAATAATCAAACTTTGCCGATAATTAATTGTGCGCGGCTTGTGTTACACCGTTAGCCCCTAACGTCCTTGAGAACGTGCCACACGAGGTGGTGGGGTGCGTGTGCGTGTGCGTGCACGCACCATTTCCCCCCCCCGCCCCCTGCTGTGGCAGCTGGTGCGGCGACAGCCACTTTGATATGTGAAATTTCGGCCCTTGAGTAATTGACCCGTTTTGATAAACGCTCCTGAATGACACTGGCATAATTCACCCTAAAAGTTTGCACTGTCATGAGGATGAGCCAACTGTCTCCCGCAAATATATGAGTGCAATTTTCCAAATAGGTTTATAGCAGCCCTTGAGAGGGAAGGGTGAGATAGCGATATTACTGACTTTATTACTGCGGCCCGGCGCCGCTCGCTGGTCCGTGAGGCCGCTCTCTCTCCACAAGCCGCCATCAGACCCACATCTAAACGATGGGTGGGCAGGGGGGTGGGACACGTGGCCGCAAACCTGTTACTTCCCTTTAGGTGGCCTTGTAAAATGAACCTATCCAGCGTCTGCACATACTTGGGCGGGGGTTGCAAGGACGGCAAGTTCAGTGGAGCATCTTTCTATGTACATCTGACTGGAACTGCCCAGTGCGGATACACATTGGTGGCCACTGGAAACTGCTTATCCTGATTAGGGTCACAGTGGTTCTGGGCTGGATGCCAGTCTATCACAGAGCTATAATAATAATAATTAATAATAATAATAATAATAATAATGATAATAATGATAATAATGATAATAATGATAATAATGATAATAATAATAATAATAATAATGATAATAATGATAATAATGATAATAATAATGATGATGATGATGATCATGATTATTACTTCAGTCACTACCCCATGACTAGCAACCCCTCCCACATGGGCCCTCTCCTGGACCCCCCCTCCACCCAAGCCCAGGAGAAATCCCCAGTTGTTCCCAGTAGACAGTGGATCTAATAATAATAATAATAATAATAATAATAATAATAATGTTGTTGTTGTTACTCACTGATTGAAAGCATATCATTGTCTAATGATAAGGTTGGCCTCTCTGTATGAATTATGGTGCCTGGTATGCCCATCTTAAAAACGGTATGAATAAAAAAATATCTAACAGCTAAAGTATCTGTCGTACCTAAAATAGTTTCAGTAAGGGATCCACCTGAAATAACCGAACTGAGCATCAGTGTGGGAATTACATTCAGTTACCTGGTGGATATAAACCCCGTAAGCAGAGTTCTGTACGGCTGAGATATAGGAATAAGGAAGAATGGGGAGGAGTGCAGGCTGAACTAAGCGGCTGTAGACAAAGACAAGAGGAGGTAATTAGAGAGCATTCAGTGGTGAGGCTGGTTAGCAGCTGAGGAGCTGGCAGCCGGTAGGGAGAGAGGTTGCTGCTCGACAATGGAGCGAAATGTGACCAGGAGGGGGGAAAGTAGGAAGAAATGATAGACTGAAGATAAAGAGGATGATTTGTCCATCAAGGCTTTTTTGCCTTCCATCCAAAAAAAAAAAAAACTCAATTTATGAGAGTGGCATCTGAGATGCCATTATGGAAGAAGCAATCCTTTTTTAATGTTGGTTCTCTTCAGCAGAATCATCCTCGACTCATTTCTTCCGAGTCTGTTTCTCCTAGCATTCAATTTTTTTAAAGCAACTTTTTCAGGGAGGACAATTTACTCTTGACCCAATAAAAATTCTTTTCCCTCCTTGCATGTCAAAACAAAATGTACACTCCTAAGAATCTAATTTACGGAGCCAGTGTAGTGCATCTCCCAGTTGATGTAGGACCCAGGTTTGAACAAAAGAAACACTGTACGTCTGCAATTCGGCACTGATGCCACAAAACCTGCCCACTCCTTTTTTGGCTTCCCATGAATGGTGTCCTTTAATAGTCAGGCGGGTGTCAACTGAAGGGGGGGGAGGGAAAAAAAATGGCTGAGGAGGGGTACTGTATGGAGGGATGGTTTGCCGTGACTGGCAGCAATCAATCATGCCTTGAGGACAGTTAAAAGGGCAGCAGGAAATAGATTACTGGCAAATCACAGGTTTCAAGAACAGCAAACAGAACGAACATAAGGCCACAGTTTTAAGCTCAAGTTCATCAGTGTACTCTGTGATCTGAGTGCGAGTTTCCCTGTTAAAGTCAAAACCAAAGTCAGCATTTTATTACCATTGCAATAATACTGCAGAGTATCATGTAGAAATTGGACTTCAGCCATTCTAGTGATGCCCAAATTTATTGATTTGGGGGTTTCTTGCATGTTAAGTTGGGTGATTTTGTGTAATGATAAAAAAAAGACCATAAGTTTCCCAGCATAGTTGAATAAAATTACTTATTTACTACATGTTAATAGTTACAATAATGTGTTGATAGTTATTTTCAGTGTTGTTGTTGTACCAACATTAATAATTATTTTAGTAATGTGTCCTTCTTAATTAATAAATGCAGCTGAAGTAGAAGGACATGACTGCTTTACTAAGCTCAAAAATACAAAACCTAGACCTCAAACTCTGATGTGAATTAGGGAGTAAACTAATCAAGTCCCAGCAACTTTCAAAAAGAGTTTAAGCCTTGTGGCAATCATTAAAAGAACCCAGAGACAAAAGAGCTTTTCACAAAGGTACATATTCACCTATAGCGAGTTAGGAACGTTTTATCACAACCAGCAAGGAGGCAGAACAAAGATTAACCAGCATTTAATTTGTTTTTCTATGTTAATCAACAAGCTAGAACTGGTTGACTGCATTCAAGAAAATACATAACCACTAGCTATATTTACATATATTAGCTAGTAGCCAAATTAGCTGACCATGTTTCAGCTAAAAAATGAATTTTAATTAAAATGATAGTGTCATATACATACAGACACACGAATATATGGTCTAACAAATGACTGAGGGTTGTAAATCTCACTGGATAATGTATAAACAGAGATGAATGACTGAAGCTGATTTAAGGCTGTTATTTAACTTTTAAATATTTACTGAAAACCACTGTTCCGAGGAGGAGGCGGTGCAAATTAGAGGGGTGCATTTTACGAACGGATGAATCTTGAGCAGTCAGTGTAGCGAATGACTAGTGTGAAGGATTTACGCGACCAGATAGCTTTATGGAGAGAAACAATGCAAATGGTCAGTCACACGGCTGCAAAAAGTTCATTAGGTGGAACAGTTGTGTAGAGGTTCACCCATCAGAAAAACTAGTTACCTAACCCTGACCCAACCAAAGGACTAAGTAACCTGGGGAAATGTGCTGTTTGAATAGCGATGTTTCCCAAGCAAAACAAGTAATCCCTCAAACGACTGCAAATGTATAGTTGTAACACACAAGTGGTAGTCAGACTGCCCCAGTGCCAAAAATAAAATGCATAATACTTCAGTAATGGCAAAAGTATACATTTTTTCAGTTTCTGCTGAACTGCTTGGCCCAGTAGTAATGACAATTTTCTCATAGGTCAGATTACCGAAGATAATTGTACTTAATCCATTAAAATTAAATTAACATTTTATAAAGTGACGTTTTTTTGTGTCTTGTTATATTTGCCTTTCTGGGGTAACATATTGCATTCCTGAGGTTATTGTTGGCTGACACTGTGTTCAGTGATCAAAGGGAGGCAGTTGATTTGTGTTGAGCTAATGAATCGGACAGCTGATTAGCCACCAGAAAACAGCACTGGGAATGATGGCGAATCGACGTTGGACAGAAGGGGACAAGACATCCCTGCTGGGTTTATTAAATGCACAGAACAGTAGGGGGAAAAAATGTAGTTTCTGAGATGTGAGACTGCTGCTACCATTTTGGTGTAATAAAATTAAAACTGGCTACATTTGTAACAGAAAAATATAAAATGTACATCCTAAACAGACCCCGAGGTATAGGTAGAAAAAAAAGGGAAAGTTAGCAATCAAAGAAACTGCAGTCAGTTTCTGCTATAAGCAAATTCAACGCTGGAGCCAACTGGCACAGTGATATTGCTGTGATATTGTGAAGGAAGGTTGTGTTTCCATTACCCAGCAGTGGAAACGGTATCAAGTAGATTGTAGACAGCCACATTAACGCATTATTATGCAGTTTAATTTCAGTTTACATATAATTCTTTTGTGCAAGTTGACTTCCTGTCCATTGTAGTTTGAAATTAAGTCCATCGACTGATCTTGACTAAACTGTGTGCACAAAAGAGTGCGAGAGCGGCAAAGTATCGGCAAAGGACATAGATCTGGTCAAGTCCCTGCAAGTTAAGTGCTGCGACAGCGCAGCTGGAAATTGCAGCGGAGTGGAAAACCATAAGATGTATTAAATGCATGCCTGTCTAAGACACCATGGCGCGATGGTGCTGAAAACGTTCATTACGGTCTTTGCGAGATTGCACGGATTTAGCCCGAGAGACGCGAGGATAAACCTTTATTGTAGAAAGAACTGGCTCTGGGATAAACCACTTTGATGATGTTTTTCAAACCACAAAGTTGACCCATTCTTAACAAAAAAAAAAAAGTGAGCTAATTAATGAAATTCTCCAATCGAGGCAAATAAAGTTAAAGCACGACGTTGCTGACGGGCAAGGTTAAACTTGAACAAAGGATGGTTTGTCGGGAACACCAAGTGAGAGCATTTAAATGAGGAGGGGCACAGAAGGGGGGGGGGCAGGAAAACTGAATTGGATGAAAAATGAGTAACTAGGGACTGAAAAATGCAAAGCAGATGTTTTTTCTTGCCTTTTCTTCAAAATGGCAATGAAACATTAGGTGCCATTACAGATAGCTTTTATAGCTCCTTATAATCCACTGACCCGTCTGCAGAGATGAGCCCCAGTGCCGCGAGTGAATGTCAGCTTTAGGTCCATTCCGGTTCAGCTCCGGATCCCGCACCAGCGCCCGCCGGGCTTCTTACGGAACCATCATCACCACATTTATTTGTTTGTTTGACTTATTTGATTTTTATTTGCATGAACTGGAAAGACTTCTTCCCTTCTGGGTTCTGTAAGGTCCAGCCCCAAAACCGAAATGAACTCCTGCCATCACTTTGGATCAGGACAGGATCTACTTAAGCTGTGATTAAAGAGAAGCACGGCAGTCATCGCAAATCTCCTAATGATGGTGATTTTCCTAAAAAAAAACGCAGCCTTGTTTTTACTCGTGTGGATGCATTTCGGCAGCATTTCTGAAATAGTGGAGCTGATTTATTTTTTTAGCCTAAGCTAAAAATAAATTATTGAAAATACTTGAAAAAATGTACATAGCATGTAATTCACTGTGACTAAAGATGAGTTAATGGCCCTAATTCTAGCTTGGAGAGCTAAGGGATTTAAGTTTAAAGTTTAAAAGGCATTGGGACAGTGCAGTTGTACCCTGAAATCTGTTGGAAATGGACCAGCCGTACACTGGCACACTGCTGGGGAGCCCATGTTGTTTTTGAACCCAAAACTAAAATCATAACACATTAGTGTAGCCAGTAGTTTAGGAGCAAATATCCCGCAATCTTAGCACGCTAATAATGAATTGACCGCCCCCCCCCCACCAAAAAAAAAAATCAACCTTTCCCTGAACCATAGCATCTGCATAATGGTTTAAATGTCTTTTCCAGAATTTTATAGGCTACTATGAACCAAAATCAGGTTAATTTTTCCTGTTCTTTTGTTACTACTGTAAATAAAAATGATGCTATAATTCTGCCCAGTTGTTGCAGTATTTCGCGTACGTACCCTGCTTTTGTTTTGAGAATGTTTATGGATATTTGTGTTTTAATTTCTCCCCTTATTTATTTAGTTGAAATTTTATATGCTTACTTGGAAAAAAACAAAATTAAGCAGCTAAGTGGTTAACATTTATTATCTAACACCAATATCACATTATTAACTGTGTTTTAATAGAACGACTTACAATTAAACCAAAACTGTGGGTCTTATTTTAAAAATATTGCACTTTGTGAAGGTTTTTCTCACTGTTTTAGGTGTTTTAACATGTAATGCATTTTCTTTTCTTTTTTGAATTTGTTTTCTTTGGTTCTGAGTTAAAACATTACGTCTAGTTATGGAATCTTATTAATTACATGACTCACCCTATCTGTTCACAATTTCCCTTTACGTTTACTTACAATACTGCCTAGGGTTTCAATTGACAAGGAGTTTCCTGCATTCATCTGTGACTTGTGACACTCATCCATCTTCCAAATGCTCATTCAGTAGAGGGTCACTGGGGGGGGGGGGGGGGTTGGAACCTATCCCAGGCAGTGCAAAATCATGAGGTAGGGGACACTTGGGCCGGTCCATTGCACAAACACAGTATGGATAATTTATAGGCACTAGTTAGCTTAACTTTATCTCTTTGGACTGTGGGTGGAAGCCACGGTATTTGAAGGGAACTCAAACGACACGAGCCAAACTCACCAACTCTACGTACAGAGCGGGATCTGAACCCAAGTCCTTATGTTGTGAGGAGACTTGTGCCACCAGCCATACTTAATCACTGCTATGATGCTAATACAAATAAAGGAAGACAGTGAAATAAAAGAAGTCTGAATTGCCAAAGGCAGTAGCATCCCAGCTATTCACTACAGAACTTTTATAGAAAATGAACGGAAAAAAGAATGATTAAAATTTGATGTTGGCAAATAGTTTTCCCGTCGTTTAATTTTGCTTCAATGCCGTTAACATTTCTTCAAGTGAATTTAGCAAAGAATTTATGTCATATGCAGTTTCGGTGCTGGCATCCTTGCCTTTAAATTCCTCCCGCTTAATGAAAGGTGCATTTTTTAGCTTATCGTTATTTTTTTAGAAGCGGACGTGAGTGCAGTGGTGCGTCACACTGTTCTCCGCCCGCCAAAGACCCCCAGACTCGCAGAGCTGCCGTTAGCGTCCCCGGGCTGAAAACGAGGCGGAGATGAACTAGCTGGCTCGTCCGCGCGGTCGGCCCGGCAGTATATCATGGGGATCGCAGCTGCGTCGGGCCTCTGCGCAACACGGGCCGCTCATAAATATCCACCACCCCCCCCCCTCCGCCGTACCCCTGTAGGGGCCCCTCTGTCGGTGGTGGTGGAGGGTTGCTGCTGTCTGCGTGATGGAGCGCTGGCGTTCTCCTCGACCCCCAACCCCCGAATCTCTGGGCATAGGCCCGGTGATGTGGTTGGGGGGCCGGTCCTGCCCGAGGAGCCGCTCTTGCCTCCTCTGACCCCCCCCCGCCCCAATCCGAAAGTGACACATCAGCCTCCCACAAGCACCAGCACAGCGCCTTGGCGCCAGAGCCTGAGCAGCAAATGGGCGTCACGCTGCAGGTGCGCTGGAGAAATTAGTCCTATTTATCTAGTCTGATTACCTTAATCCGCTGTAGAGGTTTATTTATGTGTCTTACTAATTCATTAAATACGCCCGCTTTGTGTCCGTTCCATCCGTTTTTTCTTTTGTTTTGTTTTTTTAATATTTGCGTTGGAATGTGCTTGGGTGTGAGAGGCGTCCTGTAAATTATTTCTTTACGTACCTTGAGGATAGTGTTCTGGAATGAGGCTTAACGACTTAGTTAAAATGTCTCAGTGCTCACACACACACACACACACACACACACGGACATGGCCACAGACACACACATTGTGGTGACAATCAAGAAGTAGTAATTAGCCTCCCTTACTTTGTTAAATATGGGGGCGGGGGGGGGGGGGGGGGTGTGCAGTCAGTGGGGTTTTTCTGGTAATTACTCCTAAGTTCTTCCCACCGGCTCGCTGTTTTCTTCATTCCTGCTGAAGCTAATCTCCTGCATTCATATTTTATTTTGATGTGAGTAGATTGCTTGTCTTTCATCAGCCTGCTGAACTTACGGCTCCTAATGGTAGGAGTAGGAATGGTGTTCATACCAACCTAACCCCCCCGCTTTCCTTTTGGGCCCTCTGTCGCCTCTTCCTGTTGGTGACACTGTCCAGGTCAGCACCAGTTGGCAGGGTACAAAGGGAGAGAGTGTTTTGGGGGCCGAGGGGGAGGTATTTCCTGTTCTTGTGATTCATATATCAGTGGAACTCCCCCCTGTGTTGTTTGGCAAAGACAGAATGACGGGTGTCATTTATCATATGGACTGAAAGAGGTTGTGGGAAAAGGGATTTGAATTCTTTTGGAGGTGTGTAGATCCTCCTGAGCGGTGGATCATTAAATGGGGGGTGTTTTCCAAAGGGGATACAACACACTCTTATCACTCTACCTGCCGTCCTTAAATCCATTTCACTCCAGACTAATGGACTAATGAAGACGATAATAAAAAAAAAAAATCATTTTTAGGGGTTTTTTTATGTAATGTTATGGATATTCTGATTATAGGTTCATTTAGGCTGTGAAGTAACAGTTTGGGGGTGGTTTGTCTTGAGAGCTTTCAAACTCTCAGAGAAACCCTAAAAAAACAAAAAAAAACAAAACTTGCCTGAAACTGGTTGTGGATTCTGCGTCATTGACTTTGTTAATGGGAACACTAAGGGTTAATTTATTTTTATTTAAGTATGCCAGGTTATCAGTTATAGAATAATAGGATTTAAAGCTACTCATTGCTGCTGCGTGCTTAAATAACGTGTATTGTCCAAGGAAACGCTATTTAAATTTGTTTCGATTCTGTATATAATTCTGTTGATATAAGGGATGTGTTGTCTGTTTATTTGTGATTTGTCACCTACTGTACCGTGCCAATCCTGTTCCTCAAAAGCAGGCTCAGCCTCTAGGCCCTCTGCCCCCCCACCCA
>JAODLC010000113.1:20743903-20761393 GCA_026781145.1 Hippopotamyrus pictus
ATACACTATTGAATATCGCCATAAGTAGCTCCGTACCAGGCCTGCATACACTATAGAATATCGCCATAAGTAGCTCCATACCAGGCCTGCACTGCTCATTTTAGACACACAGCATAGCTCAGCGTAAGTCAAACTGGCT
Source organism: Hippopotamyrus pictus (assembly GCA_026781145.1). NCBI lineage: Eukaryota > Metazoa > Chordata > Actinopteri > Osteoglossiformes > Mormyridae > Hippopotamyrus > Hippopotamyrus pictus. The sequence goes on from JAODLC010000113.1 coordinate 20,744,043, forward strand.
ACTAAACAGAACAGGATGATGAGAGGCACTAGGTGAGTCAGTGATGTGGGTTATCGACGAATAGTGGTGTAAATGCATCCGGGGCTCTGTGGGAGTCACAGGTCTTCCCCTCTTTATTCGTAGCTTTATTCGTAGCTGCTGCATGCCTTAAATTCCACTTCATAATAGTGCCGCCTTTCCTTTCTGTTCCACACCGACTTCCGTGTCAAATTGTACTGAGGGTGCAGGTTTGTTTATTTATTTTATTTTATTTATTTTGCTGCAATAGAAATGTTGCGTCAGCCATGAAGGCATGCAGTGTGAATGTGTAGTCCCTCCAGCCCGAGACACGGCCCGGCGTAAAGCCATGGAGGGCGGGCCAGCCCAGGCCATTTGTGTGCGAACGTGGGCTGACGCCCGTGACATTGGACTTTTCGCCAATGAGGGCAGCAGGACGCGCATTCGTGCGGGACTAGCCTAGCCAGATTAGCGCCTCTTTCAGGATTCTTTCCAGACTAATACAAAAAAAAATACTCCAGCCACTGTGTGGCGTGTAATTTACGGCTATTACTTAGTGGTATGAATATGTATGTTGTCGTTTTACCTGGATCTACTTTGCTAGCCTGCCCCTTCTGCAATTCCACGTACCTGTGCTGGGAGGAGCGTCGTCCTGGGGCCCAGGCATAAATCCGGGAGATGAAAATGTCACCGGCCAGGTTCATTTTGCAAAGGGCTTTTGATTGGCGCACGCACGTGTAATTGATTGTTCCAAGGACAGGAGGAAATCTAGAAATGTCATAACAGTACTGCTTAGACTGGTCCCACTGCTGGGCAATCAATGGGAAGTAAAAAGGGATATTGATCCACACGTGGCAAGAAAAAAAAAACGGCCGAGATGAGGCACGAGAGAGGGGAGAGCGGAGCAAGCCCGTGGACCTGTCAAAGCCCCCCCCCCGAGTCACCCCATCACCGCTCAAGGTAGAGTTACACCCCCATCAGATACACGTGGGGCGGGTTGGCTCGAGGTTTTGCAGCTGTTTGCTAGTCAGCCCAGTCACTGATTGGCCCCCCTCAACTGTCACTCACCAAATCAAAGCATATCATTGGCTAATGATAAGGTTGGCCCCTCTCTATGAATTATGGCCCCTCTTATGCTCCCCACCTTAAAAAAACATTCCTGAAATCACCTCTGGCTGGTTCAGAGGGATCAGAGGGATAGTGTGAAGGGGATGGGGGGGGGCAGGTATTAGACTCATACTGTAAAAACGCAAGAAGGATTTTATAACGTTTCCTTTGCAAAGGTTTCTTTAGCCAGATTTCACTTCCGCACTGTGTTCAGTGTTTGGTTTTACAGTGAGAGTGGGGTATGGGGGGGGGGGCAAACAGAAAGCATACTAGGCTAGGGAGGTACTCCACTGTTTATTTTTATGTCTTCATATTTTACCAGTGTTGCAGCACTTATTTTAAACGCATGTCTAACAGCCCCAGGGGTGGCTGTCAGCTGACACTTTTACGTCCCGCAGAAGCTCATCTGAGCACTGTCTCCCCCGAAGATGATTTGCGCCACTGGCAATAAGACTTTAATTACCTGAAAATACTATAGCCAGAGTCCTTTTAAAATGCTGAGACCTTCATTAACGGAATTTTAATGTGCCGAGGTCTAGGATCATGAGGTCCGCTCACTCAGCTGTCAGACTGCTTTATTGTACCTTTTTTTTTTTACCTTGAGTGACAAATTCGTACAGTACCAACAATGAAATGTGCAGTGACAATAATACTGGTAGGATTATATTAGGCTTAGGATTACTAAAGTCATTTTAAACTTATACTCAGCTAAGTGCTCGCCTTCAAGCATCAGAAATCTGTTAATGAATTCTTCCCTGCAAAAAAACATGAATAAATAAATGAAATTCAGTTTTATGTCCTTCAAATGAAATGCATGATTGTCACGTACATCATCTTTGGAGAAGAGGAAAGGGGAAAAAAAAAGTCCCATCCGCCTTGTCACACACATTACGAGCGACATGGACACATTAGCCGTGTTTTTCGTATTCAGCGGTTTAGCCGCGTAAGACGGCGGCAGGCTTGCGAGACGAGCCCTGATGGGACCTGCCTGTCTGGATGCATTCGAGGGGCTTGCTCCATCCTTGCAGACACCCTGTGACGGCACCTTCTGCAAGATGATCTCCAGGGGAGGGTGGGCAGCACTCCCTAAATGTAGGCCGGACCTTCCTGTAGTCACAGGAAGTCAAATTGTCTGCCTGCAGGGGAGTGGCTAGAAAATCCTCCCTGTGCCCAATTTTACGTGAAATTTACGTATTCAGGGGCCCTAAAAAGTGCTGGGCCCCCTGAATTTGCTTGGATAACCTTGCATTTCCTGTGCTCCTGTGGGGGGGCGGGGTGGGGGTTGGTCTGCAGCCTCTGTGTTGTACAGAAATCGTGAGGAAGGATTTATAAAAACGTCTCTGCTTTAAAAGCCAGTTTGAACGGTGCACACTCTTGCTTCAGTTTATTTGGTGTTTTAAAATGTAGACGAAGACTCGAAGGTGACAGTCCCCTTAAAAGTCAAACGCGCTGGTCTTCCCAGTCCCAGGGAAACAGTAAGTGGGGTCAACAGACATTTTTAAACGTTAATGAAAATAAGAACGATCTTTATATCAAAAGCGGGCTCCCCTGCGTGGAGACGGATCGGGTTGATGAGTGGAGGAAATGTGTTTTATTTGCTTTTAATGAAAGAGCGAATAGGGGAAGGAGTGCCTAACCGTAGAGTGTGCGGTGTGGGTGGGGTGAGGTGGGGGGGGGAGGGGGTTGCAGCTGTCATTAATGTTAAATACCCAGTGGATCAGGCTGCTGCGGCCCCCACAAACACTGGCGCGGACCCTGTTGTGCCAGGCGCCTGCTGAAACGGATTAATGTTATAAACACTTCAAGTTGCTGATTTATGATGGACACCCTAGGTTTCCTGACCTTTGCATATCCCTGTCTGAACGTATAAATTTGTAGTGACACAGATTGGAGGCTTTACAGGGGTTTATGACATGCTAAATCTCTGTAGTGGCCTGCCAGCCTCTTATTTTGTAAGCCAAGTTAGACTGAAAGGGGTATTTACTGATCTGAAATAGCAAGCGAAACAGTTTCGTGCAGAATTGCCCAATTTTTAATACATTTTTTGAGGTTATATTGTGTGTTTTTATAGACATTTCTTTAATAAACACAATTCTGTAAGACGTTTTAGCTTGAGCTGTTTGGTTGATAATATCCATACAAGCCAGTGAGTTCATATTGAGGTTGATTTTAGTAAATAATATCCATGTTAATTTGAGAATAATAATAATCAGCTTACATTGGTTTCATTTATCTTTAAATATGACAAAACTTCAATAACTGAAAAATAAAAATATACTGTCACCTTAAATAGACTACCATATAGATATTTTAGGTCATAAATGTCTATTTTGTTGAATTAGTAAGTGTGTGTTTGTGTGTTCTATGGCTATGCTGAGTTTGCTTGGCATACTGTACATCTTCATCATAAACCAATGGAGTTGTGCCACCATTCATGACAATATGGCAATATCTCTCCCTAGAATGTGAATTAATTCCTCAGACTTTTAGTCTAAGTCAGGGCACCAGAACGGGGATAGTCAGATTTTATAATACAGGGAAGCTTATGTCATAACTTAAAATATACTTTATTTTTTATCTTAACAAATATATTTATACTACTTTGATACTGCAATAAATACGTATTAGACACCCAAATTTGTTAAATATAATTGTAAATAAACATAACATGAAGTTTTTTCTGTTTAAGGAGTGTAAAAATGCTGAACAGCTAATTGTGTTGACCTTTCATTTCAAACATCTTCATCTTGCTCCCAGACATTCTGTAGCCCACACATTCCAGTTTAAGTAATTGCCATCGTTACTTTCATCATAAATCATGGCCGCCTTGAGTATTCTGTAGTATGTTGAGGTCAATCATGGCCGCCTTGAGTATTCTGTATTATGCTGAGGCCAAAACAATATATTTTACTCATTTTTTTCCCAGTTGTCAGTCTGTGATACCAAGGACCCACTCTGGTAAAATCTAATAGAAAGACAAATGTGTTTATTCCTCCTACCGTGTGAATTATCACATCTCACCTTTGAAAAATAACAGTGGGAGCTATTCGGAATGGAACCGTTGAGTACATTATCATAGAAATTGCAGCAGCAGAAATATGCAGATGCTCTGGATGTCTCTGCCTTTCATTGTTGGGTTTGTTAAAAGTGCCAGTCAGTGTAATATTTATGAACACAGATTTCTAATTAATCATGGGCCCTGTCATCTTAGATTTCCGTGAGGTAAAGCTATTCGTGTTATTCATCGTATCACCTTGTTGCTACGAGGGCCAAAGCCGGCACTTCTCGTACGAATGAAATACGATACTGGGAAACACGTACACAGCTACATGCGGACATCTTCGTCACGGACATCCATGCCCCTTTGGAAGACCAGTGTTCGCTGTTTACATGTTTGAGAAAAGGTTTAGCAAGAGGCGTTAGGTTTAATCAGAATCAGAATCTTTAATTGTTAAGTACACAACAGTACAAGGAATTTGTTTTGGTGCAGTTGGTGGCATGACATAAACTGCTAAATATACACTAGATAAAAGTATTTAAAAAAATAATAGAATAAGGTAAAGTGTAGGTAGCGAAACAGATCTGCAAATGAAGAAACACAAACAAATAAAGTGAGACAACCAAATGTAGGGTATAAACAGCTTGGGGTTTGTGCAAATGAGCTTATGAAGTCAACAAGAATATGAAACTCATACACTGGGTGATTAGATTTAAACGCGTCAGGCGATCGTTTCCCATAATAATCTGCTTTATTTTTAATAACTAGCCATAAAATTCTTGCGAGCCGATGTCGCGACCATTTGATGTCTGAGTTCACAGCCGCTTTTCACAAAAGTTCTTTGAAAGTCCATTTCGCTTGCCGTACCATCTCAGCCATCGGCTCAGAATTCTTTCGGAAGACTAGAGAACTGCTGGGACCGAGCTGCAAGCCAGTCATAATCAGCGGGAAAAAAAAATGCATCTAAATCCATGCATAAAACATGGTTCCCTATTCCTGAGATGCTCTCAGAGGTATGGGAGAACATGTTAAACCAGCACCCATTGTGGTCAACCATTAGATAATGTCTCCTGCAGTAGAACAAGGTCACCGCATGCTCAGAACATCTTCCGAGTGTACGGCTCCTTACAGCTGGGGCCTCATTCTCCATGTTTGTTTTGAAAGGGCAAATCCCGTTTCCATCTCGTTCCATTAGCTGCCAGCCGTTCACCTCCAGGGTTTCTCCTGGGGCTCTTGTGAAATATTGATTAAAAAGAGAGAGAGAGGGAAAGAGAGAGAGAGTCTTCTGGATTTGAAGACTGAAGACATTCCAAGCCGTACAAGGCGGGTGCTCTTAAGCCCTTGCATACTGTATTCGTCTCACAAAGGTGCCTGTATCTCAAAAAGAAAGTTTAAACCGAAAGAAGTTGAGTAACCGCCGGGACAAGACCGAAGGTTCGGTGTTTTTTTGAATAAAAGCCTTCCTGTCTGTGATGCGTCATGAATTTACGACGAAACACATCAGAGTGGCACAGTGTGAGTTTAGCTAGAAAGTTGAGCCGTGACAGCTTTCAGTCGGGCACGAAGAAGTTACCTCTGAAGCAATGGAAGGCCCCAGAGTGAAGGAAGCCAGTGTCCTTCAACTTCAGTGTGATCTGTGATCTTTCTCCAAAGACCTGGGTTGTTTTTTTTTTTTTTCTGGGGTGGGATATTTGTTTGTTTTATTTCTTCTCGTTAGGACTCTGAAGGTGCTGTAAATTACACCCGTTAAATCCCTGACACATTTTGGTTTCATGATGGAGTATTGATATTGTAATTAACGTTGCCACTGGTGTTCAGCGAGAGGCACATAACGCAGCGCCTCGAAAAGGAAAAATCTGGAAGAAGGGAGGGAGATGTCAATTAGAAATAGTGTTGTTTAATTACCAGTTAATTGAAGCAATAACATTTGCGTCCTGTGTTGCAAGAATGAACAGGTGAATAATGAAGAAGATAATTACTGTTTATGAGATTGTCAGGAATAGTAGGGTGAGGTAAGGGATCATTGGTAATCTCAAAATGGCAGATAATGAGCTCATTTTTGCTACCAGCTTTGAGGTGTTTTTTGTGTTGTCTGTATTCATATTCTGAATCGTAAATGTCTATTTTTTTATGCACAAGTACAGAACGTACATATGGGTTGGACATCGTAAAATAGGACTTCAGTGTATAGCACTTTCTTCTGTTTTTTGTGAAAATGACTGATTTAGCTGAATTATTTTTTTTATTTTGATATTATACACTTTTAATAGGCAGTGCTGAAGCAGCAGAGTCCTACTCTATTCTGTTTACTGTTATATTTGTACATTTATTTTTTATAATCAATCACACTGCATTCTATGAAATGTACTGGAAAGTACACGTAAATGCATATTCAGTTCCTGACGTGCATTTTAAACATGCATCAGATATTATTGATTAATAATGCCTTTTGAAAATGTTCAATTTGCTGTCGGTCTACAGCTGAGGCATCTAAATTCAGCTGCAGTAGCATTCTGGGATCTCAGCCCGACGTAACTGCACCCAGAAGCCGGCATTTTAACTGCTGCTGCAGACACCCATAATCACACGGGAATATGTCATTTGGAATAACACTTAGCAGGACCTTGGGAGAAATCAATTCCCTTTTGCCAGTCAGTGGCCCACAATTGTTATAAACATGAAGTGGGGGGGGACCTTTTGACATAGCTCTCAGTCAATGGCGCGCCATGAATTACAGGGTCCTGCCAGATTTCTTGCTGCTTGTTAGAGGACGCACTATGCAGAGTCATCTGTTTGATTCTCTGTAGTGTCTTAACAATGAGTCTCCACAGCCTCTCTCAGCCAAGATGTTTTCTGTTTGCTTGTCACATTTCAAAAAACGGATTTACAGAGTGACGCTTAAAATATGAATGTTGGAAATGATGCAAAAGCTCGACAAATAAGGGGAATCAAAAAATCTCTCTCGATTTCTTCATAGGATTGTCTGTTTTTTTTTTTAAATTGCATTTCCCTGTTCTTTTTCAGTGTATGTGCCAGATGACGATGTTGGTGTCCAGGATGCCATCGCAGATGATGACGCAGAGAATGCCATGACAACTGAGGAAGAGGGCCCTGACAAGGCCAGTCTTAAGGAGTCAGATGAGAAGGAGGTCGACAATAAAAGCAGCTACAGCTACCAGAACTCTCCTCTTAGCATCCTCTCCAATCAGGAAGCCGAATTAGAGTCCCGCCTCAGTGATGCCAGCGACAGACTGTCTGACTTCAAGAGCACCTCAACACCAGAGAGCCAGAGGGACCCAGAGAGTAAGGGCTCCAAGCTAAAAGATGAGATGCACAACAGCCTGGAGAAAATGAGAGCTGCATATGCCAACTTCCTGTCGGATTCCTACTGGACGGGAATTGGCATGGATTTGAAGATGGCCAACAATGCAAGCAAAGGAAGCTGCGATAGCACCAATGGGAGTACCAAAAGTGAGTTTGACTGGCACCAGGACGCACTCTCCAAAACCCTCCAACAGACTCTTTCTCCCAAGCCTGCCTCCAAGCCAAACCTCTTCAGCTCCGTCCACCTTTACAGGCAGAGCAACAAGGCATGCGGAGCCGTCTTCACGGGGGCCAGCCGGTTTCGCTGCAAGGACTGCAGTGCAGCTTACGACACCCTGGTGGAGCTGACGGTGCACATGAACAAAAGTGGCCATTACCAAGATGACAACCATACCAGACAAGGCAGCACCTCCACGTCTTCCTCCAAGATGCGAAAAAGAAACCTGCAGGACATGGAGGGGAAGGAAGATGCGCAGAAAGTCCTTAAATGCATGTTCTGTGGCCACTCCTTTGACTCTCTGCAAGATTTAAGCGTCCATATGATAAAAACTAAACATTACCAAAAAGTGCCTTTGAAAGAACCCATTCCCGTTATCACACCCAAACTGGTTCCACCGACTAAAAAACGGGCGTATGAAGTCACAAGACCCTGTTCTCCAGACTCGACCACAGGAGTAGCCAACTACAATGATGCACAAAGGTCCTCCGGCCTCCATGCTCCCCACAGCAATCGTTATGGGTATCAGAATGGTGCCAGCTACACGTGGCAGTTCGAGACATGCAAGTCTCAGATCTTAAAGTGCATGGAGTGCGGAAGCTCGCACGACACTCTCCAGCAGCTCACAACTCACATGATGGTCACAGGGCACTTCATCAAGGTTACGAGTTCTGCTTCTAAAAAGGGGAAGCAGCTAGCTTTGGACCCCCTAGCCGTTGAGAAGATGCAAGTGTTCGCGGAACCCACAAATGACTTGCCCTCCGGCACAGAAGGCGACAAAGGGTCTCCAAAGAGCCTGGCCGCTGGCAACACTGAGAAGGACATGAGGAAGGAGGGGTTCGTGGAGAAAACGGCAAGCACCAAAGTAGAAGAGAGCGAAGTCAAAGATCACAAACTGGATGGTGAAGACCAAAAGCAAGAAGATAAACCATTCAAGTATCCATACTTGCGTGAAGAGGACCTTGAGCAGATGTCTGGAGGAGGAGGAGACATTCTGAAGTCGCTGGCTAATACAGTAGCGTCTGCCATTAACAAGGCGCAGACTGGAACACCCAGTTGGAGTGCCTATCCTAGCATTCACGCCGCATATCAGCTCTCTGGAGTAACTAAGAGTGTTCCTCTTTCAGTGTCACCACCCATTCAGCTAAAACAGACCTTTAACAGCAAACTGAGGCCCATAGCTCCGAAAGCAAAGTTTTATCAAACTGGTGCAGGGGCTGAGTGTTTTCCAGGAAAGCATCAGAGCATGGACATCAAAAAAGAACTGGGCAGCACCTGCAACAGCAAAGAAAGCAAGAAGTTTGATGAGGCTGAGAATGATGACAGCGATGGCCAAGAAGATTCCTCCTCCTCTTCAAAGCCAGATGCAGACTATGCGAAAGAAGGGAACGAGGTGATCAAAGGGAAATTGAGCCCGGATTTCTCCGACAAAGGGAAGATATCACCAAGCCCTCCTGCCAGCAATGGATGCATTAATCCCTCAGCGCTTGTCAATGACTCCCCTGAGATTCTTGGCATAAACCCACTAAGTGCACTGCAGTCTGTTCTGAACAATCACTTGGGTAAGGCTAATAAGCCTTCAAACTCAAGACCAGAGGCCACACTCACAAATCGCAGCCACTCCACATTCACCAAAGTGAACCGGGGTCTGGAGAAGCCTGCCTTGGCTCTTATTCCACCCAGAGATGGCAGGGTCAACAACTTCCTTTTCGAGAGCAACGACCAACCAATTGACTTAACGAAATATAAGCAACACAAACCGAATCCTGCTCGTCTGCAGAGCTCGACGCCAGTGCCACAGAAGCATGCTCTCTCTGATATTGCGGACATGGTCAAGGTTCTTCCAAAAGCCACAACCCCAAAACCAGCCATGCCTTCAAAGATGCCTCCCATGAAGCTCGAATCGGACGTGCGGCGTTTTGAAGATGTGTCTGCGGAGGTGTACTCGGTCCATAAGCGGAAAGGACGGCAGTCCAACTGGAATCCACAGCATCTCCTTATCCTGCAAGCTCAGTTTGCCTCTAGCCTCTTCCAGACATCGGAGGGCAAGTTCTTGCTTTCGGATCTCGGCCCTCAGGAGCGCATGCATATTTCTAAGTTCACCGGACTTTCCATGACCACCATCAGCCACTGGCTGGCCAATGTGAAATACCAGCTGAGAAAAACAGGGGGGACCAAATTTTTGAAGAACATGGACACCGGCCATCCGATCTTCTACTGCAATGACTGTGCATCTCAATTCAGGACACCCTCTGCTTTTATCACCCACCTGGAATCTCACCTAGGTTTCCAGATTAAAGACATGAGCAGACTGCCACTGGAGCACCAGACAAAAGCAGAGCCAGAACTTTCAAAGGCTTTGGGAGCCGGAACAACGGAGGCCCCGTCTCCAGAGGAAGACATAGACTCTAAGTTCAAATGTAAACTCTGCAGTCGGACATTCGCTAGCAACCACGCTGTTAAACTCCACCTAAGTAAAACTCACAGCAAGTCACCCGAGAACCATTCACAATATGTTGAAATGGACAAGGAATAACACAATAAAGGCCCAACTTTTTACTATACATTTAATTTTGCTGATTCTTTACTGCTTAAAAAAAGTTAAAAAAAAAAAAAAAAAAGAAAAAAAAAAAGAAAATGTCTCTTACCATGTTTCAAGTAGCATTACTTGCTGTCTCTAGGAAATTCTATTAGTGAGATTCAAAAATAAATATTTTTAATAAAGACCAGTATGGACCTTCTGCCTGAACTATGGACTATTATCAGAAAAAAGAAAATGAAAAAAAAAAAAATTAAAAAATTGATGGTCCAAAGACCTAACAGCTCATCATTTTGCACCCTAATCAAATGCATCACCAGTAATGAAATGTATTACTGCTTGAAACATAATTGCTGATGTCTGCATGCAATAGCATTGGCCATGACTACTATTTATTTGTATGATATGCCAAGTTTTAATTGTATTACTTTTAAGACAGACTGATTAATGCGTTTAATTGTAATTTACAATTCTAATTGTGAGTCAACTGCATAAATGTGCAGGTGCACCATCAGGTAGCCAGAAACCTGTTAACACATTTATGGAAAATGTACAGTATAATGCTCTGTAAAATGTTTGTGTTGCAATGATAGAAAAGAAAAGCACTTTAATAAATGTTTAATCACCCGTTTAGGCTCAGATTCTGTAAATGATCCAACCATTTTAGACAGGCTGGAAATAAGGGTGTCCCATCGATGTTAATAGAGCTGAACAAACATAGTGTGTTTCATGTTTAAAAGATAGGGAAGCGATTGAGATCTGGACCTTTTTTTACCTATACAAATAAAGCGTTAACATTTTCTAACAAACTGTGTCGTTTAGAGTTGCCAGTATTCTGTTTCTTTTGTGGCCGTCTTATGGGTCATTGTTACAGAACTCAAATGTGTGATCGTCGCGGCAACCTTGTGGAATTTCATGTATGAAGAAGGCACTTTGATCAAGGCTATATACTTACCTGAAATTTACTGTGCTTCCATATTCACTAGATGGAGCAATGGATCAATATTTTGCAGGGTTAAAGTTCATGTAAAAAAAAAAAGCAGATCACATCATTACCAGAAGCTCTTTTTATATGAATTCATCCCTTTCATTAAAATGAATAAATTCATCTCTCAGACTTTTTTGCCTCTGCTCTGGCCAGCGTATTATGGTGTAATAATCAAGATTTTCAATAAATTTGTCTTAATTCTGTCAATCAATAATACCTTTGGATGGTGAATTATATCAGTCAGACCAGAGACGGAAAGACTCTATACAACTGAACTTCCAAGTAAGATTAAGCGAATACAGATGCCAATTATTGCATTCAACTTCCTGTACAGGCTTAAAAGACTATAAACTTATTTTCAGAGCAGAATGCACTGTGCCTCTGAAGCTGTAATGAGCTCTTACAGTCTCTTGCCTTTCCTGTGTCAGTGGAAATTTTTCGTATTTTCACATTTTTGGCCGGACAGAGGTTTGTAAGTGTCAGCGCAGACGTCAAAAGAGGTAAGAACATCTCTTAAAGAAATTAAGAACGCTGGTGACCAAAGCATAATGACGTAGTATTTTCCGTGTAGTGTGCCGCTTAAGAAATGACCATGGCCTCTTATTTTTGGGTGATGATTCAAATGGATTCATCTGGATAAGGCAGTCTTGTTTTCTGGGCCAGTCGCTCCAGTCATTATAGGTGATTTTCTCAATATTCAAAGAAAGATGCACTAAAAATTTACCTTCAGACATTGCTATGAAAACAAGTGCTAGCGTAACTTAACTACAAACCGATAGGGAAGTATGCAGCCTATGTGTACAAATCAGGCGACAATACCAGGGTATCTGTGCAAAATGGCACATGTGTTTGTGTTTGGGGAAACGCTGAAATTTTGGAGATGACCTGTTAATTACCTCCTGTGAGCCTTGTGCTGCTGTGATTTTTGGTGCAGAGATCAAAGAGTTGCCTGTGAGCAGTTTGGCTGCAAGTTCAGGAAGGTTGCATGTTTTCACTTTTCAGGAAGTTCCCTTCTACCTGGTCTGGATCACTTTGCTATAACTGTACGCATGGGTGAAATGTACAAGTAACATGCTGTTTATAGTCTCTGATGTAGTTTGGGCTTTTTTTCCCCCAAAAAAAAGAATCCATATAAACCGGAAGCCCATATCAAAGTGCTCTTTCACAGAGGTGGGGCCATAGGGCCACAGCTGAAAGCTGATTGGCCCCCAAACTGCCCCTCCCCTGTCACTCAGTAAACCAAAACATATTATTGGCTAATGATATGGTCGGCACCTCTGTAATGAATTTTGGTCCCTTTTATGGCCTCTACCTTAAAAAAAGTCCTAGATTTGCCTCTGCTCATTCACTGCCATTCAGTGACCCTGGTCCCTGTCTTTAAGGCGAACTGTGTGTCCCATTTCTAGAAGACGTGTGATCTGTCACATAGTCGGTGGCAAATTGTGAAGATGGGACGTTTCAGCCCTGAAGTGTGTAGCTCTTTGGTCAGAATCATGGTCCCCAGTGACCATCAGTCCTCAAATCCCTCGTTCATCTCAGTGACTTAAACAGGAAGAGGGAAAACAAGTGTCTTAATCAAGAATGGAAGACGTATGAATCAACAGGACCGTTTCATCTTAAACTGCGCTTTAAATCATCTGTACCGCAAAACGTGTTACACCAATTAAACATGCACCACAGTGCTGTGTTTTTCATTAGTGGTGCGTTTGTCTTGAATTAGGCCTGAAGAATTGTGTCATCACTTGCTCTGAAAAAAAGGATTTTTTTCTTTTATGGCTGTGATTACAACTGTTATTTTGGCAGCAACTGCACTTCTGAAGTACTCCAGTAATGGATGCAGTTCCAAATGTATATTATGAAGCTTATTTTGGAATGTGGACTCGTCAGAATTGCAAATATGATTGGTTCCAGGGAACCGCATTGTAAATAAAAAAGCCGTCTCAAAACCGATGTTGTTATAGGAAACAATGCCGTCCGCCGCAGATTACACCCTGAATTACAGCCATTGCTGTATTTCCATCATATAAAGTAGTGTTTTGTGTCTCAGTCATTATACACCATGAAGATAATTACCTTCAGCACTTGTGTTGTTAAATAGTAATTGCAGACACTAATGATACAAAAAAGGCAAGTGCACATGAAAGGAAGCTACTTTTTAGTTGTAATACAGAGTCCTAAAAAGTGGAAAGGTCCAGAATCCATTATGCTGATTCACACCTTTTGGCTTCTCAAACAAAAAGCTTTAATTGGAGTCGCATACTTTTTTTATTTCGTTTCATCATCTGGCCAGTAAAGAAAAACACACTATTAAGTGTTGCATTATCCAAATTAAAATATATATTTTTGATCAACTTGTTACTGGAGTTGAATTCTGTTTGTGTTATATAGTGTATTTCCATCTATTATACAGCTTTAACACCATTTCCTTGAGGCACCTAACAAAAATTTAGTAAAATGAAATTCAATGTTGAACAACATCTCAGAAATTCATTACGCTTAATGTTATAATCATCAGCTAGTCTGTACATTTGAAAATTTAACCTTTTAAATAATCAATTCAAATAAAGTAATAACTTTTATAGCTAATATTTTGTATTCATGTCAACATTTTGCTCTGATCTATAAACGCAAAGAAAATGTATTCCATTTTTTTTTTTTTGCAAATTAGTCCCCATGCTAATGAGTAGCTGTTTTCTGCTAGACGACACAATGAAATCACTCCGGCTTGACTTAACATTGCTGTGATTTTATACGTACTTTGGCTGTGAAGTTTCCAGCGTTTTAGAGGAAACGCTAAGCTAAATGGTTTTTCTGAGTGTTTCATGAAATGCCCTACGCCGTTCACTGCAACGGAAACATTCTGGGCCGATATGTACCAGTGGAGGATCTGAATCTGCATCCTGGATAAACATAGTGGATCTGTGTGCCACTGCAACTATAACGCCTTAGAATAACCTTGCTGTAATAATAATGGCGTCATGTTACACTGCACCTATAACATCCTCCAGTAGAACGATGCTGGAAAAACATGCTTTTATGTGGCCCATTAAAAGTCCAAAATTACTGCTTTAATGTGAAAGTTATTGTTGTTGATGCTACCCCAGTATTTATGCTACACATATAAAATTAAAGATGAGTAATATGGTATTTAGACTGTAATCAGGGAAGCTGTACCACATGTATTTATAAATAGCTGGCATACCTTGGCTGAGTTTTTCCATTTTCTCTTCGGTGATATTTTGTTGAAAACCGATACCCACAATGCAGTTGTACATGACTGGAATGCATCCAATTCATTCATGATATTTGAATATTCGCGTGCGGACGGTTGGTACAATTTGAAGGCTGGGAGAAAATAAAACATGACACTGATTCAATGACATAAAAGCCTTAGAAATTCCCTGTTTAATTCACGGGCAACCGGAACCCTTTTGAATGCGCTGCTTTAGGGACACGACTCGGCAACAAAACAACCCAGCTTTCAGATGTAACTAGACCCTCCTTGACATGAAGTGCTAACATTTTACATCAAGCTAGAACACCATGGAGAGGTATCTCCTCACGGCCACCGGCAGCAACCAGCGCTCCTCTTTGAAATCCACCTGCTGTATGTGACTGGTACTTTAATCAATAATGATGTTTTATTTGCAGTGGTCTTGTAGTATGAGTACATGACCAATGGAATGCTGCTTTTTACACATCCCATCTTGCTTTCCCTTTGTGGGGACCATCCTTTCATTTCTATAGACAAAATAATCCAAACAATGATAACCTTAACTCTTATCCTGCCCCAACCTTAACAACCTAAACAAAATACAAGACCTTTGGTATTTTTAGCTTTTTGCTTGCAATCACAGATTTTTATAAAATTGAGTTTCCGCTTGTGGTCCCCACAAGGTTGAAATAATAGGATTTTATCAGATTGCGGGGACAATTGGTCCCCACGATGTAATATATACATCACACGCACACACACACACAAACACACATACATATTAATATACATATATATGAAGTTAGAGGACTTCCTGAAGGGCGTGAGACCATACTGTTGGGCCCGGTGCTCAAGCCAGCAACCTTCTGACGACAGACTCCGTGGCCTAACCCTGTACGACACGCTACCCCACTGCTGTATGTGTAAAAAAACACAATCCAGCACTTGGTAGATATGCTTTGTACATGATCCAAGCATTTTATTTTTACGATTACAAGGGGGAAATAACAACAATATATTGGCTTATAAAGCATCGTTGGACAGAGACGCGAATAAGTCGAGCCGTACCCAAAAGGACTTTGTATTGAGCGTACGTAATGGCGAGGGCAAAGCGAGCCACCAGCTCCACCCCGCAGGATTCCTGGAACGTCAAAAAGGACGCCGGCCCCGTTTTCTTTTCCGTTCCCGTACGGCGTCTGTCCCCGAGTGTTGCTTGTGAAAATCCAGATTACATATTTTTGTGATTAAATCGGCTTTACTTGGTTTGCCGCACTACTGTGGTATCATTACGATTAAACATTCCTTCCTCTTTTATTTCAAAGCTATTAAAAAATAATTGCCTTCTAAATTCATAAACATTTAATGCTATTTCATCTTTTTTTTTAAGCAATCAAGGCTTCAATTACCACAACCCATCATATCTCAGTTTTATAACAGGCGACTGACATTTGATGGTAAATGGAAAAAAGCAGACGGTCGCAGCGGTGATTTGAATATTCTGACACCGACTTGCCCTCTATTGTTGGGAATGAGAAGGCAATCACGATTGTTCATCAGATGGTACCTAATGCAGTTAAAGTATTCAGCTATAATTTCTCCTTGCATTTATAATTACTGTCATAGACCACACACCTCAGTGAGCAGATTAAAGCTATAAATTATTTAGGCCTTGCTTTTGCACGGGAACCTTGATTTGTCTGGTGAGCCATTATGCTTTAGAGTATCAACTATTTTAACGTGAGGGGCCCTGGCAAGCGGTTTAAGAAAAGGCAGAACAATATGATAAAATGAGTGCGATGTTCCAGTCATTTGTGTTTTCAATTAAAATTAAATCCAGGGCTTCCAGATTGTCTTGTCAAACCGAAGTGCACTGCAATGCAGATTTCTGTCTCCATTCTTGTTAAATTAAAACGTCTTGAAATACAGACCCGGCAGCCGCACCTTTTTCAATTGTACGGCTTGATTGAAAACCAATACTCATCATTTCAATGTCTCTATCGTCCATAACGCTGTAATTAAATACAATGCGAGATATATTACGCATTCAGATTCTTCCTCTGCCAATGCGTTTGCGTTTTATGTTTCTCCTCCTGCGTTATTTTTATTCTTATTTAGGCACAAACGGAAACAAGAGTCTGTTAGATTTGATTATTGGACAAATGTAATTTCCGCATGCAGGACTGAAAGCAGTCTGCCATATGGGTGACAGTATTCTTAACGGTAAGCCAAATGCTTGCCAAAAAAAATCAACTGAAAGAATGATAAAGATACACACACACACACAGACACCAAGTGCCCATTTTTTGGATACACTTAGATTAGGGGTCTCCAACTCCAGTCCAGAGAGCTACTGTCCGGTAGGTTTTCTATCCTACCTGACTTCTGATGAGCCACGCCTGTCCCTGGTATTTACCTGTAAACAAGTGTGGCTCATCAGAAGCCAGGGAGGATAGAAAACCTACCGGACCGTAGCTCTCCAGGACCGGAGTGAGATACCCCTGACCTAGATAGCACTGGGTTAGACCCAGTTTTTCTTCCAGAGACTAGATGGGTTATACTTCCAGAGATGCCTTTCTGCACACCACCGCTGTGATGTTTACACCCGTGGTTCCTATTGGCTGTATGGAGTTTGGCCTTTCTCCTCTGACCTTTCTAAGCCTTGTGGTCCATCACACCATCCCTCTTAAACTCAAGAAAATCCATAAGCAAGTGGGCGTTTCTGAGATGCTGGAATCGCCACGTCTGGCACCAGCAGTCGCACCGAATTCAGAATCGCTTAGATTAGGTGTCGTAGCCGTTGAAATGTTTAGCCACACAGTACGCGAGCCTCTTGACCATCTGCATGTTGTACATATTTGGTTGCAGCCGCATGTTTTGCTGTTTGGAGAAGGATGCTGTTTGTGTTAACAAGCAGATGTACTGGATGAAGATTTGCAGCTAATCTGTCATAAATGATGTGAGAAATGA
>JAODLC010000113.1:20777448-20789016 GCA_026781145.1 Hippopotamyrus pictus
ATCTATCTATCTATCTATCTATCTATCTATCTATCTATCTATCTATCTATCTATCTATCTATCTATCTATCTAAATGCATGGCCATACATTAAGAAATGAGCAAAACAAAACATTGTGTTGTGGTCTCTTAATTTTTATTTATATATATATATATATATATATATATATATCCATCCATCCATCCATCCATCCATTGTCCAACCCGCTTATCCGACTGGGTCGTGGGGGGTACGGAGCCTATCCCGGATATATATATACTGTGTGTGTGTGTGTGTGTGTGTGTGTGTGTGTGTGTATATATATATATATATATATGACATTATTCATTAGCTTGGAAGATATGCGGTAAAGAGACACATATCTTAGAATGTGTCTTTTCAAGAGATTCTATAATTTTCTTTGTGGGCCCATCCAAAATGAGAAAGTAGACATCACAGAGCATAAATAAATAAATAAATAAGTTGCACCTTGAATTTTTAAAGTGCCTTTTGGCTGTTCTAGTGCCCATCAAATGCTCCGTTCTGTCTGGGAATCAGGTTGACTGGCAACATCACATTACATTATTTATTTGCTTTAGCTGACGCTCTTAACAAGGGAAACTTTGCTTTCACCAGCGCGTCCGGCCTGTATAACGAGCCTGGGGCCCGGCCATGTCCGCCAGTGGATGCGCGGGACTCGGCTACGGAGAGGGCCGATTTATTTTTTTTCCCTTCTCTACGCTTGACAGGAATTAGACGCCGCGCAGTGAAATGCACAGACTCAGCAGTGTTTATCTGCGAAACTAATAACTCACGCCTCTATCGAAACTGCAGCAGACTGCATCCAGGAGACAAACAGTAAAACTGTAAATGGCGACAACAGCCGTCTTTGCATCTGACACATCTCCATTGGAGATAGCATCTGTCCCGTGGGTGGGGCTGCGAGCTTACGGCGCGATCGGCGGACTAAAAGTGAAACCGGCAGCGCGGCAGTGGCGGGAGCGGAGGCCTCTCCGGCAGCCCACTGCTTTCTCACAGCCTGCTGCTCTCTCAGTCGTGCTTGTTTCGCTCTCGCTGGCTTTGATGGGCCGAAAACACTCGTTCGTTACCCTCCCCCCCACCCCCCATCGATGTTTCAGTCTAGAAACATTCACACTTCAGCTGCTTGAAAATGAGAGATCTGGCACGCATCGCAGGACGCGGACACCGTGCCTTTTTAACGTGTCTAGCGGCGTGGAGTCCCAGGTAAAGCGCTTGACCCTGCCTACATACCCAATTACCCCCATAAATATCTACCTGAGTCCTAGAAATGGGTCAGAAACTGTGAAGAATCCCGTGGACCCTGCATCTTGAATAAAAACGCTTGGTACAACGAACAAAAACACCAGCGATCAGAATGGTGAGCACGAGTCTGTCACGCGTATGCAGGTTGTGTAAAATGAGGCGCGCACAGAATTCAGGGGCTGCACGTGCAGAAGAAAAGGGAAAAAAAAAAACGCATCTATGTGGATTCAGTGATATATTTCATCACCGCTCTCTGAATTAGAGCCTTCGAATTTGCCAGGGCAAACGGCGACAGCGTCAGGAATGTCAATTTGCAGAGAAAAAATAAAAACGTGTTCTACCACAGAAAGCATGCGCGGCCTGGTGGATTACAGCCCACACGTAGGAAAATGCCAGTTCACAGACGTCAACGAGATTTAGTGTTAGAGGCGGATAATGGAGAGCAGAGAGAATGTGACGGAAAAGTAGAAACCCACAAATAAAGCTGCAAACTATAGACACCATGACAAGGTCAGACATTCCACTGTTTCGGCAAATTAAATGCGAGCTTATTTTAAACTCCAACGCCTATTGTATCCTGAGCATCATTCTTACGTGTTGTTTATGCCATTAAAAAGCGGAAAAAAAACCTTACATTTCCATGCCAGCTATAGGTGGAAGACAAACTCACCTTTTACGTATAAATAATGGTTTCCCCACTAGTAAGAGGGAAAACGTGATTTTGGACGTCCACCTTTTTCCTATTTAATGCCAAAAAAAACTGCATTATGCACCAACAGCTACTATACATAAAAAAATAGACACCTCCAATTCACCGGTCTTCATAAATGCCCAAAATTCAGATGCACTTATGGTAAAAGACAACGTTCAAATCAAAAAAAGACAGACTGCTGAATCAATGTGGTATTTTATTATCTATCTCTATCTTATTGCTTAAAAAAGAAGGATTATATGTCATACGGTAACCTGGGGCAGACTGAAGTGCAGATCTATCATTGTAGAGAGTCACTGGCCTTTTGCTTGTAAATCACACGTCATACAGCCTGCAAGTTCATTCGCAGGCCACTGAATACATTTAGGACTTGGACGTGGGTTCGTGCTGCTCGCATCTGATTGAGTGCTTCCTGTAAAATGGGACGTGTAAGTAGATTATTGTTTAAAGTGTAGCCTTTCACTGTTTATCGTGGTCAAGCTGTAAATCCAGGCTGGATTTATTCAAATAGTTCAAAACGGTGGGAGCTTGGTCGTGAAAAAGCAGTTTGGTTGTTTTAGAGACAGAAGTCTAATGTTTATGGGATTTCTTGCTGATCTTTCAGAAGTGAAGTTGAGTTTTTCAGCAAGCAA
The DNA here is from genome assembly GCA_026781145.1 of Hippopotamyrus pictus. Lineage (NCBI taxonomy): Eukaryota > Metazoa > Chordata > Actinopteri > Osteoglossiformes > Mormyridae > Hippopotamyrus > Hippopotamyrus pictus. The sequence continues at coordinate 20,780,056 of JAODLC010000113.1, forward strand.
GTAAGCAGATATGGGTGCGATAATGAAGCATGAGAAGAAGGGATCCTTATTGTGTAACCATAGCTGTTAAGGTACAAGCAAACTGCAAAAGAAACCCAACCTACTGTTATATGCTTATTAGTCTACACAATCAGAAGCATGATCTTTAACTCTCAGGTCAATAACAAACAGGTCAACTCTGATTCTTCTTGTTAGAAACACCCAGGAGATTATGCTAAGAGAATTTAGCTTTGGATTGCCTTACCTGAAGTCACTGTTATTGCACAACACATCAAGACAAACATAAACTCTGTAATGAGATGGAAATGCAGAAGACTTCTGTTCATCAATAGAAGGGGCTATCGCTTGTCGATTGTCCAGCGTTTACTTAATCCTGCAGTATAAATGGGTAGAAGTGGAAATTTGTAAGCCATACGAGCTGATACAAGCGGCTTCAGATGGGAAAAGGTGCACGATAAGCAGATAGTTGATAACAAAGACATTGCTGAACACTCTGTTCCACCAAAAGTAATCTGCATCCGGTAGCTGAACCAGTCTTATGTGAATGAAATTAAATATTGTTCCCAGAATTGCTTTCTAACGTCTGGGGGCTTGTACAACTGGTAACTAAGAAAGTTTTATTTTATTCATTTTATACATTCTGATGAAACTATTTACATTATAAATCAGCCAATTTGAAGAAGAACAGATAAATAACAATCATCGAATCATTTTGTAAATTCCCCTCAGTCTTCATTTAATGTCCAAACAATTAAATCAGATGTTTAAGGGGAAAAGTACTTTTGCTGTTTTCTGAAATCAGTATGACATTACTGTGTGGCTTCTTTAATTATCATTGTACAGTAATTATAGGTCAGGTTTTTCAGTGTTTTTATGCTCTGTGGTTTTCTCTAATACTTTCAGCATTTGACTGTATTTTGTGGTGACTGAACTTCAGATTGCTGAATATGAGATTTTGGTCAGGCTTTATATTTACTGCAGCTTCATAATGCCGTTATGATGCATGTGTGGAACATTCAGAGCACCTTCATAATGCATTCAAAGAACATTATATGATAATAACAAACATTATAATTGTTTAATGTTTGTTATTATTGAATATTAAAGCTGTTAAGGAATATTAGGATGCTAAGGTATACTTACATGCTGCTTGTGAATTCTTAATGAATGCATTATGAAGGTGTTACTTAAATTTTGAATACTTGAAGCACATGAATTAAACTGATCAAATACTATTATCAGGCTATATTATTATGTATGTATGTGACGTTTCCTCAGTATTCTTAGCCCAGGGGAGTGCATAGCCAATGAATGATTTTACCTAACAAGAAAGTTTCTATGATATCATTGTCATGTTAATGTTCTGTCTGTCAGTCTCTAGGATTATAAATATGTTGCATTACATATGAAATCCAGTTAGTTTATCATTAAGGGAAGCTCTTTAAAGAATGCGTATAACTGTTTTGTACTACATACATAGTGTTTCTAAGAAGTTATACAATACAGTTCAGTTTTGCACTTTTATTACTTCTTTACTTCAGTTGAATCATGTGACCTGAAGGAAGAGGATCACACTGTGAGCTCACTGGGTTTCGTCTGCTTCAGCAAAATAAAAGATAAACTATAGATACATCCAGATAATATAGATAATGACACAATGCCTTTGGACAAGTGCTGCTGGTTTGATCTGAAGTATGCATTACTATACAAGATTTGCCAAGAGATTATAATTAGTATTTAATGAGCTCTCAATCCCTGAAATTTTGAGAGTATTTTGTCTGCTTTTGGTTATGTATGTATTATATGTATATTCAGAGAGGGGTATATATTTCTTGCATATGTTATAAGAGTTGCTGAATATCCCCCCAGAAAAGTAATAGTTGTATTAACTGATCTATAGTTTGAAGAGTAGTAATTGCAGGTGCCTACAGTATATGATTATGCTATTGTTTTGAGTATCTATAATAATATAAGATAACGTTTATTGATTTTGCAGGAAAAATCATTAAAAGTCTGTCCAAAGGATTATGGGAGTTGGGTCCAGCCTACGTTTACCTCCCCACCATGACTTGGAGTGGCAGATCACATGCCATCCTTCCCTCTCATGTTAAGAAGCTTGACCGCAGTATGTGTTTTTTTTTAGGTCCTGATAACAATAGATGGCACGTGGGGGAATGTGAGTTTAATTTTATCACTCCTAGTCTTCACTGAGCTTGCTTCTTTTGGCATAATGTAACACTGCAAGAAAGTGTTTTGTTGATTGACACACTTGCATTAACAGTTTCTGTTGCATGACACTGTTTTTCTTGCATATCATTGCAAGAGCCAAGCTGTCATCTTTCGAATGATGAACAATTCTGTTGTCTGTGCCAACAAGGGTACCTAGCTAGGGATTACAGAACCGATACATTGCACAGTGGATAAAGAATGCAGAATGAAACAAGATACAACTCCAAATTTAATTCTGTTGTACCAAAAGGAACCCATACTGTATCTACGTTTAATGTATTTTAAATGATTTTCCACTCCAGAAATGTATAAGCAAAGATTTAAGACTACAACAGTAGGATAAAATATGCTTTACTTCCGTCAAGCAATAACAATCGGCATGGCTGGCTTTGTTTATGAAACAGCTTTGTATTGCACAATGTATGCAGACATTTCCTGCCCAGTGATACTTTAGGAGAACTTAGCGTTGCTCTTCAGCAAAAACACTGACGATTAGCCGACTTCATTACTCCCACATTCTCGATTAGCAGTCCTCCACTGTTTCCACATTCATTATTTCAATAATTAAGCCCGCAGGACAATCAGCTCTCTTTTCATTTAAATCCACAGAAACATCCAAACACTTGAAACATCTGAAAAGTGTGATTGTCAATCAGTCTGCCGCTCCGAACTTTCATCACTCCCTTCCCGAGTGTCCTCTATTAACTTTAAATGTGCAGGCAAGTGCTTTCATTTTGTTTTAATGAAGTTTTAAAGTTTGACAGATCTCCAGTGTAAGACATCCAGAGCAGGGGGAGATTTCCATTCCACACTTGAACTGCTGTAAGTGCATTTTCCTCCTTTTTACATTCGCTGGATAGCGCCTCCTCATCTGCAGTTTCTTACTGCTGAATCTCACAGGATGTTTCATGGCCAAGTGATTCCTTTCTTTACCTTCACAGCGACAAACACATCTGTCCCATCAACGAGGCTCGCTCTCGTATTCCGAACATCTTAAGAAGATACCCACAACTGAATATGTTAACTGTTTTTTAATTGTTTTAGATTTAAAAATAAAGCACACATCAAAACCCACTAGATGTTTAGCTCTCATGTGTTCCCGTACTCACATAATAAAGTTGCATTTTACATTTTGCATTATAATACTACACATATTACTGCTACTACTATTATGACTACTACTACTAATACTAATATTAATAATAATAATACTTCTAATACTACTATTACTACTTCTAATACAACCAATTACAGTACTAGACAATTTCAGCTGGGGGGGGGTCAGACTGGGGCCAGTTGTTCTGTTGGGGGGGCAGATGCATTTGACCTTAACGCCCTCTAAGTGTTACATGCACTAGATTGCCAGCATTAAGAAGCAAAAGACGATTTTGAAAACTGGTAAGTTATGCAATACTTTGCAGTCACATTTTACAGCTTTTACAAATGTGTAACTCACTCTGATATCTCCTTTATACCGTCTTGCTTCCACGAGATTGATTATTTTTTTTTTGTCACACTCTGCTTTTCACCGACTGAAGCCACTCGAGCACCTGTGTTAAGAAAATGTGCTTCGCCTGTTCCCAGCGCACAAAATGTTAGCCCACATATATAAATGCAAATAATAATAATAGTAATAATAATAATATGTTTATTTCAGACTCAAGTAGCATATGATGATGGCGATGATGAGATAACAGTGTAACTACAACATGTGGCACATAAAATCTTATGAAACACTGGGTTAATTGCTTTTAGAAATAAGGTAGGAAAATGGAGGCCCCGTATAAAAGGAGAGTCAGTGTTAAGTTGCGTGTGATTCTGTGTTGCATGCAGCATTATCCCAAATGCAGTGTTACTGGAACATCGGACCTGTGACACATGTGTCTACCGCCACCAAACCATAAGGCGCCCTGCACTCGCAGCACCCGCCATACGATCCTCAGGTAACAACAACCTGTGCTGAAAGACCGTCCTTAACTGCACAGCGAAAATAAAAAGGAAAAGAAGAGCATTTCCAGAGCATTTGAAAGCCTAAAGGCTTAAACTAATACAAAAAGTCTAATCAGACCAGCAATCCCTGATGTTAATGAAGGTGTCACACATTGTGCAAAGAAACTTGGTCCTGGCAATCTTCCATTTTTCGGCTGCCTACACCAGTGACATTTCATCTCACATTCAAAGAGCGCCTAGCCCTTAATGAAATGCGTAATTAACATATTCTAATTGTGCTGAGCACAGTGATGGTTTTGACAGAGCTCACTTTCCATGTCTAATTCAATGCTAATTTAATCTGTTCTTTTCCCGCCGACATGACCTTTCCTGATTGAGTTTCACCGCGAAGAATTTTTTGATGGATTGATTTATCAACCTCTTGGAATGCAACAAAAGCGCCAGTTTCAGACAGGGGGATAAAAAAAAAGAAAAGAGGGAGGGTGAAAAAAAGAGAATACAATAGAGCGACCAAGGAAAATGAAGTGAAATGACTAAAAAGAACAGAATTAAATGACCTGAAAACAACACCAACTCAGTCATGAGTCTGCTTGGTCACATAGCAATGCTCTCCTTGCACATTTTCATCTCTTTGAATGCCTGTGCCCAGACAAAACGTGTCCCGAAAACTGTCATCTGCTTTCACTCAACGATTTTGACTAAGCCCTTTCAGTTGGCTTACCTTGAACGTGGAGATCAGTAGGTACACTACAAAGATTAGCTAAATCTAAAAGCTTCCTCTTCCGAGATAAGGGGAGTCCTGCTCTATTCATAAATCGTTTTTAATCTGAGCATTCACTGTAGCTTGGCACCACAAACGAACAGGCAGTTCAATGGACGGCTCCAGCCCACTCAGAGGGGGCCTCGTGCTCTCCATGCATTAGATGAGAAAACATCCTGTTCCAAATTTGGAAAGGGGTCAAACACACTCGCTGAGCAAAGATGGAAAACAAGAAGCTCGTCCTTTAGAAAAATTATCAAAATTTGATGCATGCAAATGGAAGAACATATTTCAGCGGCACGCAGGCAAAAGTTGGTAAAAAATCAAATTCCCTGGCATCTGTGACGCCCAGGGACAGATTTTGTACCCTGGTGCAAGACGGAAACGATGCTGCCAATTTAACCCCTTTGGGACAAAGACCGTAGAAGAGATGTGACTGTCGTTGGTATTGCTTGAGACTAAGTGGGGGGTGTGATGTCCCTACTTTCCTGACCTAGATGTTGGCTTAATACAGAAGACAGAAAACTGATTAAATCAATTGTACTTGACTTAGAAAACTAGCATATAGTCCTTTCAAGGTTTATTGCATTTCATTATTATTTTTAGTCACCAAATAGACAACATGCCTGCAGAATATCCTGTCTGATCCCTGGTTTTTCTTGCATCCCAGCGACAACCACGTTGTGAAAACTGAGTCCAACTTTCTGATGGTTACCGATTAGCCTCTTTTGAAAGCTTTTTTTAGTGTATTCCATCTTTTGATTATACGCCCAAAATAAGCCAGCTTGAGTCTGGTTACTTTTGCTTTACTTGAAAGTTTGAAGCCTGAATTTAATCGAGAATCCACGTATTTGTTCTCGTCGCTATTCCGCGATATCCTTAAGTCTTCACAGGACTGGAGTTCAAAGGGATCCGTCCTCTTCCCTTCCCGCTTATTCGTCGTCCGGCTTTCACGTCCGCAAAAGGGCCCCAGAAAGAACCACATTCTGAACATTTCTGATCTTTGTTCTTAGAGGTTCGTCAGTACTTTTGAAGATTTTCTCAGGGTCCTTCATCACAGGGCTGCCAAGTGTCAGTCTGCGACATATTTCACGAGTGCAGGGTCTTTGGCTGGTCATGATAGAGGCCAAAGCTATCTGTACGGTCTATGTCTTCACCACCAGTAGCTAAGTTTGCCATTGTACCTTTGGTCTTATCTCTTCTGCTTCATCTTTTCACTCCGTTCTTTAACTTTTCTTATGAGTTTCATCAACGTATTAAAGCCTGTTGATGTTTCTTCCACTCATCTTGAGACCACAGCCAGTTCTCTGCTTCAAATCCTGCTTCTCTTTATATCTTACATGAATAGACGTAGTGACAAGTGAGGAATAGGACACGTCAAACACACTCCGTAGTGTGTAATTAAATTACGACTTTCCCACCAACAAGTTAACACCTTCAAAAACAAACACAGCAGCTCCACCAACAAACATGAGCCAATGAAACCCCGTCATTTTCTCCGGACAAACAGCGGCTCAACCTGGTTTAATCAAAATAGCTTCTGAGAAGGGGTATTGGCGAACACTTTGTCTCTCATTAAACGAGGTCTAATTCTGGTAATGTCTTGAAAATGTCAGATCCTGTTCTGTGCTGCTCAGAAGAGAATGGGAGAATGTATAAGAGGTGCAAAATTCCCCAGGCGCACAATCAGGATCACATTAAATCCAAAGTAAGCTGTTACGAGGACACTGCGCCTGACAATATGGGCAGCGTTGTTCCCAAAGTAGTACCATCCCACTGAAACCCTTACGTTAGTCTACATCGCTGGCCCTATTCTTTTCTTTCCCAACACGGGGTCATTTCTCAAGCTTACTGAATTAAATTCTGTAGGAATATACAATATAGGCCAGTCATACACAGAAGCAAATGCCCCAAATGGCAAACCTCTGTCTTTTCCTTTGTCCTACTTGAAGTCAAAATAGAGGTGTTGGAAAAAAACTGAAGGGGAGAAGGAGAGGAAGGCTTCAGCTGTCCGTCAGGGGGGCCGGGCGGGAGGATTATGCAGAGCACGGCGGTAATTGAACACCGTCAGGCCCGCCCTCATTTACATCGCCGTTCTTCCACCTCCCCCCCACCCGCCCCCTCGCTCCGCAGTGTGATTGGCAGCTGTACATGAAATGCCACATCAGTTGAAAGTATGTTGTGAGCTGGCACTAACAACCCCGACTCTAGGGAGACCTGCCATATTGTAATTTGGTTATCAGGCATGAAGGAAATAATTCTAAGTGCCAGGAAATGTGAGCCAGAATGAATGCTTCGCTGCTGCAGGTTGCCCAGGGTGACAGCTCTTATTTAATGTACAAGAACGTCCTGTTGCCTAAGGGGGGGTAGGGTAGGTAGTAGGGAATTGTTCTTTCATTCTTTTTCCTGTGGAGAAGTGGGAATAAAAACCTGTCCCTGGATTAAAAAAAAAAAAAAAAAAACACCACTTATCAGCATACCTCCTGAGCAAGATGTATATAAATTGAAGCCACTACGCTGTGCTCATCTGTGTGTCCTCTGTTACTATTGGTGGGCCTGGAGGGAGGGTACACCACCAGCCAATGGGCACAAGGTAAACGGTCAGAATGTGATGAATGGGAGGCTGAATGTGACGCGTCTTTAAGTGGGCCCAGGGAAGAGTCTGTTCTCAACATGGGCTTCCAATTGCAGCCACTGGCCGTAAATGTATTGTGCTTTATTTATTTTGATGCATTGTTTTCTGTTTTTTTTTTTCTTTTTCTTGAAACATGGGGAGTCCTCTCTTGAGATGGAGCTGTCACGTTGTCAGGAGAGAGCCCATCGCTGGCAGTAGCCTGGAGGCAAATGAATACGCGAAAGGGGCCTAGACGCATCAGAGCAGGCATCTTCCTAGACGACCAAGTGGGGACAGGACTTAGGGCTTTCTGGGAAGTTGCAGTGCTGCCCTGGCAGCCAAAGTTCAGCCGTGATTCGCAGCTCATCTAAAGCAAGTTAAAATCGTACAGTAGCACAAAGACACCCGCTCTCAGCAGTACGGGCAGACACAGAATCTGCTTGCTATGGGGTTCTGTAAAAAGAAAAAAGTCAGATTATGTCCTTGGGGCAAGCAGCCCCTTCATCATAGTTAGGCTAATAATTAATAAATCATAAAGAGCAGCCGATGCCAGGATCCTCTGGGGAGTGGATCTGGAGGCGACGCCCCTAACGTCCCCTCAGCCCGAGTGCAGATCATTTGTCTGGGTTGGGTGTGAGCTGTCCGGTTCTAAATGCCACGGTGCCGAGCTCGCGAACAATGGTCCCGGCACTGGCCCATTATCCCACGTGTCAGCGTCTGGACGGCGTCCGCGGCCCGCTTTATCTGTATACTGTAAATACCGTGTGTCACTCTTGCTGTATTCCCAGCATGCTGCTTGTGCAGAATTCGCCGGCTCCCAGGTCCATAAGATGCCTCGATGGTCCAAATGGGCAGGAACAGATCCTGGCAAGGGCAAGAAGGGCAATTGCCCAGGGTGACATCTACTGAGGAGGCGGCGACGAAGCAAAATGCTGTTTCTACAACCCCCCCCCCCCCCCCCCGAGTCAGTGAAGATTGCCTAGAGTGCTTCGACCGTCACTGCAAATGGCAACACATGGTGGGCGAGTGACCACAAGACCAAGGCACGAAAATTTTTTGCAAGTGGAAAGTTAAATTTTGTCAGCTACCCTCCCCAAAATGTATCGGAATACCAACATACAGCTCTGGAAAAAATGAAGAGACCACTGTTTATTTATTTATTTTTTTTAATCTGCATTTTTAAATCCTGGATTAATCCTGGTTCTGCTGGCAGAAGGTTACGCTGAGCAGCAGGATCCTTCCAGGTTCAAAATTTCTAAGACAGCAGGACACAAGAACAAGGTGAAGCAGGAGACACTGGAAACGACCAGAAACCAGTCAGGTAAAGGGCGGGAGCGACTTTCTAATGCCAGAGATGACCGTTAACTTATCCGACAGTTTCTCATGAATCGGAGGATGACATCAAGTG
>JAODLC010000113.1:20791270-20802447 GCA_026781145.1 Hippopotamyrus pictus
CTGCCTTCGTCCCTGTGACTCCTGTGCTCCCCGTGACTCCTGCGGCATTCCCCGTGGCCCCTGCAGCGCCTGAGATGTCGCCGCCCGAGACCCCTGTCCCCGAGGGGTCCCAGACTGCTGCACTGATGCTCCTCCCTCCATAGTGGAGTTGGAGGGGGAGCTTGAGTGGGACCCCTCGGGGATTGCCCTGGCTTCCCCAGTGACTTCCCCCGTGACTCCTTCACTGTCACCCCAGTGTGGCAGACCCCGGCTGGGTCCCCACCTCTCTGTCTCCCGGAAGGGGAGGGGACACCTGCGCCGGGGTCGGGTTACCCGCCCGCCCTGCCCCCCGACTCACCTGCGGCCCCCCTGGCAGCGGCTCGGCGGTTGCCTGCGGCTCCCCTGGCTTCTGCTCGGCGATCGCCTACGGTCCCGCCTCCGGCACCTCGTCGGCCGGCTACGGTCCCGCCTCCGGCGCCTCATCGGCCGGCTACGGTCCCACCTCCGATGCCTCGTCGGTCGACTGCGGGTCCCCTGCCTCCGACTCGTCAGTCGCCTATGCCTTAGCCGGCGCCGGCTGCGCCTTCGCCTGCCACGGCTGCTGCTCCCTCCTCCCCTTCGTCTGTATCCCCTTCGTCTTCCTCCTTGACTCCTCCGTTGCTCCCTGCGCCTTCTTCCTCCTCTCCTTCGGCCTTCCCTCCTGTTCCCTCCTTGCGCTCGCCTGTGGCCCCTACAGCTTCCGCCCCTCGCCTGCCAGGGTTCCCTCCAGCTCCCCGTTTCCCCCTGCCCTTTGCCTCCTTGCCCCCTGCCTTTGTGCCCCCTGTGTCTGCTCCTTGTCCTCCTGTTTCTCCTTTGTCCGCTCCTGGCCCCTTTGTTCCTCCTGTTGGTGTTCCCCCTGTGTCTCCTGTGTTGTTGCCCTTGTGCCTGTTTGCTTTCCCCGTGGTTTGTCTGTTGTTGTCTGAGTTGCTGTCTCTGTGTCTGTTCTGCGTGTCTGTCTTGTTCCCTGTGTCTCGTTGATTTGTTTTGCTCTTGTTTCCCAGGTCCCGTGTCCCCGGTCCTCGTCGCTTCACTCCCCTTGGGCGAGCCCGGAGTGTGCGCCTTTGGGTGGGGGGGGGGTCCTGTCATGCCCCAATCATGCTGATCCTTCTGTGCCACGCCCCCCTCGTTAACCTCATGTGGATTCCCAGTGTTTTACGGCTGTTTCTAATTGTTGTCATTAGTCTAGTGTATTTAGTCCGCGTTTCCATTCGTTTCCCCAGTCCGGTCATTGAAGTTGTGTGTGTTGTGGAGTCTGTAATCCCTGCAATAAACCCGTTTTTGTTCGTATTCATGGCTTCCGTCGCCTGCTTCCCAGTGAGTCGTGACACGTCATGTTTTTTGGCTAATTGTACTATGCAAATGATTCCAAATCCACAAACATGGTTATCTACAGAATTGTAAAAAAAATTATGTTTAAATGATCTTCATATTCATGTAAAACTATGATTTTATATCTTTGATTAGTTTAGCTTTTTCAAAACTTCCAGTAAAAGTCATCTCAGTATTTGCGGTAACCGTCCAATATACCCATGTATCTGTTGACTCGACCACTAGCATAGCATGTTTAGCTAATCAATATCTCATTCAGTTATTTAGCTCAGTTATTTAAAGCAAGTTATGTGACTTATCTTCTACAGTCAAAGAGAATGAGGATAGACACTGTGCGAAAAGTGTGTGAGTGTGTGACCTGCGATGATCAGGCGTTCTGTCCGGTGTGTTCTTGTGGTCTGTGCCACCTGTGTACAGCCCCAGATATGGACTGAATAAGCAGTATGGATGGATGGATGGATGGATGGATTATGTCTTGTCAGTTGTTACCCTCTATATTGCAGAAAATAGTCTATTCTGAAAGCTGTCACCATTGCATTCACTGTACACCCTTGTTTTTTCACTGGCAAGTTTTCAATCTGGCATGACCGAATGACATGGTTATATATATGTGCGTGCATATGTGTATATAATTAGAAATATAATTAGGACTCATCTATATATGATTGATGTGTACATACAGGTGCCACTCTACTGAATATATTTCAATATTTGATATGCCAGCACATATATGGTGGGTTTATAAATAATAATGTCATGCTTAGGACTGACATGTATAAAATGATATTGATATTTCCAGCTTGCCAGCTCCAGAAGAGCCATCAGGACAAATATCAGATATTCACTTTCGTACAGAGAAAAGTTTGCAGCGTCAATCTCTGTACCACCTCATTTTGTGAAATTCAAATGAATAATCTTCGAGGCTTGCCTAATACTGTCCACGACTGGATGGGAACTTTCGTGAAGTGAATCAGCTTATTGACCAGCTGTGAAACGCGAATCGATTGCATGAGATGAATCCTGTGAAAAGCAAAAATCATTTAGACACGATGCTTCACATAAGTGATCTGGGACGGACAGCAGGCTGCATCAAAACATTCTTAAGCTTTCATTTTAAGATGGAGAGGAGAGTAGAATACAGATGAGATAATGTGGTTTGTAAGACACCAGGGTTCAATGTATAAAAATGACAAAAAAAAAAAAAAAAATGACAGAATCTCAAATGGTTACAAGCAGGTACTTCATCTAAGATTGATAGTGAGAGACATTGTGGTCTAAGGGGTCTTTAAGGAGATGATATTCACAGCGAAATGACTGCCCAGCTCTCTGATGAGGACATACTGATGCAGGTTTTGTGACAATATGAACGGCTACATTCCAGCATCTCTGGCTGTACTCCAGGGTGCATTCAGAAATCCCTACTAAAACAGACTTAAAAGAAAAATAAAAATTCAACAAAATATAATCTCCACGTAAAGTCCCAAGTTTGAAGTGAAAGGCTTTTAACTGCCATCTCTACCAGAATCTGACAATAAGTGTTGGATTTGCGCCTGGGAATAAACAGAGATTCCAAAGAATGGGATTTTTTTTTTTACTTTGATTGTCGAACATATTAAAACACTTATTTATTTACTATACATAAGAATATATCTATTTAACTGAACAACCAATCGTAAGCCAAACAGTATCTGTGCTCTTTCTGAAATCTCATGCCCTTTAGATTACGTGGTCTGCAGGCATTTATGCTTTTCCATCTTCATTTTGACTTAAGCTTCCTATTTCTTTTAACAACTATTCAACATCTAGTGTTAGGGGAAAAAAACACATAAAAGCCTAAAATAACATGAGCAATTTGCCCCGAAACTCAAAAAAGTAGTTTCTTGCATGAATCCTAAAACAAAAAATGGGTCCGTGATACATTTGCTAAGTGCAAATCTACTCTGGAGATGATGAAAGTATATTTCCTGCACTGGTCCCTTGCAAGCCAGGAAAAAAAGAATTCCTTACATCAATATTAACCCTTCAAACTCCTTAACGCTACATTAACACCGAAGATGAAAAGGAAACAAAAAATCCCCGAGAATCTCTCAGCCAGAATCCAAAGCCCAACTTTGCAGCAAAGTTGGCATTTTTCACTGCCATCCTAAAACAATTAACGAGCGGATTATGAGACAAAGAATCCCACTCTGAAATACATTTGGGTTATGAGCATTTAATGAGCTTTATATAAGAAGAGCAGTTTCCCCAAATGCTCTACATCTGAAGAGATTTTAGAATGAACAGCCCACACCTTAAACGATAAACAAAAGACCCGTAATCCTCTTACGTCCAATACAGCCGAATTTGCAGTTTTTAAATCCGCTAAATGAACAAATCGCTAAACATGGCCTCCTAATGTAAAAAGCAGAAATCTCAACATGTTTAGCCGGTTACTGTACTTGACTTTTGTTCATCAATAGTGTTATACATCGCTAGTAGCAGCTGAAAGAGGTCAAGGCCGTGGAGCCGCTTTAAGGTCACTTTAAGGCTAATGTGATATGATTGCAGGGATGTGTTTGCGCTCTCATTCCAGTGGGCATTCGAAGTCCCTTCTATCTTCTTGTCAGGCCACCTAGCCGACGGGGAAGGACAAGGATGAGGAGATCTGTGGGGGGAAGTGAAGGAAACGGACGCAGGTGGTTTGAGTAACGTGTAAGGAATTACGCCTCGTCTCTGGCGGTAAAGAAAACGCAGAGAAAACGTAGAGATCCAAAAGGCTGGCAGTGGGGCTGACTTCACGCTCACTGAGACGCAGACTCTTTGAGGTTTTTAATGGATGTCAGTTTGAGCTTGATCCCAGGTGACCCTTCGCGTTCCAACTCCGTCATTTTCAGCAGCGCAAAACCGGCAACCCAAAAAGAGATATATCAGCATTATAAATACACCCTCAAGCTGTTTATTTGTCACAATCTAGTCTGAATTATGGCCACAGACCACTTCACGGCAGTTTTATACATAATGTCTTGGAAATTTGCATTGGTAAGTTCAAAACATCATTCTGATGCAAAAGGGGTGACCTAAATGTGTATTTAGTGCTTTGAGTGGCCTGGATGCCAGCATCCAATCCTGGTTACCCCACGCCTCACACGTCCTGCTTCCTGGGACAGGCTTCAGGCATACGATGACCCTGTACTGGATAAATGGTCATAAAAGAGGGATGGATAGATAGATGGATGGATAGATGTCTTATACTAAGGTCTAACGAATTATACCTGGCAGTCAATGATTCTATAGGTTCATGTCTTCAGAATCATGTGTTTACTCCCTACCCATGGCTCTCTGCATGGAATTAGCGTGTTCTCCCTGTGTCTCTGCAGAGAGTAAACTCCAGGTGTTCCAGTTTCCTTCTGCGATCCAAAAATGCTATTAGAGAATTTGTGTGCCTAAATTGCCCTAATTGCAAACACAAAAGTGTCAACTGCAGTGGACTGCCATCCTGTCCAAGAAATTCCCTAATTTGTGTCCCGTGCTTTCTGGGATACGGCCCAAGTTTACCAGGACCCTGTCCTGGATGTGTGATTTTGGAAGAAGGATGAATTGCATCTAGTCAGATGCTGCTGTCCCTGTTGTAGGAAATGGCCCAAATAACAGCATTGCAAACATACCTTGTGCTACTCTTAGCCCTGCTAACTGACATAGCTTCCTTCTGAACACCGGATGTGCGGCAGAGGTCTTGTCTTCCATCATTTGCATGCAGAGAAAGGGCTACGTCGCTGGGTTTCCGACACGTTTGGGTCTGTCGAACTTCCAGTAAAAGTCTTAGGCTGACTGACAAGCTAAATCAGAGGAAATTGTGTGCAATTATGACAAAATAACATTTTGCCTTTGAACAGGTTTCTCAACCATGATAATTGAATTATACATTTTGAGACTATTTTGGCAGCTACGGAGGAGACACTGGAGCCTGGATACCGGCTGCAGAGATGAGCAAAGTTGAAATCTGTCACTGGAGCTTGATTTTCGAAATGTCTGATCTGCTGGACTTTTACCAGTTACTCATCGCAGAGGTGAATCCTGTGAAAAGTAAATCTTAAGTTTGGTCTTAAGTCTTAAGATAGTCTTAAGTTAAGTTTGGAACTGCAAACTGAATTGGTGTGGTGGGGGGGAGAGGCGGGGTTTGGGGTCTGCGTTCACTGTGTTTATTTCAAGGCAGGTAGTTTAAAACTACAGGCCAGACGTTAATTATTCAGATTAATACACTTCAACAACTAACGTTATTAATGAGCACAACAATCGCTATGCTCAAATTCCCTGTAGACAGCCAGTTCCACAAACTTTTGAGGCTCATCTCCAGGAAGAATTCCCAAGAAATGATAGAAGCTCAAGTTCAGATGCAGTGATATGCATCCATCAATTGGATTGGAGGCCAGTTTACATAAAAGCATCATGGACAGCGTGGAGATGCCAGATCACCTACGCACATCTTTTTTGACCATGGGTACCCGGAGAAAACCTGCACAAGTACAAGGAGAACATCAGTAAAACTGGGAAAATATTTCTTTTCCTGTTGAGACATTTTGGGTCGTCCCACTATATGCAGAGCAAATTTCTAAAACTCACTCTACAGGTTACGAGGATAGGATGAGTTCAAAAGTAAGTACCGTTTCTGTGGAAATTTAATAAAAACTCTTCATTGGATTACATTAAGGCTGAATGAGTCTTAGTTCCTAATACTGTAACGTATGATAAGGAAGCCTGACTTTAGGTCATTGGTTGTCTCACCTCAGCAACAACAAACAGCGGACTGAGTGAATTTTGTAAATTTGCTTTTCATGTGTCAGAACTGAATGCACTCTGTGCTTATGTCAAAGATGGCCGTGTCTCTCAAACTGTTCACGACCTGCTTAAAAGCTTTGCTTCCCTTTGTCTTTGGGGAAGAACTATCAGCAGGTGTCAGCATTTTATTTAAAAACCTGTACGGCTCATCGTCTGGCCTCACGGACCCTGCAATCTCAGAGGTCTTTTCCCCAACAGCCTCGCGGGACGCCGGGAAGATAAGTCGGCCAAACTGGCCTCGCGTCGGCGTCCCGTGCCCCGCCGCCGGCCTGATCCGCCGCCATCTCTGACCGACGGCCCTGGGTCTGACACCAAACTGTCACCGCGCGCGTCAAATCAGCCGCATGGCAGCCGCCACCCGCCAACGTCCCTCCACGCTCACAGATGGCACGCCACCCCAAAGCTGTGGCAGCCTTGCCAATCTCAGTGCCCTCTCCTACCCTTCCCCCGGCCTGGCCCAGCAGCTACCCGGTTGAAATATGACTCCCGTACACCATTTTTTTGTTATTCTGTCATGCAGAGTGGACCAAAAAAAAAGCCATTAAAATGGTGTCATTCGCCTCTGCTTCTCAGGCTGCTACCCTTTGTGCCGGGATGCATGATATTCTCAGGGCTAACAAATCTTACACGTAAAACAGCACAGCAGTGTCTCTGGCACGATTTTTGGTCGCTGGACGGCATAGGAATAATTCAAGCGTTAAAAAGGGGAATTTTCCATTCACGCCAAGCTGTGACCTCCTGTGACAGCCGGCTTCCACCCAGAACTTATGTAGCTTCGTTGGTATGACCGAAACTTTGGGGAGAGCTAGCTAAACTCAAGCAGAACAAGGCAGAGAAAAGTATGTTTTTATATAATTTGTGCATATGAAATAGAAATAGCCTTCTTAAGTTTAAAAGGTTATATAATACCTTTTGTGAAAATGTTCTTGGCAGATATTGCATGGAAAATAAAGCTGGGGGAAAAAATAATGTGCGATAAATTATTATTTTGTTTCAGAAGTTAAATATTCATATAAAATAGAGAGGGGTTTTGTTGAGAATGCCACAGTAAGATTCTCAGAGTCTGACAATCATCTCTGTGCCTTTGTGTGTCTTCAGAAAATCGTTGTCACTAAGTAGAAATTAGCATAACAATAATGACAAAATAAATTTTGCAGTGATATTTTAACACAGGCAAAAAATAAATTATAATCATACACTGGCATTTAAAAAAAAAAAAAAAAAACCCTAATCACTCAGAATTGTAAATGTTTGTGTTGAGGTTGTTTATGTCACATATGAGTGGCATTATTTCACCCTCCTTAGCAGCCGCCTGTGTCGTAGATAAATAGGTGACACTGCAAAAAAAAATAAAAATCAATCTTTACTGATCTGTGATTTAATCTGGATTTAATTATTCTATCAAGTATTTTATCAAGATGCTTGAACTGTAGCCGAAGCTTACATGCATGCAGTAAACACATGGGAGTTAATTGTGGCAAAATCGCATTACTTGAAAATTGCATTAGCAATATTCATAATTTAGATATACCCTGATGAAACAGACTTTCTGCTGGATTACTGTAGCAGAGATCCATTGTGAATATTCCTTTCACTGACATACTAAATAACAAGTCTGATGAACACATTTGAGCAAAAAAAAAAAAAAAAAGTGTGAAATCGCTCCATCTTTATTTTATAACAGTTCCACATATGAAATTACAAACCATTTCTTAGAAGTGCTTAGTGGAGCCAAAATCAAAACCGCTGGTCGGATCCAGAGCTCTGTTTTGGCATTTTTCCTGCCTTAGTGATACTGTGGACTTCTAAATCAGTCAAGGCACAATGACAAGAAGGAACTTCACACTTAGTTATGACATCTAAGACAATTGGAGAAAAAAAGGCAACCTTCACAACTTTGAAGCACACATAAAACTTAGATCAATTGTATTTTTTCCCACTTTTTTTTTTTTTTTTTGCCGGTAACTTGCCATCCTCAAACCCAGCTAAATCAACATTTCAAAGTCTTTACAGTGCTTTCTACCTCTGCGCTGGATCACAGAAGAGGGAAGGCTGGGCTTCATTTACATTGTTTAGATATAGGCAGTAGCTCTAGCTTGAAAAGGGGAGACAGAGCACTATCTATCAGATACCCTTTATATGGCTGAATATAACCTTTCTTCTGCCGCTCAGAGGAAAAACTGGAAAAATAAATAGATTTCAACATCAAAGGCGATCATAATTGACATGTTATGTCCATGTAAACAGATCAAGCTTGAGACAGACTTCAATGAAGTGTACTGGGGTTCGGAGTAAGTGCCGAGAGCACTGGTTTTCCAATTCCCACCACTCACCCGCTCCATGGTCAAAAAAAAAGTGAGCGAGATGGCAAAAAAGTGGGTGAGGATATGGAAAAGAAAGAAACTAAGTTTGAGTGACTCCCAGAGCAAGTGAGATCAGCAGACCCGTCAGTTGATTAGTGCTCTTGATTAGCATTTATAAGAGGCCCCGGCGGTCTATTATTTGCATTCCTATTTAGCCGTGATTTGGTGGGGGCCATGCCATGATTAAACTTGTCACAGGGCCTGATTGACAGGGTCAAATCTTCACATTCCATTCTCCCGAAATAAAAAAAAAAGAAGAAAAAAAATAATGTGTCAGTCTCCTTTCGCGCACACCCGCCGAGCTCGCCGCTCTCCTTCTCCCTCTCTCTCCCTCTCTCCCTCCCTCCCTCCCTCCTTCGTGCCATCTTGTCATCTCAGATAGGTCAGGAATGTTTTAATTTTAGGGATAGATTCTGCCTGTCAAGCAAGGCGGGATGGTGTGTAGTTCAGAAGATGAGATGTGAAGGGTGTAAAACAATGAAAAAAAAGAGAAAGAAGGGACGCAAAGAGAAAAGCGCTCACTTTATTAGGCAGATTTAATTACCCTGAATAGAGATTAAACTAGGCGATTCACTGAGGTGTGAAATTAACCCTTGATTGCAGAGGACACTGTGCTGGATAAAAAAATATATATAGCACACGGCCATTGGAAAATAAGCTATTTCTTTCCAGTGGTAATTGTTTTTTGGGGGGTAGGTCACATTTACCCTAATATCAGTATGTGAAGAGCACAAATGAATAGAGACTGAGCGGCTGCACTATTAACCGCATTGAGAATGCTAACGAAAAAAGTCAGCTAGCGGCTGCACTATTAACCGTATTGAGAATGCTAACGGAAAAAGTCTGCTAGCGGCTGCATTATTAACCGTGTTGAGAATGCTAACGGAAAAAGTCTGCTAGCGGCTGCACTATTAACCGTATTGAGAATGCTAACCGAAAAAGTCTGCTAGCGGCTGTGGCACAGTCACCCCCAGGGCCGAACCTCCAGCCGCAAATTTCCCAAACATCACATGGCAGGGGAAGGCTCATTAATATTCATAAAGGAACTGGTACATGATTGGCAGGTGAAGCACTGTTTGGATTGCACCCCTACCAATGCCTATCAATGAATTAGTTAATGACTATTCATTAGCTTACTTTATAATTAACAAACTAGCTAGGGTAGCAATGAAGAATATAGGTAGCTAAATAGCTAGATAAGCAAAAAGTAATGTTGACCTAGGTGAAAGCAGCCAGTCAGGTAACGCTTTCTTTGTGCATATTAATGAGCTTCTTTCCGAGCCGCAACAGAGTATCACTGGCCAATCAGCTCATGCTTCATTTATGAATATTAATGAGTCTTCCCTTGCCACCCTAAGTTTCTAAAATGGCCTAGATGGGATTAAAAACACAAGAGCTATAGTGATGCAATCTGTCTGACTGTCCCAGGCTCCGCCTCCGCCCACAAAGCCCCCTGATTTGACTTTTAGTGGAGAGGGATCCTGGCATCACTTCCCAGCGGGGTCCCATCTCACCAGGTGAAATCTCTCCGCCGTCCTGGGATTGAGCAACATGGCGCAGTACTCAAGCTGAGTGCAGACCTCGTACGTGCGGCAGACAGCATAGGCGCTGTAAGGAGTCCTCTATACAGCACATCGCACCCATATCTCCAACCATCTGCCCCTAATTACGTTCAGATCACAAGGGAAACAAAAGCAAATAAAAAAAGAAACGTCCCGTTAGTTGAGCTTGCCAAAAAAAAAAAAAGATATTTTTTCTAAAGTTATACTGACACAAAAAAAAAACAACCACTATTACCATGTCCTGATGGGCATGTAGGGTGGAAGGGAACTGGCACAGAAACTGTACAGTGAAGTCACTGTCCTCAGCGCTTGTTGTGACTGGTTAGTAGCTGCTGGGATAAATAATACATCTCAGACTGAAAAAGCAAGATGCTAGTAACTCTTCCCAGAACTAACAAACTGTGGAAGTGACAGTTTCAAGCTAATTTTTGTATATTTCTCAGTTTTTTTATTATTATTATTTTGATCAAGTTACTACAGTTTATGAAAACAGCTGAAAAGTAAGTGCTTCAAAAGAGAGTCTGAAAAATAAGATCTCACAACAAAAAAAGAAAAATCTCACTTGGTGGGATAGAAACTCGGCGATTGATTCATTTTCTTTTTGTCAATCAGCACCGGAGATGTAAACTTTGAGTTGGACGAGAGCAGAGCTGAGGAAAAACAAGGACAAAATTGAGGGGGGGAGGGAAAAAAAAAAACACAGACGACTAATAGGTTGCGTGATGTTGGCACGCATCACAGCCGTGGAGGTAGACATGTCAGGATTCTGGCCAGTGTACTGTGGCTGCATTATGGGAGAATCTGCATGTTTCCACGTCCCTTAACTAAAAAGCCTCCCGAGGAAGGAGCGACCACAGCATCCTTCCCGCTCAAGCATCCCCCCCATCCCCCAGTGGTCTGTCAACATCCCGCTCGTAAAACTACCATTTAAACAGTCTCACTGGAGATCCTGCAATTATACCGACGTCTTGTGTCTGGGGGGGGGCTGAGCGGTAAAGTCCTGCAAGCCTGACAATCCATTACGCGCCCCGTATCGACACATCCACGGGGGTGTGCCATGAGTTAAAACGGTGTCAAGACACACACCACC
>JAODLC010000113.1:20803523-20835312 GCA_026781145.1 Hippopotamyrus pictus
AAGATTTTAACAACTCTGAGCTATTAGTTAAGTTCTCCCCAAACGAGCTTGATGGGCCGAATGGCCTCCTCTTATTTTTAAATTTCTTATGTTATTATGTTCTAACAATCTTCACATCATTGTCATCCTCTTCTCAAAAAACATTAGAAATATACATTTATGAAGTAGGTGGTGGGCATCTTAGTGCGTTAGGTTGCTGGTTCAAATCCCACAGTTGGCAGAATGATTTCACTGTTTTACCTTAACCCCAATTTCTCCAGGGACTGTCTGATCTTGTATTTCCCTTTCCCCCAAAAAAGCACATTGCTTTGAATAAAAATGTCTGCTAAAAAAAACCAAAACATAAAGTCTATTTTTCTTTTATTAACAGGTGGTGTAATGGTTAATGCGCTAGGGATAAGGGCAGAAGGTATAAGTTCAGGTCTCGAGAGGAGTGTTAGAGAGCGGTGCTTAATCTGAGTTTATTTTATTAATTTCCATCCTCATAATGGATGGCATGTAACTCTAACCAGTGTTGGCCACACTGGTTACAGTTGTCTGCTAACCATAAATAATGATGCATACTAACACAACATAAATTTAAAAAATCTCCTGAACTGATTAACATTCCATATGCGGCACAGCATTCAGCTGAGTTCATTTTAGAATGCATCAACATTTTGAGGATAATGTTATGCATAACTATAATGAGGTAGATTTTGTGGTGCTTCCTTCTGTGAGCAAGAGGAGAAGCTGAACATGCAGCCAGAAAGTCTGATGAAAAGTCACCTATATAGGCTTAAGACTTGAATAACTTTATTGCATATCCAGCCATAGGAAAATAGTATACATGTAATACTACATAGACGATATGCAACCGTAGAGCTGCCATTTCAGTGTAGCGCACAAAAATAAAGAGACGATATACTAATAAAACCATCCACCAATTTCACACACACACACACACACACACACACACACACACACACACACACACACAGGTTATATGTTTCATTAAGTGGATAATTTATTTGAAATTTCAAATATGCAATTAATAATACATAGAGACAGTTAAATTGTTTTCCAAGTATATTACAGAAAGGAGACAATATATTAGTAATTGTTAAAGTTTCCCAGGCATAGTATTTCAATAATTTATATTTCTACTGTTTTTGCACATTTTCCATGTTCTAATCTCTACAACACAAGACCGGCTGCATGGAGACACTCAATTATTATGGGATGGTCAAAGTAACTTTACAATGTCCTTTCAGTTCAGTTTCACTGAATTGTTGTTGGCATTAAAACTAACACTGGTGCATCTGAGTCTCTGTCAAACTCTGTTTCTTTCTTTCAACTAATTAGTTATTAATCAGTCCCAGAACAAAGGATGATTAAACGAAAGCGCATCATTAGAACCACTCTTTGTGATTTGATGTTCCATCCACGTCATTCACGTGGCAATATGTCCAGTCAAATTTATTGACTTTTCAGGCTTTCTTATACAGAATAATGACAGGTATGCAAAAAACAGCAATGAGATTTTTACTTAAAAAAAAAAAAAAAAGAAACAATGTGGTATTTTGACTTAAACATCTTCAGAAATGGTACCCTCACTCACTGACAGGCAATTCTATGATTTATTAAGGTGGGGAGCGTAAAAGAAACCGTAATTCATACAGAGTGGCCAACCTTATCATTATTCAATAATATGCTTTGAATCGATGAGTGACAGAGATGAGGGGCATGCTGGAGGCCAATCAGCTTTCAGCTAAGGCCACTGTGGCTCCGCCCCTATATGCTCAATATAGTGCAGTGTGTGAATGTATCAGGTATGCCCAGGTATGGCCTGAATATATGAACATTATTAAATTGCAGTATATAATTGTTATTGTAGCAGGGGAGAGGAGTTGGGGGGGGGAGGGGGCAAACACCACAGAGGCAGCACAGGAGCTATGAGGCTAAGGGTTGGGATTTGTTCAGCTACCAGGGTGCCAAGCCTCAGGATGCCCTCAGGCCAGTTCCAGAGGTTTAAATCGGCGGGAACACAGCGAGTCACAGGCAGTGACAACACAAAGGCATAATTGCAGGTGGGTTCTTTGTTAGCACGGATGCATTCTGAATCTTGCTTTCAACCTTTGTGTATAAAAGAGCATAATCCTGGTTTGCAGAAACCTTTGTTGCCAAAAACTGTTTGCCCCACATTTAGCGTTAATACTTATTTCAATAGATATTTGCTAGAATTAATGAAAGTTTTAGAATATATTGGTTTCTCGTACTGTTTACTAACTAACACATCTAAATTAATAACCTCTATTTGAAAGATCAACTATAAAAATGTTTTTTTTTTTTACCAGTTTGGGAATAAAATTATGTTGAATATTTAGCTGGTCTGGGAACTCAAACTCAGAATGAGGATTCTGTCCGTTCATTTACAAAAATACAGAATGCAGCTTTTAGTTATGAAAGCTGCAAGTGTAAATAAATAATAATTTAGAGAAATAAAGCACAAGAGTAGCTATTCTTATCTGCTGTCTACACAAAACAGACTGCTTCATGCAAAGCACAAACATATTGTCTCAGGAGTCTAATAAAGAAGTAACAAAGTCACAAAAGTTAAACATGAAATGAGCTCGTCTTCTAATTCAGGGAATTCCTCATTAAGCAACTCTTTCATGAAAGAGCAGGTTAAATACATATCAAAGGGAGGTAGGAGGAAACACAGCCTCACATTAAAAATATAAGTTGTCTTTCAGGAGAGTGATGACATGTCAAACCTGTAGTATATTTCCTGAAATTTAAATGGCTTTGAAAACGCACAATTTTAGCTGGCAAAGTCCTGAAGTTGATTATGTGTGAACAGGGGGGTTGGAAATAGGGGGACGCATCCCCTGCAATATCAGCAGAACCCCCCCACACACACCCACACACACACACACACACACACCTCCCAAACAAACAAACGAACAAAGAAGAGCTTGTTCCTTATCATTTATGATTTTGTATGTTATCGAGGCCAATTCAGAGCGTAGAGACACACATATACCTAACGAAGGCTGTAGTCCTATATTAGACAAAATCATTTTATAAAAAGTTATTTTTTTGGTTAGGTTTAGTTGTGAAACTGTACGCTAAACAGTCTTAGTCATATTTTAAACCATGATATCTTTGTTTATCAATCTTTCTTACTTTGTGTCCTTTAACAACATGACTATCTCATGTGGCCCCGCTGTAATGTCAGGATATACATCGCACCCCCCACCTAATTCGCCCCCCCAATATCAAATCCCTTCCAAAGGGAGGCCGGACCCAGTGAGGGAGAACGGGGCCGGGCACCATTTGCACGGCAGACTCCGCCCCCATCTGCTCTTTTAATGTACAGGCGCTCTTTTCTTCACGGGGTAGTGGGGGGGGGGGGGTGTCAGAGAAGTGTCATTAGTAGAGAGGAATGAGTTGGCGCAGGGAACACGAACGCCGTAATTCGTTCACGTTAGACGCACACAAAGAGTGGGTCACACTCCGATGAACCCTTCCGACCGCCGATGGAGACGCCAAAGCAGTCAGGAGGAGGAGAAGGAGGGTACTGCTGGGACATATATTCTAATTATCCCCCACGTGCGCTTTTGTGGGGCTGCGCTAATGGCCGGCCACTCCTCGGCCATCAAACGAGCCTTTTATGGGGAGGAGGTAAAGCCGCCCAGCACCAAATCCACAGGAAATGAGGGACACTCCTTGGTGATGCCAAAAGCAGGAAGATGAGACGTGCATCTAAAGGATATGGCAAAGGAGCAGTGCTTTGTGGGATATAGGCAGATGTAGAAGTGAATGGCAGCTAATCAGGAAATCCTGAAAAGGTGCAGGTGAAACCGCGGGGCGATTTCAAAAGATGACCACACTGGACAGACCTTCACGGGGCGTACAGACCATCCCACTTCTTCCCTCTCATCTCATGTGCTTAGCCATGCAGATCTGCCTGACAGGACTCTACATCTCTGTCCGCCTAATTGGACGGTATAGAGTTGTTTATGGACATTTCAGGCATTTAAAACTCAGCTGGGGGCTGCGCAAAAATCATTAGAGAAAGGCCTCAGGAACAGTGTTGTCAGCCCCACCCCCAACTCGAGTCAATGACAGACACGAAAATGTTTCCCCACCGTTAAGAAACAGGCACTCTGCCTGAAAGCCCTTTTTTATTTAAAAAAAAAAAAAAAGTCTGTTTTCAATAGGAATTTTAAAATATTAATGAGGAACATTTAAACTGATTTGAGGTGGATGGAGATCAGACTTATTTAATTATTTATTTTAAACGGCGAACCGGGGAAACAGCGATCCTGAGTGCAAATTGAGCGGCTTCAGCAATCAGACGCTTCATGCCGCAAAAGGATGTCTGGGAAAGCCACGGTGAGCTTTAAGCATCAGTCAGCTTCGATGACTCTCTGCTCACTTCTGGAGAGCAGATGTGAGATTAAGCAGCTGAGGCAGCTTCTCAGAACCTTTTCCACAAACCAGACCCAACAAGGCCAACAATCTTTTCCTGTGTGGGATTTACCTTCAGGAAAATAAGAAAGAAAACCAAACCTATTACGCACTCCCAAAGTAGCTGCATGTCTGCGCTGGCCTGAGCAGACTTATGAATCTCCACACTGAAGGCACTTTCATTTGCATGGGTGAACATGGACAAACTGGAGACCGAGTCCCAAGAGTCCCTGGCGGAGGCTTTCGAGTGATAAACACGTGAAAGAAGTTCAGATTTTCACTGCATGAAGCTTCCGGTTACCACAAACAAGGAAAAGAAACATGGGAAAGTAGCAAGGGAAGGTACACAGGGGAATTCTGCAACATAAGCTTATGTCTTGGGCTTTGTGTGAATCCTTAGGAAATGGCCTGACATCAAGGACTACAATTCCCAGAAAATGTCACCTGATGGACTACATACATACACGCACATGTTTGTAATTATATCTTTGTGGGGACTCTTCATTCATTTCTATGGGGAAAATGCTAATCTCAACATGATGACCTTAACCCCTATCCAGCCCTAACCTTAACCATAAGTAACCAAACATTATACGAGAATTTTTATTTTTTTGATTGCATTCACAGATCTTTGTGGTGACCAGAAAAATGGTCCCCACAATGTCAAAATAACAGGTTTTTATGACATCGTGGGGTACATTTGGTCCCCACCATGTAACATAAACATAATAAATGCGTGCACACACACAGACATACTTACATACACACACACATATACATATCTGAGCACAATTAATACCTGCAATGAAAACTGTTACAACAAAGAAAACATGCACTCTGGCTGAAAACCTGACATGATGACTCTTTAATAGCCCTCATTACCTTACATCTCAAAGCCGATATTGAGGTGGAGCAATAAGCTGAAGCACTAAATCAATTCTTTAAACCTAAACCTGGTGTCTCATTTCCTTATTATATGCAGACATCTATTCATGAAAGGGAATGGGAAGTGAAATAAATGGGAAATTAAATAAATATGTACTGATCATTACATAAATAACATGGTGAAAGAAGAGCAACCGACCAGGTTCTATATTTTCAGAAAAACAGATTCATTACCAAATTTAAAAAATAAACCTAACAGGAATTGCTGGTAACACTTTACATCAAGCCATGTTTTTATTAACAAATAACAAATAATAACACATTCATAAAGCATTATAAACATGGCTATAAACATTTATAAAAAGGCACAACACGTTATAGCCATGTGTATTAGGCATTATGAATGCTTTATGAAGCTCTCATCTATAATGCACTATAAATACCTTAAGTACTATAATGCAGTACACAGCATCCTTAATGCTTATTCTGACCATTGTAATGCATGCATAGATAGATAGAGATAGATAGAGATACTTTATTCATCCAGAAGGAAATTTAGGACAAATATATAACCATGTATATAATGCTTTATGAATGTGTTATTATTGTTATGAAAGCGTTTATAAAGTATTAAAAATATGGGCTTAAGTAAAGTATTACCGAATTTCCTTTATTAATTGTAAATTGTAAAAGTATATGAGTAAATTCGTCATATGTAAAAGTACATGGTGATGAATAAACAATTCTGATTTTACCATAGAGGCTATAGCAAGATGCAAAAACAAGGTTATTCAGAGGGACTGATTGAAGAACACTGAAGAACTGGCTTGGCTTGTAGCTGAAAGTGGCGCCTTATCAGCTCAGAGGGGCAGGGAGCTAATTACTCTGCAGGAAGCTTTGTAGACGGCTACTCCAGCTACAGGCCGCTGCAGCCTCCGGTAGGTTCCTCAGTGCCAGGAATTTTGCTGAGGCCTATCTGGTTTTCTGAACACAAATTCTGAATTTTTTTCTACTCATCTTACAAGACATGTTTTTCCCCATTTATTTTGGAAAAAATGGCAAAAATATCTACCAAGTCTAAGCTACCTAGACTTTTGTTGCTGTTGTCTAAGATAGGGAATACAGCACATGATTTTGTCCTATACATGAAGGCTCAGAATACTATTATGCAATTGAATCATAGTAATGCTGGGTCAGACTGGGATGTTATCACTTGCATACGGATGAGTAGATCAATAATCCCTGATTAACAGCTCCCATGTGAACCACACAACACCATGATGACGAGAAAATGTTCTGTCACGTCCAGTTTCTTGTCATTTATGTCAAAAATGCCTGTTGTGGCTAGTCATGTGTGTAGGACTCTCCTAATGTTTGATCTTACTGGAAAGTATTACTTTACATAGTGAATAATTACTTAAACTGTGACCCTAGTTGAACCTTTTTGCATCCATCGCTGGTACATTATTTACATTTTCTTCATGACCTGAGATAAAACCATACATGTTCTCCCTTGCTAATAAAGTACAAACTGTGAAGTTATTACCTAATTATGTTTACAGCCAGACATCACAATAATATGCAATGGATTAAGGCCATATTCTTTGTATTATTTGAGCATGAGATTTTAGAAATACCGGCGCGAGTTGGCTACACAGCTTATTAGCCACGAGCTAATACGGATCCAGCACCGAAAGCATTTGCTGGTGTGGCCTTGCCCTTTTACAGGATGCTAAATGCACTGCTCAGATGTTGACAGAACAAGCAGAGAATAGTGCATGTAAACCTGATTATATGGGACAAAATGCAGGGTCTGTGGAAGCTAATTTATACCCCTGGTTGTCATTTCATGGTTCTCATAGGCAGACTAGTCTCAGAGCTACATTAAAAGCAGAGCACCTCAACCAGGGGTGACTATCATTTTGGCCATTTACAGCAGCATGTGAGGTTTAGCATGGATGCTGCCATCTCAGGCCATTATTTTTTAATGAAAGTTTCTTTTCTTCCACATAGGATGGATACCCACAGTGGTGCGTGGTTCTCTGGGTTAAGACTCTGTGCCTGTGTTGGGAATTCACCAGTTCAGATCCTGTGGCTAGTAAAATAATGCCACCATCGGGCCCCTGAGCAAGGTCCGCTAACACTTTACTTAAAGCAGTCGTCATACTGCAATGCTTACGCTGATCATTATAATGCATTATGAAGGCACGCATAGTGCATTATAGATGACAGCTTCATAGAGCATTCACAGTACATAATACACAGGGTTACAAAGTGTTATGACTTTTTATAAATAGTTACGGCTGTCTTTATAATATTTTATGAATGCATTATAATGCATTATGAAGGTATCTATAATTCATAATGATGACTGCTTTAAGTAAAGTGTTACCCAATGCCCTTAAACCCACTCGCTTCAGACACACTATCTACTGTCCCTGACTTGTAACTATTGTGTAAATGTTAACAATAACAGGGCTCTACATTTGGAAAATACAGGTATTGTATGTCAGGCTTTTTGTAGTTAGATTTCTGTAGGATATCAAAACATCTCGTCAGTCATGCTTGCCACTCTTACTGCAGTGCAATTATTCTGCACAATGATCTGCTCGTTTTCAGTGTGCAAACATAAATCAAGCATAATAAAAGCTATACCAGCAAATAATAGTTCTAAGGCGGTTGCCAGTCCCAGGAGGGGGCTGGCCAAGTTAGCTAACATAGAATATTCTGGAATAATATCCAGTTTTGTAAAGAGGTGAAACCTTCAAGTCCTCTTGGACGTAATAGATTGCAAACGCAGCTATATCTAAGTGTAAAAATTAAGAAATGGATACAAGGATCTTTTTTGCATTTACCACAGTTCCTTTTGTCTGTTGTCTGGACCACCTGAGGAGTAATTCTTCATATTTTTTTGCAAACAAATGCATACAGACTCACACACACACAGACATGTGCATGCTGACAGCCAACAAAGGAATGGTTCATCTTTATCTTACTCCATCTTTATTGCCTGAGTCCAATCAAAGTGAACCAGTACCCAAAGTCCGCACCGTGCTCGGACCAGAGCTCCCCATTACGGAAACGCTGTGTCCCATCAGCACTTTCACTTATCACATCCTGGGTGACATTGAACTTCCTATGCCCCGGCTGACGAGACACAGCTCTGAACCTGCACAATTACTCTTCATCCTCACTAACAATTTAGTAATGAAGTATTGATTTCCAGATTCCGTCTTATGGATGATATTAGATTTTGTTTGATAAACTGTGCCGAACCTCTAATCTCCACTGTCCCTTTTCTCGCTGTCTGTAAAACAAAGTGCCACTGGAGAGATAATGACCAAGGAACATCGATGAACTCATTTCATCAATTTGTAACACTTGACAATGAAAAAGAGGTGCCATTTTTCAAGCGGCAATGTCAAAGTTTATTGCACTGGGTACAGTCTTATTGGAAGCCCGACATCTTGTGCAGAATTCACCCCTAATTTATGGTCCCAGTGCGCCCGTTGGTTTTAAAGGAAATGTTTGTATTCTGTGAAGATATTAGTGTTGCACCTGGACTGTCTGATTTCGCGGGGCACTGGGGATCTATGCGTCATGTCAAGAAAACACAAAAAAACAGACCGAGAAGCCAGAAGCCTTGACCATTTCCAAAGTGTGGAAAAGCTATGTGAGCATTAATCTTGCGCAGATGTGAGACACTAATCATACCGACAGTGAAGTCACAACTCCATACATAAACCCTCTTCTGCACTTCTCCGTCTGAGTGCGCCTGGATCATGTTGTCCCTTTAGCCGTGTTATATTACAGATCTCAAAATACTTGTAAGCTCCCGTAGACAAGCTAACATCTAAGAAGGTTGTACTACAAAAACGAGACATTTCTTAAAGTCTTAATGTCCCGCTTTACAAAGCAGAACATGTGACAGTCATCTTGAAGAGTTTTACTCCGTTTATGAACTGCACAAGACAGAACAAGAAAAATCCCAGCCCTTACAACATCCCCAAGGACATTTTGCAAACACATCCATAATTTCCATGATATAAGACATAGAAATGTATCTTAAAATGATGTCATTTTTTTCCCTTTGGAAACAGGCAGGTCATAAGGGGCCCCACATACCATGACAATGTCAATAACACCACAAAGCAACAGTTAATATACTTACATGATGGAAGATACATGATTAAAACTGATCTACATATTTGTCATATTTTTAAAAAATAACAGCTATACCTACAACGATGGGGAATGTAGGCGGAACTGTACTCCCATAGAGAATGTAAATATTTATGTAAATATTTCAAATCATTTCCAAGAAAATACTGAAAAAATCATAACATACTTATACATAAATTACATATAATATTGTGTAAATATAAGTTAACAAACAACTTTAGAGGCTTCATTGTGTAATGGGAGGACTTAAGGTGCACATTTTAATTAGAAACAGCTCTAAACAGTTTTTACTAATTGAAATATCACCCCACCGGGTTTGTCGTTTAAGACGAGGGGCGGACAGTTCTGGATCTCAGGGGCCTTGGCGTGTGCTGGTTTTATTTTAAACTCAATACTCGGCGGCATAATTGAAGTCATTATTTGCATAAAAACTACTCTGAGTCTGTTTCAGGTGTAAATTCACCTCTAACTTTGAAACCCTTGGTCAGCGGGAGGGAGGAGTCATCCAAAGCCGTGCCTAACAGTTTGTCTCCTGGACATGAAGACTCGATAATTCTTTTCCATCGTGGACGGAGTATGACAGTGGGCTGAAATCCCGCAGAGCTGGGCATGTGCAGGGTAGGGCTGCTTGAAGAAAGTGTGACACAGCCAGACTACGCCTCCTTGTGTCTGACCTTAGTACAGGCAGTGGGCAGAAGCACAGAGGTCTTTACATGCTATTGCCAGAAATCTGGTCTGGGCACAGACACCCTTTATAAAGAGGCTTTATTATTAAAAACAATGTACAAAAATAGATAAACAATTACAGCTTGAATGTCTATTGACTTCCAGAGAAACATCCAAGATTCTGAGTCCTTAAACAGCACTTCAAAGACAAACGACTGATGCAAAGGAAGAAACTCCATTATCGGCACATATAACAAGAATTTGTTACTGACACTGAGACGTTCCCAAAAGTGGCAGTTTTTTATTATTTGTAAATCAGTCTCCTGCACATGAATGGAAAAGCAGCAAGACCTGAGATGGAATGGAACATTAAAACGATGCATGCTCTTCAAGTTGAACATCTGATGAAACACCCATCCATCCATTTTCTGTAACCGCTTATCCTATTCAGGGTCCAAAGTCTATGGGCTCAAGGCAGGGAATAACCCAGGAAGGGGCCCCAACCCATTACAGGGAACACTCACACGCCATTCAGTCACACTATGAGCAATTTGGTAACTGCAATTAACGACAGCAGGTTTTTGGACTCGTACCCGGAGGAAACGACGGCACGTGGAAAACATGCAAAATCCACACACATGGAACCCTAATGGAGACTTGAACCCAGATCCCAGAGGTGTGAGGCAAGTGAAATATGCAGGGAAAATAGCCACAAAAATAAAAAAAAAAGTTAAAAAAATATTAAATAGAAAAGTTAACATCATAGATATCATATGTAGTATTGGTTACAATAAAACTCCACATTCCCGATTTCAGTTTGTTCAAACAGAAAGGTGTGGTGAGTGAGGGCCTCACCTTCTCACACTCCCTAAGAGCCATGTACCCTGCATTTAGCAGACATCTCCGTGGTCTTTATTACTTAGAGCTGGAGCAAGCAGGAGGTTGACATCTCATGTGAGCATCTTATCAACTCTGATGGGTACGCCTGCCCTCTCCGAGACAGGGCAGCGTTACATTCAGTGGGCTGGCTGACAACACAAGTGTATTCCTTCAAGTGCTGATTTTTTTTAGCTTTTTCTTCTATGCATTGGGAGAAGTTAGGGTTTCACAGGTGAGTGATCACTTCATGAAAAAATGAAAAATAGACGGCAGAATGAAAATAGAAAAAACGCAAAAAGGAAGCGACATTCTTAAGTGCTGTAAGTGCTCTAGAAATGTCCTTACCTACATTAACCCCCCTCCACCCCCCCCCCCCACAATGAGCACTGCATTGGGTATTTCACGGCTGACCTTGTCATTAACTACAAGGGATCAGGATTTTTAAGAAGGTCTAGAGAGGCTCAATTGAGGTGCCCCCCCTGACAAGCTAGGATCTAACAAGATGCTTAGCCAGACGCGATACAGAGTGCAAAGTGCATGCTTTAATTTTTCATTTTTAACGTTCTTCTTAATCGCATAATTGAATGCATTTCTTTAAATGTGAAGTCAGTTGTCTCCTGGTCTGGATCACGGCGGTGCCTTTGGACGCTGAGCTCTTCACAACGGCGTCCGCACTCCTTCTGAGGCTAATCTGATTTTCCACCCCTCGTCGCAGATCTGCATGTGTTGCGCTTTTCAACCTCATTACTGGCAACACAGAGTAATGTAACTCAATCCTGGAGTTATTAGCTCCTATGCGCATAGTACTCTTACGACACATGAGACGGGGTCTTCCGAAAAGGGGCATCACACATACACTCTCCCATGAGTCTTGACACGTGGACGTTACTAACGTTGTTCTTACTAACAAAAAAATGTATAATTAACGTATCCTTATGGAGTCTGGTCCTCACCATGTGACCAAGCATAACTGAAACATTTGGCTAAAATTAAGTCTGTTCCTCTATGCAGTTCTGGTTCCGGACCAAACCCATATATATCGCTCAACATCAGAGGCACATTAACATGGACAGAGATTCCTGAGATGTCAGAGGCCCCATTAACTATTTCCTTAGTGCAGTCATTGACTGGGGGGGCAAAAAGTATAGATGGGGGGGTGGAGGCAGCGATGGTAAAAATTGTCAACAGGGGGTCCTTTCTGAGCCCCCTTATTTAACGGGGGTCCTGGGCCTCAGCCTGGGTAGGCCAGAGCAGTAAAGCGCATCTGGTCGGCATGTACAAGCATCATTTAATAAATGGCATCATTTCTTCCTATTTGGTGCGATAAAAATTAGCGCCGCTGACAGCAGAAGGACAATCCGCCACCACAGCTGCCCGCTGGGCCGTGACCTCTGTGCCAGGGGGCATCCCTGCATGAGAATGAACATTCGGCGGGCACAGGCACCAAGAACGCATCCCCACCCCCCCAAGTCCGCTCCAGGATCTCTCCCACACGTTTAGGCTCATTATGCAGGGCCTCGGTCGCGCTGACATTATGAATGGCCCCGGCGTCCTCGCAGTTCCATCACGCGAGAGGTCAATCCTACACAAACGAGACTGCCAGTCCCACAGAGGTGATTATTGATAACGAATGACGTGGCCGGTGTGTAGACACTGGGGAAATACACATGGTGGTCCAATCACTTCTCCCTCTCGCCTGCCCAGCAGGGGAGCCGCGTCTAATGTATAAATATAGAAGAGAGGAGGAAAAAATGAAGTGATTCATAAGGAAAGAGAATCAGCTCTTCCCAAGCCAGGAAAAAAACAGGCCCAGGAAACTAGGAAGAGTAGACAGAACTATACCGCCATAGAGACGCTGCTTTCTTCCAAATTTCCTTCGCGACTCGCTAATCAAATAACCATCCTCCAACAAAGTCAGTTCTGCTGCATTCTTTGCTTGCTGTGATGCTGAGGCTCGTGACACAGTAGAGTGACATACACATATGTGCATGTGACATGCCTGTGACATGGCTACCGGCTCCCCTGTGTGAGTCTCTGCCGCTCCACCCGGGAATATTAAAGTTTCACTGTCTTGTGACGCCGTGTGAAGTTTGCAAGAGATGAGACAAGACCGCAACCGCTGCAGTTTCCAAAAATAACCGAACCGAGGTTACGGCGATGCAAATGGATATGAATAAATGTGTTAACAGCAAGCTTATTCCTGGCGTGCATGCGTGTATTGTGTTGAACGTTGAACAGACAGGAAATGCAAATAAATATTTGCATAAAAAACGCATCAGCCTTTGTGGTGGTGATATTCACGCATATTTCATAAAGGCGAGAGTGTTCTTAGTTACAGAATATCTTGAGTTAAAAACAGATATCTTTTTTGCGTACATGTTGCATGATATATCAAAAGTTGGTGATTCTTGTCACCGTTTCATGTGCTCCATGATAATGTCTTTCCAAGTTTCAGAATTAATGTTTTTGATGTTAATGGTTTTTTTTCTCACACATTTTTTCTTGTTTATTAATACCTGCAGTTCATGCTATAGAGGTTACTTTGCATTATCTTCAGACAACACCTGCATCAATTTCTTACAATCTTGTAGCAAAAAAGGGAAATTAAATTTAATAATTTGGTGGCTGTAGTTTATAGCATTAATTAGTGAACGGCATAAAGGATTTAGAGAATCACTGATTTGGTTGTACAGTATTTATATATTTTTTTTAACTTGAGAGGACATATGTAAATACCTATCTGTATAAAATGAAAGAAAAAAAATCTAAAACTCTCCAATCTGGTCATCGCATAAATATGTATCTTAGACTTGTAAATATTTTACAAGTCACTTTTTTAAAAGCACAAAGGATGTTCGGCGTTGTGCCTGTGGATAGAAAATTTACTATATTTCATTGACCTCTTGATTTGTTATACAATCCTCATACAAAATTAAAGCGCAGAGTGTTCCAGTAGTGAAAATGATATTTAATTTGGGTGATCTAAATGAGTCTGTTGGCAAAACATTAATTTACATATTGGTACATTTAAAATGTAACAAATTTACCATGGGGATTTCTTGGCTAAGCTAATCTAACTGTGTAGCCCCTGTTAACCTCATTCATTCTGATTTGACGTGCTTTTTTTTGCATGTCCACCGGGTCAAAGAGAACATTTCCTAAGAGACAGCTTTTGTTCAGTAACTCAAAGATCCAGTGGAGTCACTGCAATCCCCACTGATAACTTCTCCAAACCAACAGAAGTCACACTTCAGAATTTCTACAGCCAGAACCAACATAGAAACAAGTGGTTCTCTTAGGTGGGAGGCAAACCTATGTCCACAGCAAGGAATTGCTGCAGATCCTTGAAACAAATCAGCTACAAGTCAAAGACAATGGGTCTGTCTCATCTAAAGGTTTTCTGAAGATCCTTGGTTGAGTCAGTATTCAAAATTTCTTGCATTCTCGATTATTATTGTTTGATGAAACCTGTTACAAGGAAACGGCTTCTGCTGGGAGTTCATGGTCCTTTCTCAATGTCAAGAACATGTCTCTCTTTAATGGAACAATGACATTTGGATTTGGAAAACTGTCAAGGCAGACACGTTGAACCATGAATGGCACTGCTAGCTCCGGTGATGTTTTCCTAGGACAAATTCGATTAAAAATCTTTACTGTTAAATAATTAACGTTGTTTAATAACCAGAATTAAAACCAGTGGAGCGGAGCTTTATGAGACCTGAACGCTGCCACTGAGTAATTTGACACAAAACCCATATATTGCAGACAGCAGCAGCACTAAGATCATAAATCATAGCCTAAACAATATGGTATAAGTAAAGAATGGCATGACTGTTTTTATTCGGTTAAACAGTAGGTTGAAATTTCAGTCCAGCTACTCACTAAAATTAGGCTGATCAGCAGCAAAACTGACAAGACCAGAAAGTAAACAGGACAGCCAGTGGCCGCATATCGAATAACAAAACACGAAGACACTCGCATGTTTAAGTTAACGGACGGCCAAATTGCTAATTATTGCCTCTCCCAACAAGCTAACGAATAGAGCCAAGAAATTCATTAGGAAACAAAAAAGTTTTCAAATAAACTGCTGTTTACACAGCAAAACATGTTTTCCTCAAATAAACACTTATTTATATTACACCAACTACATTTGCATGTTAAGTGCTCCTACGTACAACACAGACCCACAGATGTGTGTCACTATTCATCTAACAAATCACATAGCAAGCACACAGAAGTCAAATTCGTTACATTTTTAAGCAGCAAATGAAGTGAGCGCTCATCTGCCCTGAATGCATGATGTTATGCCGGCCAGCTGTTTTTTGTTGAGTTGCTGCTTCAGACTATGATTGATATTTACGTGAAACAAATCTGTCAACAGTAAGCAGGTAAGGATGTGTTTTTTGAGGCGTCCTGCTCAGGAATAATGAGGAAGGGGGTCAACACAAAATAAAGAAGCAGAAAAAAGGAGAACAAGCCCAGGCAGAGAGTGACACGCATGAAATAAAGCAAGCAGCAAAGCTAGTTCTCAGCACCCGGGGCCTGCATCATGAAGCAGGATTTCTTGCTTAGCTGGATAACTTGTCGGGTTTTAGGTAATCTGGGATATATGCCAAAGTCCTTTTAAACTGGGGTGCCTTATATCTGACAAGTTATCCAGCTAAGCAAGAAATTGGGCCTTGTGACGCAAGCCCCTGGTCTATCCCGCGGAACAGGTATCTGAGAACCAATCTAAGGTATTTAACCTAGTAGGCTATCAGACACAGCATCATTGCATTCCTGAAGCTTATCCCGGGACGTGACGGTAATGAGGCAGGTAATACCATGGGTGGGGGGTCTGCCACGTAGGAGGTTATAGCTTACACACTTAGTGAGAGACAAGCAAAACTAACCAGTAGCACAAACCACTGACACCCAACCTTCCCAACCCAAGGATGGACAAAAGCAGCAGCTACATCTCCATGTAAACATTCATGTAATGTGGTTAAAAGTAAGTTTCCAAAATCCATTGGGGGCTAGCTACTGTTAAAAACAAATAACATATTTACAGACACCACACGCGTGTATTTTGTTATACATGCTAACATGGATGGTTACACTGATACTTTTATCCAAAGCAACTTACAATTATTCACCCACAAAGGCAGCTAGATATTTGACAGAAACAATCCAGATTATACACCTCGCTCAAGATCTCTACAGGAGGAGCAGACACGTGATTTGTACGCATTGCCTTCAGGTTAGAAGCCTGTGTTAGCCATGTAATTATGTCACATTATAAAACTATAATGGGTTACACACTTCAGAAAACCATCCGTGATGGATTTATGTTAAGCAGAGTTAAACATACATCGTTTAGAAACAGCATATGGCGTTTTTTCCTGGAAATTCTCAGCTTTCACTTTAACAAATGAATGTTATTTACTTCATTTATCACAAACAATATGCATTGGGAAAGGTTTATCCTAATTACACATGCTTTATCCCAAAGAAGTACTTTTTTACATTCTCTTTCCACCGGTTGACAGGTTTGAAGGAAGACACATAGATGGCAGAGGGTAATTCTTCAGTACAACTTTTCAAGGTTACTACACGCCGTTTGACCTTTTTCCGACTGCCAAGATCAGAAAAAAGAACCCAGTCAGCCATAAAGAGGCAAGGAATAATTTTCAGTGCAGGTGAACTGTATTTAAATTAACAATAGGATTTTGATATCAGGCTGTGTTTAGGTTTCTTGCTGAAACTAAACACAAAACCACTAAGCTAAACCTGTCTTTAAAGTCAGGATAGAAACCCAATCTTGACTTTGACCGTTGGTACTCAAAGACAACTTTGGAAGCTACACTAGACTACACTCAACCAAGTGCATTAACCATGTCAAAGTCAATCATTTTCACAAATCTATTAAAATCACCTTAATTTTCAGTTTTTTACAATCTCTAGCAAGATGTACTTTGGTACATTTTGTAACACTTTACTTGAAGTAACACAAGTAACTTAGTAACACAGTTGTTATTCAAGTACAAATCATGTACAAATATCATAACTGCATGAAATACATGAACCGCTATGACTGCTTAATGATGAACGAACATGGGATCAGTAAGTAACTAACACATAGTAACTGGTTAATTCATTCATTAAATAAGAGTGTACTGCTACATAATACATTCCCACAAGTAAAATGTTACCGTTCATTTTGTAGAGTGAAAAGGTTTTATTCTCCAATGGAAGGGAAAAATCAAACATACTTCAAAGACAAAATGATGCATCACTTACTGCTTCCTGCTGTTAGTGTTCTTTAGGTTATTTTGTTACGTGCGACAAAGTATGTTTGTCGTGTTAGAACATTTGCCTTCAGTTCATTCCGTGACGCATTTTCAATGTTTTGCTGCTTTTAGCGCATTTTGGAGTTGATTCTAAATGTTGGGCTAAACTCCATGAAGGTACAATCACTCCTCGTTTATCGACTGAGTTCTGTTTCGGCAACAAAATCGTTATGCGAAATGGTCACTTCAGCCTTCCATACTCTAATATCCTTTTATTCTGAGCATTTTTAACAAGTCTTTGTACATTCTACTTCAAAGATCTCTCCCCGGTGTGCATTTTTGTCAGACATTTGAAATTTGGTTGTAAATGTGTGCATTGGTTGGAATATAAATTATTTTATTACTGTCGTATTTGCGAATGGTCGTTGCTAAACAAGAAGTGGTTGCAATGCAAACTGTGTAAAGAGTTTTGCCAAAAATTACTTCACTGTGGAGAGATGATTGTTAGCAATCGTAAAAAACCATAATCAGCCAGCAAAGATGAGGGTGAAGATCAGGAGTTTTCCAGAGTTTATAGTAATTACATTGCAGTGGTAATTGCAGTGGTTCATCCAGAGCTCTGAGACTTACATTGTCCGAAAATTTGCCAGCAGGGCCCATGGTTTCATGGTCTCACATGACAGCAGTGGTTGTTAACAGAACAGCATGAGGATGTCTGTTATCCTGCAAAAAAAAAAAAGTTTTCACGTCAAGATAAGCTTACAGGAAGAACAACAAGTGAGATCCCAGGACTTTATCAATTTAGCTCTTGCCATTAATCACCACAAATGGAGTCGCGTTTTGGCCAGACACCCCTACTAAGGTCATCACACCCGGACTCCCTCATCAGCTGGTCTTCCAGACATCCATTAGAGCAGAGGGTGCAGCTGGTGGTGAGTCCGCTAATGTTTTGATAACACCATCTCACTCTGTAGAGTGGGCGGGCACTGGAGAGCAGCCGGCTGTGCGAAAAAAAGTCAAATACAGAGAAAATGATTTGCAGCATCGACGAAGCCAGAATGACCATGTGCAGATTTTTGCGGCTCTGCACTTTGGCGGGAGCGGATCTGCTGGGCCTGTTCACTGCAGAGTCGTGCTTCGTGGCTTCTCCTCAGCTTGGCACGTCACCGATCAACTGGGTTTGGCGGCAATGTCTCGCCATCCCTCTTACTGGCTGCCCTTTATGGCTGGCATGGTTCCTTTGATAAGTGGGAAGCGCTGATGTTATTTCCGTGTGTTCCTTTCTTGAGCTTCACAGGGTCCTGTGTGCGGCCAGTTACATCATCTCATCACCCGCGCTAAATCACCTGTTGGACTAAAACACCTCAGCTTTATACATACATACAAATATACTGTCATGAGCAAGGGGGCACGGACCGGGGAAACAGGAGCAGGACTTGAAGAATCAGGTGAACGTGGGGTTTAATCAGGGAAGATACTCAGGTACATACAACCACTACATAACATTAATGACCAGACTAACTAAAGGCATACAGGCACAGACTTAAACACACAGAACTAATGAAACACAACAAGAAACAGCTGCTGACACGGGGATTCCACACGAGGTAGCAAGGGGGGCGTGGCACACAGGAGGATCGACACGAGCAAGGCATGTCATATACAATGTACTATATGCTAAAATATTGTATATAAAAGTTATCAACTATAAAAACAAAGATTTATATCAATAAGTAATATATAATATAAACAATATATTGTAAAAATCCAGCAATACATATGCAATATTTTTGTGGAAAAATGTTCAATGTTACTTGCACAACCAATAAATAGGTAGCATTTATGGTGTGGAGGAAAACACAATGAGTCATTCATGGTTCATGAGCACAACATGGAATTAGAGTCATCTTTAGGCACCAGAACAAAGCAACATAAAGAACTTACCAGCTAATCATTGGCAGGGCTCCAGATTCGGCACCTGCTGAAATTAGAACGAAGCTTCCGGAAAATGGCGCTAAAAGCAGGCCAGTCCAGAGTGTCAGGATCAGTGGCGGAAGCGTGTGTGTGGTCATTTGGAGGGCAACCAGAGGGTAGCCATAGCTCGTACGCGGCCGTCTCTGACACATCACTCACTTACCGTGAGGAGGCTACGATCGCACCTAAGGGCCAATCTCACGGCTGTCCTTTCCAAGAGCCTGATAGCTCCCCACCATCTGCTCCTCTTATGAGCTAGAAATCGCAATGAGGATCCTCAATTCAAGTTCTCAGTGCAGTTCAGGCAAATATGAAGCGTCCTCCCAATCCACAAAATGTGTCCTGCACTCTCATCACTGAATTCAAACCAAAATGTCAAATATTGTGGCATAAACCCCAGAAGGTTGGTTTTTCCTAGCCCTGTCTACAATCATTTTTTTTCCCTCAGATAAAAGCATCCAAGTGTCTATAAAAAGGTATAGCGGTAGGTTCCTGCTTAAAACTCTTCCTGTAAATAAGTTCCCCATACCTTTGATTTTATTCATTTGGACAAATAATTCCAGAGCTATCCGGTGCCAACATGAAATGGCTTTACTTTATGGAGTGCGAAAAACAAAATAAAAGGGTCGGGGGGAGAGAGGAGGGGGGAAAGAAATGGAGAAAGGCCGACGTAAAAAAAAAAAGAAGAAGAAAAAAAAAAGGTCCTTCAGGGAACATGGTGTAAATGAACTTCCAGGAATGACACAGGCGAGCAATGAGGCATGGATGGAAAGTATACGCCGCACATCATCGGATAGAGATGCCAATGGAAATAGCTTCATTGAAGTGTCAGGCCTCATCCATCAATCAATCATCCAGGAGAAACAATAATACCGGCCCCGATGGCATGGCTTTCACGCCGCTTACTCATGGGTATCGGAAACGACACTTAAGTGTGGTCCTGACAAGAGAGGAGGAGGCGACGCAGGCCAGGCGCTGGGCTTATTTCGCATGCAGGTGGAGCGCGGGGGTAGGGGGGACAAAGGCGAGGAAATGGGGGGGGGACCACATCCAGCGGCACTGCAAAACCGCTTCCCCATGCCCCAACACGCTCCCCTAGAAAGTGCCGGCAATGTGGTTTTCCGGCCATTTCCACCTACGGTCTTTCCTGGTCTGGACCTGGAATGTCACTGGCTTGTAAAAAGAAGATAATAAAAATAAGGAGGATGGAAATGGTGAAGTTTTTCTGCTGAGTATAGCGTTATCCTCGCCGCTCTGCAGCAGAATGCTCAGGTTTTCGTGGGCCTTTCATATGTCCAAAAGTTGCAAATATTAAAAATTTGCATTACCTCGTTAGAGAACATGGACCTGTGCACTACATTTTTCTTTTTTTTAACACCTTAGAAAGACCGTAATTAGGTGTCATAAAGAAATTCATTTATTGC
This sequence comes from Hippopotamyrus pictus, assembly GCA_026781145.1. Classification (NCBI taxonomy): domain Eukaryota; kingdom Metazoa; phylum Chordata; class Actinopteri; order Osteoglossiformes; family Mormyridae; genus Hippopotamyrus; species Hippopotamyrus pictus. The sequence goes on from JAODLC010000113.1 coordinate 20,824,258, forward strand.
AAATAAACAAACAAACAAACAAAATAAATAAATAATACGAACAAAGATTTCAAATGGGCTTCACAAAAATAAGGATTATTTGGAAATATTACGGTATTCTGTGTTGGAAGTGTTGTCATCAGCATCATGTGCCTCGAGATTCAAAACAATTTCATTATTAATATCCTACAGAATCAGCATGTACATTCTAGCCTGGGCATCTGCTGTCTGAATATTTAACATCAATGATAAGTTGTCCCTGCTGCCAGTTTTTGACCATAAAACCTCACGCTATTATTCCCAGCCTGTATTATGGCAGTGAATCAAAGCAATAAAAAAGAAGATATCAAAGTTTGTCCCAGAAATGCAAGTTATATTAGCTACCAGAAAGCTTAGTTTGCAAAATATCCAAAAATAATCAATATAACGCAGCCAAACACAGACTTCAGGCAAATAAATGCCTCCTAAGCATTAGGTTACATGTTTAAATTACGCAAAAGTTACTTGGAGGGAAAAAGCACTGCAAAATGGGTAAAACTGCTAAATACAGCAGGTCCTGTTTGCTGTACGCATTTCCTTTGATTTCCCTGAACCAAATCTCTTGACGGCTCCTCGGCAACATGAAACATGACACGTCATCCATTATTCGGTACGTATGTCTTGCCATCCAACCCCACTCCATATGGCCTCAGTTGTCTCCAGACACTCAAATCCCTTTCCTGAAGCCAGGGGCTGTTTTTGTGGAAATCATTACATTACTCTTCTTCCACAGGGGGATAGAGTGACAATCATGAGCAATCACACCCAGAGCAGAGTTTCTGCTCCTAAATCCAGCAGACGACACCCACAATATGACCGGCGTAGCTTCACTGACCTGATTGCTAATTCATGTAAGTTAACGACATGGAGGCAGCAATTAGGAATGACGGCATTACTGAAAATAAGAAGCTGGAACATTTGAAGGCTGCCCATTTTCACAAATCCAAATGTTTTCGGCGAAGGGGAACAGTTGCCTTTCACTGGAGGGGGAAGAAAAAAAATTAGGGCCATTATTCTGCCTGCAGAGTTTGACGTGGTGAGAGGCACCAGGAATGAATCGAGTCTGAAGGTAACTGAGGGACATTACACGTCATTGTACTGTCCTACGATAAGTGAAGTAGCATTCAGAATTAAGAAATCGTCACTTCCTTCCTCCTCCAGTCCTCTAGTGAAGAAAATGAGATCTTTTCATATCCTTTCAGTTTGACTCTTTACAAGTACTGATACTCGTTTAATGATATAATGCTGCAACAAGTACTTGCAATGAACTGATTGTTTGTCTGTTGAACTTACATGGGGGAAGGAAAAAGGCCTTTCGAGGGCTAAATATTAAAACTCAGTGTTTCTAAGCTGCTTTTTTGTTCATGTTGAGTGTTTGCAAAACTACACTCTGTGTCAAACGAGGGATTTATACAGATGAATGATTGTTAAGGTGGCGTGAAAGAACATTACATGCTGAATCGTGCACTAAATTATAGACCTAATATTAATCATAGCAAAACAAAGATTTAAAAAATGACGTATTCGAAGGTAGCGGCAGAAAAGTGAACACAGAGAATCATTATGTCAGAATAATGATGAAATACTGTCGTTAAAGTTGTATCGCACCCAGAAATGTTCCTTTTTGAAAGCCCGGAATGGAAGGGACCACAGGCATACGGTTCAGAGAACCTGGACATATTCTCTAAGGATGAGAACCAGTATATGTTCCAATGATGAAGAAATGGAAGAAGTTTTGATCATTATGCTCTAACAATAAATAGTTTAATAAGTTTCCATAATAATGCTATTTGAGCAAAACATCAAAACACACACAGACAAAATACTCGCTGGACACTGTCACATTATTAGATACTTAATAGATTCAAAAAATGAATTAAAGCCACAGGTAATTAATTTCTAATCTTTAAAAACAAGACTGAGATTATTCCTATTAACACTGTCAGATATCCAATGATAACATAAAGCCATAAAATGAGGCTTCAAACTTTCATTTGAAAATAAGAAAGAAAAGTAGCATTTACAAACATAAAGAGCTCAAGCATTACATAATGTTAAGATTTAAACATTGTGAAGGAAACTTCTCTTTAAACATGTGGACACCCTTACCACCAAAACATCGAATGAAAAAGACCAAAAGCAGAACAAAGCACGACAGGACTACAGCCATTTTGTCAGCAGAACTCTGAACTTATGTTTCCTCATAACTTTTCATTTCCATTCCTAACATTGCTCTTTTTTGGCCATGACTGGATTTTGCACATTTCCACCATGGTAACAAACAGGGGTGATTCCAGGATTTTTTTTAGTGCTTCAAAGGGGTCAATTGGGCCAATCTTATTTTCTGAATTGGTGAATGACAGGGGTGGGGGAACTCCAGGGGCCAATCAGATTTCAGTTGGGGCCAGTAACCCTGTGGCCCGCCCCTGTTTACACCACTTATGACAGATATCCAGGATAGTACTGAGCACAGATTATTGGAACTGAAGTGTTCAAGGTATGTTAATGTTCAAAAATGCTTTTAATTGAGGTGATTAAGTCTAGATTAGCATCATATCTCACAGTAACATTCGTCATGTTGTTTTTTTTTATTGGTAATATTGCTTGTACAAAATTACAGGTATGTATTTCACCACGGTATGAAATAACTGCCTTATGCTGATAATGAACAAATTATGTTCATCCTGTCTTGGCGTTGCAGTTTTACTGGTTTGTGTGCTTGTTGCCAAGGTGACAACCTCTAAATGATTCAGTCAGCTGAACTCTGAATGGCTAGGTGGCTAACTGAATCATGAGATAAAAGTATTTTTGGATGTTCAACAAATGTTTGTTGTTTATTCCCACAAATCCCTTATATAAGAAAGATAATGTTTCCAGGCTACAAACGTTGAAGAGAAAGCTCTGCATGCTATCAGCTGCATGTTCAATAAATACATGCATTGGGAGATGCCCAAGATTTGTTCGTTTTCACTGGGTAGGGCTAGAAAACATTAACAGTGTAAAAAATGTCCTACACTGGCAAATCACAGTTTTGATATATGACTTTTGTCAATCTGCTCCCTGGAGAAAATGCAAAAATAATTTTTTTAAATGCCACCAAACATTATAATGTCATTGTCAAATTTACTTAAGTATTTTTACTTACAAATACCAGAAAATTGACATTGCTGTCAAAAGAACTTGGCATCTTTTCAATATAAATCATCCATCCATCTTCCACCCGCTTGGGCAGTACAGAGTCTCGGTGAGCAAAGCACCTACTAGGATACACAATATCCATCATAGGGCACAAGCACTCACACAGCACAGGCAGCCCATGCAGAACTTGCAAACTCCACATAGCCAGAGGCAGGATTTGAACACGCAACGCTGGAGGTTTGCGGGGAGAGTGCAAACCGCTAAGCTAGCCAACACCAAAATCAGCTAATAATTAACCATATTCATTTCCCTTTACCAGTCTGAGATACGTATGTACCTTGGCACTAACTTCAGTGTCATTACTAGTCAAATGTGTTAACGTATAACGTTAGCTTGACTCATATTGTTTCCTTATTCGTTAAGAACGGCTGGGTTCGGGAGTGTCGGAGAGGCATGGATACCCTGGCAGATTAGTTCACCAAAAATGCACACGTTAAAGTGAAGTGTGAACTAGGCTTTACGCTGCTGGGCGTAAGAGACGTCAGTAAGGGCCGTCAGTCCAGTACACACGTAAGGGACGTCAGTCCACAGTAGGACAACTACACACAAACAGTCATAACTCCGGGCAATTCTGAGAATCCAATTAGCATAAATGCATGCCTATGCACTCCACTCATCTGTCCATCCATCAATCCATCCATCCATATTCTAACCACATATTCTAGTAAGGCTCAAAGTGGGGAAAGAGAGTAAATATGCAATGTCCTCACCCCTAACCAACACTATCCACTGAACCACCTCATACGCTATGTCACCTGGGATAGGCTCCAGGCCTCCAATGAGCCTGAGTATGATAAGCAGTTACAATATGGATGGATGGATGGATGGATGGATGGATGATTAAGGGATTGTGCAGCCTCAGATATTACTTGTATTAATTAAAGTGTGTCATTCTGACAACCATGTAGTCTACTGTCAAGACCTACCTCCTTTTATACTAATAGTCACAGACTTGCCATCCAAAATATTTTTAAGCAACTTAAAGGTGAGACATCTTCAAAAATCTGCTTGCCAGCACTGGATAAAATAAGCAGGGGCGGTTATGGAAATATACCGGCGTTATTGACTGGAGTGAGTCAATAAATGAGTAAATGCATACTGACACTTTACTTTCACACTCTTAGAATGAAAGACTTCAATGAATCCGCCATTAGTCACCAGTCGCAGGTCATAATTGTATAGCGGAGCACCGAAATATACAGGCTGTTAGAATGGAAACCCAAAAGCACGGGTGATAATGAGACAGAGAAATGGGCTGTCAGTACCTTTGTCACTGCAGAGCCCAACAGCCAAATTGACGCTTTGATGTTTAAATGACTTTTAGTCACCCTTTCTATGGTGTACCCCAATCCTGTGCCCTGTAGACTTCAACCATCCCACCACCAGCCAACCTGACCCGGAGAAGCAGTTTGAAGATGAATTATGAATGGATTTTAGCCCTGACACTATTTTAGCTAAATGGCGCTTTTCATGCCAGGATCTAAACATAGATGTTTGTAACTTGTCAATCGCTCACTTTGGCCCAGTGGTACTCAGGCTCTGTCCCCCTTTTTGATCCAGGTTCATTAATTAGACCTTTATGACCTGTTCATTGAATCAGTCTGAAGATTGTGGAATCACATTACATTAAACGCAAGGGCAAGTGCGCAGGCAGATACACACAACACAGTGCGCCTTTATTCCCTTCTGGAAAATGCATAATTAGCCAAGAGTCATAATTTACATTTGTGAATATCTGAAATAATAGCACAGATATGATTCCTTTGTTAAAGTGTGAAACTTTTAGAAAGTAGTGTTCTCGAATTTGTTTTATTTTTTATGAATCAATGGTTTAGTTCATTGTTCAACTGATTGTGTGTATTTTTAATAATGGTAATTTATTTGGAAGCGTCTTGCCGTTTTTATTATTACGATGACTCCTAACTACGTTTCTGTTTCACAAAAAATGGAAAATAACAGCGTCTTCATAACCTTAGATTATTTTCTTAAACGTTGCTCCAGAGGGAGTGTTCAGTAATCAATCTAACCATCCCTATTATCTAGTACAAGATCTAGGAGAGGTTTCAGAAATGTTTGCTGTAATTCAAGACAAAATGATCAAGTAGCTGACTTCAGCCACAAATAAACTGAGCTACTTCAGATACCACTTCCACGCACTCTGCACAGACAGCAAACAGATAGTCCAGATTCTGAATGATGATTGGAATAAACAGTTTGGAAGCTGCGCTCTGATAACAGTTCCGATGCCTTTCTCTCGTTGCCTTTTTGGGTCAAATATCGCCACGTGAGGAGATTCTTATCTATGCGTCATTATTGCGTCGTCATGGTGACCTTCTCGCTGAAACAGAACAGAACGTGAAACAAACGCGAAGAGGTGAAATTAGTTCTTTTCTAAAGACATCCTGCTGTGTAATAGAAAATCTAAATAAAAAGTTATTTAGTTGTAACGTAGATATCTCATGCGGTGTCATGTATTATTGATTAGAATTAGTAGTGGTTGAAGGGCACATCATGAGAAACTTTTTTTCCCCCAATACTTAAACATGTAGCAAAATCTTACAGCAATATGGCTTCGCACCGGGACTAACGGCTAACAATACGTATTCCGTCTAAATCACGGTCCCAGGTTAATTTTTTTTATCGCATTATTAGATTACTGCTAATTTACTGTTAGATCTCTACACAAGAACGTTTCTTCTTTTGCGGTCATCCTAGCTGTTAGTCTTTGTGACCTTCTCTGTGACTGCAGGGTAGGTTGCTTAGAAACTGACATAATAGGTGAATTGGATACATGAATTATTTACAACAAAAATAGCATTGCGCCTGACGTAAACACCGCACCTTTCAGCGTAAAAGCCCAGCTGTTGCCCGAACGTATGTCCCCTAGTGGATATTGATAGATCACCCCATACAAAAAGGAGATTACGCGAGTATAGGCGAGGTAGTTGCTCGTGAACTTTTTTATATTTATACTGTATATGTTGCAATCGTCACTTTATACGAATTAATCTGAAGGTTACCTCATTAGATAAAAAGTTGATTTCGAGCCACTGGTGACTGTCGATCATTTAAGTTTCCATTATATTTTATTAATTGTACAAACCAACATGCTGCATAGCTGAATAATGTTCAGTCAATTTTCCAATGTAGGCCTAGTTTCTATATATGTAGTACATTAGATAGGACTACCCAGTACTGTAAAGGTTAAAATCTGAACCATTATTGGTGCATTTTCAACACGCCTTGCAAACTCAGCAATCGTCGTCATTTTGCCTATCTGCAATCTTTTTTAACTTTTGAAACACTTTTTTTGGTGTATGGAACAGTACGAATATTGTTCAGTATCATTCTATTTATTTAGACAGCACCAATAACCGTATACCAATAACAATAAGTATATTATTTCACTGCGTCCTGTACATTTCAGTAGTTCACGGTGGGGGGGATTGACTGCAGAAAAATAGAGATGTTTAGTATCATTAAAAAACTGCGCATTTTGTCATACAGACAGACTATAAGCGTTATTATGCGTCCGTATCCGTCTTTAAAATATCTCTTGTAAAGCTTAACTGACCTCTGTTATGGTACAGGAAACATGACTTACTCAGCTGGGTCTGTATCTCCTTCTGGTGGCAGTAACCTCGCATTACGAGCATAAACCTGGCATTTACATGTTTAGCTTGAAAATCTGTCTGGCACTCAATGCGCATTTCTGTCAAAAACATGTTAACAGAAAACACCACAATACGTCGATTTCTAACGATTCTCTCTGCACTCGTAAAAAAAAACTTATTGCAGTATATTTGGTGTTTAACGTGCATACTTTTCTGAAACGCAGGGGTCAGTAATACTTACCGTCATTAGTGCAACTAGCAAAATGACGCTTATTCTGACCTATTGCTAAGTTAAAGCCGTGCATGCGTGTTTGCATAATGCTTGAATACTTCTGTCATAAACCTGGACAGGTCGTATCATCTAACCATCCGCTCCATGCACAAAGCTGTAACTAAGAGGCAGTCAGGGGCTCAGCGCTTCGAAACTGCTCCGCGTTCCCCAGGCTCACAATTAGTAGCTAGTTCACTCAGCTAAAACAAAGCAGGAAAAATGCTGTTCCGAAGAAAAAATATTTTTAGTAGCTTAAGTTGAAATTTTGCCACAAAAGAAACCCCAGAGCTAACTTAATGGGAGGGGGGGGTTATCGTCATTAATATCATCATCACCATCATCAATTTGCATGTGATACTTAATTCGGAAGAAGTTTTTATCCTTCCCTGTATGTGCTGTAAGTTCGCGGAGCCTGGGAATCGGAGCGCGTTGCCAAGTGAATGCTCATTTAGTGATTTGTGATTTCTGAGACCCTTGGGCAATATGCACTAATGTGAGCTAATGCAATAGATTACACAGCAATAGCCTCCAGGAAGTGACAGAAAACAGATGTGGTATACTTTAAAAAAAAAATAAAAAATTAAAGTCGAAGGTCTTTAATGTGCTGGCGACTGTCCCTCGTAATTTTTCCTTTGAGAGAGCAAACCGAGGTGATGTGCTCATCTACGATTATTAGGGTTAGTGAGAATGTGCGGCTTTTTTGCAAATTTTAAAACATTATAAAATAGTTAGATTAGGATAAGCACATACCAAAGCTCTAAATAATCTGTACAGGACCACCAAAAGCACATCACAGGCCTTTTCGACTACATAAACAATATCTGATAACAGTACATTAGCCGAACTCATTCTACCATAGATAACCAAAACAGGATCCAAACGTCACTTAAAACCCAGGCTGCGTCATTGTACGCATACCTCATGCTGCCCGTCCTCTCGCGGGTCCTACTCGGATTTACAGGTTGTAAACACTGCCCTCTAGCGACCGTTTCGGGATCTGATTTGGAGTTTTATGTCGTAGGGCTGCAAGTGTTCTACACTGAGCAATTACGTAAATGGACTGAGCACCGAAGAGCTGCAAAAACATTTGGACTCATTACATTTATAAACAGCAGTCTGCCAAACGTTTACATTTCAACTTGAGTCCTAAATAGGACGCCTAAAATACGGCAGACCTGCATCAGTCGGAGGGTCTATTTTAATGATTTGAAGTCACCTCAGAATAACATTAACACATAGCAGAACAAATTATATAAATACGTTGTATACGTCATACTACCCAAAACTGTTACATCCAACTTCATTAAACTAAAAAAAAAAAATTAAAAATCTGACTAAAAACAGGACCTGAAATGGTGCATAGCGCTCGTCCAAAGGTGTGCTTCAGACGTAGATTAGTTTCCTTCAAAACTTAGACGCAATGAAAGAAACTCTAAAGGAAAAAAGACAAAGGATGCCAAACTGCAAAACTCCAAATCTATATTTACAAGTGAATGCAATTACATTTCAACTCAAGCACAGCACTCAGCGTACGCTTACACCAGTTTTGTTCCAGGCATACAGTATGACTTGTAATAAATATATTGCAATGCTCACATATCCAGATATTCCAACTGTAAAAAATGAATATTTCTACTACTGCCATGTTCAGAAATTGCTCAAAATGTGTAGGAGTACACTTCATTCTGCAAAAACAGGATGCTTCCTACAATATACATAAAAGGCATGTGTAAGGAACAATAAAACATTTCCAACTAAGTGTCAGAGTGTGATTTAGACAGGACAAAACAAGCCCTTGTATCGCCTTAGTTATGCTTACTTCCATTTTGTGTCTGGAATAAATCTTGCTATCCAAGATGTGTGTTAGGGGGCAGCGTTGGAGATAGCAGCTGCCGCCACGTCTCAGTGTTTAAATGTCCAGGGAGCTTGAAACAAGAGCTGCACTACACAGACACTTGGATGACAAAACATTCACAAAATAAAACGTAACAATCAGGGCTGGAGAATGTATTAGATATGGCTCAGATCAGGAACGATTATTCACAGGTACATTTTTATATTTTGGAAAAAAGAAATGAATTATGCAAGTTACCCTGTGACACAATCTGAACCAAACACACACATATGAGGTGGATGTCACCCAGTACAGTTCACTTGAAATTATTCTTAATCCAAGCTAATAATTACAGCAAAAAAATAAAGAAAATCATAAATGAACCCCCTATCTGAATACAGTGATTTAAACAAATAAAAATACTATTTTTTCAGCCAGGAATTTATGGCTATAAGTGGTTTCAAGTTTAGTTCCAGCAAAAAATGGGGGAGATAAAATTCAATAGTTCTTATAAAACCCTCACGCAGAAAAACATATGAAACTAACTTTACATTTTAAGGGTTAATACTCTCCAACAACGAATGACACAGGAAATGACCTAATTAGACACACAGAACCTAATCGGTGACCTCTGCAATGTTCCCTGCAATAAAAGTCTTTCTTGATCACCAATTGATAAATGCCAAAGGACGAACACGTCCAGAAATGTTTTTACATTCAAGAAATACAAAAAGAAAGCAAAATAAATAAACCCAAAATGTATAAATGCTGCCAACCAAACAAAAACATTCAGATATCAAAACATCTCATTATTTATATTTATATATAAAGTGTGTAACCAACATTCCCTAAAAGCACAATTTTTGACGACGCTCAACGGCAGACCTGATATTCTCACAGCTAAAGCCAGACCCCACCTGAGAGAGGTTTCTGCATCACCGGCAGTCTCGCAGTCCCTGACGAGTTTATTACTGACGGCCAAAGCTGACCGTTCAGATGGTGAGGATCTAATTGTGGTGGCAGACGGCAGAGTTAATTAAATACTACTTCAAGGACAAAAGGAGGTCACGGAAACAAAAATGAGGCCCCGGGAAGCGTTTAAAAAGGCACAGTGCTGCCCCGAGGTTCCCCCGGATGTCGTGCAAAGGCACCCAGGCTAGTTTAACTGGCCACACCAGAAGTGTGAAGCCACATCAGAACAATTAATTCTTGCAATCTATAAGTTTCCTACACATTCAATCTCAGTCAATTTAAAAAAAAAAAAAAAAAAAATGATCAGGCACTCTGAAGACAATATGCATCCTGATGCGTGGATTTGAGTGATTCAGTGGTTCTGTACACCCTAAGTACACTGACAGACAGTATGATGAATCAAACTGCATAACAAAGCAGCAACCAACTTCCGGGATTCTCCCATAGGAGATTTGTTCAACAAGGATGTCCCCTAGCTAGTGTCGGACTACTTGTTGCAGGCTGAGACCCCACACCCATCCTCCGTTTAAATTCTTACTACATCGTGATGTCACGCACGATGTTGCTTATTGTCCTTGTATGAACTCCGTGGATGTTATGACATCGTCTGGCGTATTCTTATCACGGCTTGGCTCCATTCAAGTTGTTTTCAACATATGAAGCAACAGATGAGGGACTTGGGGGGGGGGGGGGGGGGAACCTATCCTGTACCTTTTGTCATGAAGCTCTTGTGCTGGGATGGTCAGTGGCTTGTAGTCTGAGACTAAAGTCAAACCCCCAAGCAGCAACCAAGAAAAAAAAAAAAAAAAAATTCACAAGTGAAATCTATTCCCTAGTCACTCAAATTTTATTTTCCCCAAAGTCCTCTAAGCACATACATCCTTATAGTTTACATCTGATGTGCTCATGCTAAAGTCATGAAAATGCAATGTGAAGACACACACAATGTAATAAGTCTCGTTAGCTTTGCCAACACCGTTCAGAGTAGTGTTTGCAGATACCGGTCACAGCTTATGTCAGTTGGTTACGTCTTCCTTTCCGCCGAAGTCCTCGTGTCGTGACGCATGGATGACATTGGCCGCATGGGATCTTTGGCGGCCTTTGAACCTTGAGTGAGTTGGGGGGGGGGGGGGGGGGGGGGGGGGGGA
>JAODLC010000113.1:20839013-20851089 GCA_026781145.1 Hippopotamyrus pictus
CTCGACAGCGGGTGCCGGACGGCCTGGGAGGGCAGCGGATGCTGGCTGGGGGGGGGCGGCGGTGGCTTCTCGGCGGGCTTGCCGGACTGAGGAGGTGGGGATTTAGTCCGGCGGGGGTGCCTGCTGTAGGGGGGCTGCAGCGGGGCGACGTCCTTGCCCTCCAGGGCGGGGGGGCAGCCTGTGTGGCGCCTCAGCTTGAGGGCCGCCAATGACAGGCGGGGGCGCCTCTTCTTGGCCGCATCCCCACTCTCCTTATGACTGAGTGCCTTGTGCATCAGCAAGACTTCTGGGTAGAGGGTCTTAAAGGTGCAAAGGGGACAGGCGCTGGTGACCAATGAGCTCCTCGGCAACGTCACCATGGCGACGGAAAGCGACATCTTGACGGACAGGTTTAAGGGCGACTCTACGCATTCCTGGTCGACGACAGATGCTTCCTCCTCCTTGGGGGAGGCGCCAGAGACAGCGCTGTTAGGGACCCCCGTATTCGCCTTTTCCGGGGCCCCCGTATCCGCCTTCTCCGGGTCGCTCGGCCCCTTCTTGTCCGCTTCGCTCGCCCCTCCCAGGAAGGGGGCGCCATTGTTCCTCTGTGCGCCCTCAGTGCTTCCAGCCAACGTGGCACACACCTTTTCCTTGGAGTCCTCAGGAGGGGGAGACGGCGACACGGATTTGACAGACGGCCCTGTTTCGGGCATGTCCTTGTGGCGTCGGTCTAGGTGATACCGCAGGGACGTCTTCTGAGCCGCGGCGTAATCACAGTGTTCACATTTGTAAGGTTTCTCACCTGCAGGAAACAGACGGTAAAAGCGGTATCAGGCAAACTGGACAGGCTGAACCAGGCTTGGCCTAGCCTTCTGGCATTCCAGCAACCTTTACACACACCCCCCCCCCCGATCCCTCCCCCCAACCCTCCCCTGCTCAGCAAAATTTACTGGCGCGTCTGTCTGGAGGGCCTGTCTGGTCAAAAGTCCACAGCCAATTTTTAATCCTAGTCCAGCCTTGGACCAAACAGAGTAACCTCAGTAACCGATCAGCTATTGCTTCAACTTTCAATGGGCAAAACATTTTAAAGAATCTCAATTTTAAGCTTCAAAAATTGAAGAACTGCCAGGTAAAGACTTTACCACGGCAAATAAGGCAATTAAGGATGGACACTAACATTCTGCAAAAACAGGTAAGTAACAGTTGGAAACAGCAGTACAGCCCCAGACAGATGCTTTGTTCTGCTCTACAAGAGCAAAGTAACATGGGATATTGTAGAAGTGTCACAAATTACACATTCTACCTGTCTGAAATACTCATGCGTGCAGCCTGACACACCCCAAATGCCAATGAGAGAGGAGGTGCGGTAGTAAACAGGAAAACCCGCAGGGGGGAAAATTTTTTTTAATTAAATCACTTAAATACATTCCACATTTTCACCTGCCCTTATTTTTTGTTGCATTACATATAACTTAGCATTTAAAACACACACTAACTGTTGGAACAGCCGTGTTAAAGCCATTAGTAAACAAAGTATGCCAAGAAACATTCAGAAAGAACAGGCCTTAAACCAGGACCATCTTCTGAAAAACACCCATCCTCAAGTAATAATAGTGAGATTAACCTGTATGCGTCCTGAGGTGAATATTGAGGTAATAATTGGAACGGAAAGACTTTCCACAGTAACTGCATTCCTTTGAGGGGGCAAGAATCTTCAGCTTTGATGGGTCAAAGCCATCTTCACTTTTATCTGTGGTACACAGAGAGGCAAAGGTTATATTTCTACAACAAAGTTGCCGCTAGAGTGAGCTTCCTTCAGTAGTTATTCCATGATTTAACCAGTAGAGGGAGTTCAAACACAGAAAACTGGATGCAAGGAATCATGACAGACTTTCATTCCACTTGTTCTTTTTTTAAAAAAGGTCAAATTAGCAAGGGAGGGAATAAAACAACATTATCCAAATGCTAATGATGGCTTCATCTATTTTAAGAAAGAGAGGCAGTGAGACTGCCTTTTAGAATACTTTTTTTTTTCCTTTTTTAACAGGTCGTGGTTTATCATGTGACATTTTCACAGTATCTACAAGAGGCAGCCAAAATTAGCTTGTTTGCTACTCTTTACAATATGAGGAGCTCAGCCTTAATGGCAGCTTAATGCACTGGAGAAGGGAAAAAAAAAAAAAAAACACAGAAACAACATCTGGGGAAGAACATCTTTTCCAACCTTCTACACACTTCCTTCTTGCTTAGCTGCAAAAATTACCTTAAAAACACATTTCATTTTTAGACTATTCTCTCCCAAGTTCCTCATTTCATATTCCACTGAATCATGCTCTTTTTAATTCTTTTAACATTTCGTTTTTATCCGCTATGACAAGCAATACTCGTTATTGATAAGCATGATTAACATCACGAGTCATGAAGAGCTTCTTTATCATTTACGTGGCAGAGGAACGATCCAGAGAATGTTGAAAATGGTTCATTCTGCAGTTGAACCATGTGGTCATTCGACTCTGAGCCAATAAAAACTTCCATCCCCTATAGCAGGACCCCCCCCTAAACTTAATGCAGCTGCTGCTGCCTGGACTCTGATCTTTCACTGGATAGAAACCCTGGTGTCGCTGAGCACAGCCCCGGCTACTTGGCTTAGGGCAGAAGCCTGTTAACGAAAGAAAATCAGGGCAAAGCATCCACTGTATTTAACCAGAATGCAGCATAGGAAGGGTACAGCACTCGGTTACATACATAAAAGATGTATGAAATACAGGACAACTAATTACAACCCTACTAACACAGTGAATCATTTATCCCCCGGAGCTACATTCATTTTATAGGCTTTTCAGTTAAAGGGCCAATTTAGTCATTTAAAACTGAATTAATCGGGGAAAAGCACGACAGCTTTTCAAAATAAAGCGCAGTTGGTTCTCTTTGGAAAGCTACAAAGGGAACTCTGGCCCACGGACCGCAGGGTGCCGAGGTGCGGCCCTTGTCCCTCTGGGTGAGACTGACACTGCAGGGTTTGCGGAGGCTAAAGCCCTTACCTGACTGGCAGGCATCGGCCGGCCCTCCCTCCTCCGAGCCGTCCTCTGAGGCCTCCTCGGCACGGTCCAGCTGGCCGCCCTGCTTTCCATCCACAGACGTGGTGGGGCTCTCGGCACCGCCCCTGTCTTTCTTGTGCACCCTGGAGTGCAAAACCAGCTGGTGGTAGGTTCGAAATGTCTTGCCGCAGTCCTTGCACCGGGTCGGCTTCTCTTTGGCCAACGACTTGGGGTCTGGCTCCGGCGACGGGGTCTCCCCACCGAAGCGCTTCGACCTCAGCTCGCGCTTGAAGCCGTCCTTGGACTTACCGCTACGGCCCCCGGACCAAATCTCTCCCAGCTCCTCCTTGTCCGAGCCGGAATCCTCGACGTCGGAGCCGGCATCGGGACCCAGCTCCTTGGCCAACCCCGGCCCCACGGCGATCTTGCCCTTCGTGGCCAGTTGCCAGGCCTGGTAGGTGTTAAAGGGGTCCAGCTCGGCGATCCACCTGGCGGGCCTCTCCGAACGGGCACTCGAGTCTGATGCCGGCGGCGGACGGAGCCCCAGGAGCTTCAGGAAGGACTGCTGGGAGAGCGAGGCCTCCCGCGAAATGCAAGGCTCCTTGCACGCACCCTCGTCTTCGTTGAGGTCCGAGTCTCGGTTGTGCACCCTGCTGTGCTCTGCCAGGACGTCCTTACTGGGGAAGAAGAAGCCGCAGACCATGCACATGCGATACGGGGAGCTGACGGCTGGCACGGCTGCCTGGTCCACCACCACGTGGTTGATGGTGGCCGGGCTCTCCAGGTCCTGCTGCGCCTTGTTCCTGGCGCCGGCCTTGCCACCGTGAGTCCTCATATGGTTCTTGAGGAACCAGGGTTCCCGGAACCGCCTACCACATAGGCCACAACTATAGGTGAAGGAGTCCCTGTGCTTCCTCATGTGGGCCTCTAGCTCACTGGCGTCCTGCACGGCCTGGCCGCACACCATGCAGCTGAGGTCGTCGTCTGCCTCCGCCGCCGGAGCTCGGATCCGCTCGCCGGGGCTCAAGAACTCCGCCTCCACGCGCAGCACGGCTGGCCCAAACAACGTGGTGGGATGCTGGGTGAGCACATGCGGACTCAGCTCGTCCTGATGCCGGAACGTCTGGTCGCAGAACATGCAGTCGGCCGTCGGGCTGCCGTCGGCAGGCTTCTCGGCAATGGCGCCGTGCGGCGTCATGCTGGAGCCCATGCCGGGCATGTTGGCGTTGGCATCGTTTAGAAGGTCCTGTCCCAGTCCGTCGGGACTCTCCATGTACGATATCAGTGGGTGAGTGGGCATGGCTCACAAAGAACAGAAGCAATAATTGTCTGAAATGCAATTCGGAAGCCTCCGAAAAAAAGACCCAAAAAGTTAAGCAATTGATTTTGATCTTGCGGACAACAAGACGGGAAAACTGGCCGGAAAAGTAATATTCAAAAATCCTTTTGGCTTCCTGCTACACATCACCGGAGCCCCAATATATAGCGCCAAAAACCGCCGCCAAAAACTTCACAAACGGCCATGAGAAATTCCGCGAGTCGAGGCTTGACTATTAGTTATACCAGAGTCTGGCCTGACAGATTCTTATCTTGACACAGTCAGCAGTAGCTTGTCACACGTGGTACCTGTAAAGAAAAAAAAAGGGAGGGGGAAAAAGGCATTAGTTTAGGCCCTGCAATGCATTCATCTCGATACATCTGGAGAAAAGAAACTGGACACTACCAGCATCATATTCTACACACTTTAAATGGAACAGGAAATAACATTTAACAGGTTTAACGAGCACATGCATTTCCTTAATGCAAAGCATCACAAAACTGAACTGACTTGTGATGCTGCACATTCTTTTGCAGGTATAAGGAATCCATGCAGCATAAACATTTAGCATGACTGATCTAGCTTCACACTTCCCCTGGTGTCGGGTCGGGCCACTAACTTGCATACTACAGAGTGAAATGACACCACAAAGGGAACGACGTAGGTCATCTGCTCGGATGAGAAGTTTCTTTAAACCCAAGAAAAGACATCAACACTGCAGGCCAAACAAAGGGACAAACAATGAGCAATGCAACCAAAAAAAAATAAAAAAAAATCAGACACCAGAAGCCTGCCTGTAAAAAGCCACATTTATGACCTATTGAGTTCTGGCATAGAAATATGAATAAACCATTGGGAATAAACTACAGGGAATAAAAAATTTGAATACAGCATGTACTACAAACACAAAAACACTGAATTAACAACTAGCTAACGTAAAATACGAAATACCATCATTAAACCGGTATCATAAAGTAGCGATTTCAGTACATGTGCTTCATTTAAAAAGTCAATTGTCAAGTCAACGGGCTTCATTTCTGCTTCTCTGGCATCTGTACTGCCTTGTGTTTGATATGAGAGACTTAATCCTACACCTTCTGGAAAAGAGGTGGCAAAAGACATGAAAACTAGGATACCTTCTCACCACATTTCTATCAAGGCAATGAGTTTTTACATAACTGTTTCACCAAACTACTGCTAAATCTAGAGACAAAAATCCTGCAAACCACATCTGCAGTTTGACAAGGCCACAAACATCTGTTTCTGACTGAAGACCACAACAGAGAGGCTACTTCAATCCGGCACCCAGACATCCGAACGGGATGAACTAAAATGCGCAGCAAGACATTTTCAAGTCAGATATCGCACCGCTTAAAAAAAAAAATCAGATATCACAGAAAAAGTCACAAATATCCTGACTAAGGTTTCAATTCTACTGGATAAAAATTCCCCCCCCCAGAGGGAAAGTTTTACTCAAAGGGGCTATTCTCTATGGTTATAAAGCGGCAGAGACAAAAAAAAAAAAGGGCAACATTCCCATTTTAACAAAACTTCCTCAGCGCCATCTTCACAAAGCAGAACTACACCAACAGCTACACACAACACTACATTAAAAAAAGAAAGTGAAAGACAGAAAGTCTACAAGCAGATTATGCAGCTTCCAAGCCTTATCCTGCAGTTTAGCACAAGTGCTGACAATACACACTCCACAATGGCATTCCTCATTGAGCTTGACAAGGGCTGCAACATTCTCAAAGAATACTTCTGCTATGAAAAAAAAAAACTACCAAGAATTAAACCACACATATTGCTTGTGACTGAAATATTCCATTTTTAAAAAAGTCGTGTTTTACTTTGAAAAACACTGGGCTTTTAACACTTCATACAGGATCAAATAATCCAAATACCATGCTGTGGGCATATCAAACACTCAGACAAAGCCAGTAACAGTCATTTCAAAACCTATTTTTCCAATCCTCCCCACAAATGAATGACAAGCATGTTTACTGCCTGCCCGTTAGGTGTCTGCCCAGGGATCAAGTAAAACAAGTTTCTCTCTGCTTTCGCCCTCAACCTGGCAGCCCGCCAGCCCTATATGAGAAGCTCCAGTATCCATCCCACCTTCCGCTAAAGTTTACCAGATTATCACCAACACATGGAGGCCAGAATTCAGCTTTCACACACGTCAGCAAAAACACGGCAATAATCTTCCTGGAGATTTTTTTTATTATTATTATTTTCCATCTAAACATTTCACTTCAAAAACTACATTCCTACTTTTTAAGATCACTAATCAGTATTATCCAGAAAAATACACCCTGGCTAATACAGAAGCAACTGAAAACTAGTGTAATCCCAAGACACCGGTTTCTGCTGCAAGCAGGTCTAGGGGCCAGCTGTTGCTTCCCCTAATTCTTTTGTTGCAGGGCTCTCCATGAATCGCCTGGGACCCATACAAAAGAACAACGGCTTGTTACATTCTGGCAAAAATCATCTGAAGCTTTCGAGCATGATCCGAGAATAGAAAGAAAAAGAGAGAGAGAGAGAGAGAGAGAGAGAGAGAGAGAGAGAGAGAGAGAGACTCGTTATGCACAGCATACTGTGCGGCCAAATGACTTTTAAAAATCCCACACGCCGGAAAAAAAGATCAAATGCTCCACCAGGTGCTAATTCAACTAAGGAAGGAAGAAAAGAAAAGTCATACAATGTGAATAATGCAGGAAAACAGAGCAGGGAGCGAAGTTCGCCATTCGCGCATAGATGACACCCCTACCGTTTAACCGCAAACTTCTTGTACTTCTCGTCTAGATAGTTAAGCGTCTTAAAGCCCAACGTGGTGTTTTTTTTCCAAACAATCCGCAGCAGCTTGATATGAACTTTAAAAGCAAACAGACTCACCCTTCATTTCGCCTAGGCAAATTATTCAATCGAAAAGATTATTTTGTGTTATTATAGTATATGTAGAAAGTGCATGACACATAAAACCTGTTATTCTTGACGCGGCCAGGGAGCCCAAATCTAAGGGATCCTCAACACACCCATACGGGCTGATTGCGTGGATGCTTACGCTGTTACTATTGTTATTCGTGCTCTGATGGCTTTTAGTAGACTTTTAGGTAGCAGAAAGCACTCATTCATTACTCGGCGAGCGTTTACCTGCCGTCGTTATACTTTTAAAACGGGCTTGCAGTGTAACTCGCTTCGCCACGCCGAACATTACGCTTCACCCGAATATGTAGTAGGAAATGGAGCGTTATGACATGGAGATTTTCGAGCCGACGTGAAAGAAAGACGCTTCTCCTTCGCCTCGAAACATGACCGCCAGGAACCTGCGAGTCCCTCAAGGACAGGATCCCACTGTTTTCTGCCAGCCAGTGAAATATCGCTCATTTCCTGACACGTGTTTAAGCTTTTACTTTAATTTCTGCAGGACTGCTGTACAAGTCAGTACATAATGAGTCATACTGACAAGAATCACACTCATACTTTTCATGTGTAATATATGAATACCTATATAAACATGTATGCACTGGGCATACAAGTGCATATAATTATATTTGTGGAAAAGATACATTCTACGACCTTTAACTGAAAGCTATCAATTAAGCCATTTTTAAGATTCAAATTTTAAAGTTCATATACAGTTTTGGTGAAGGAAGAATATACTGAGAAATTATTCTATATTATATAAAGAAAAACTAATTACCCATTGTGTTCCAAAATCAAATGAAGACTCCTGGAACCCGCCTCTAACTAGTTGAAACTCAGAAGATAATGGCTATAGTGGCTCTTCAGATGCTCCCAGTACAGCAGGAGTTAGTTCATCTATCAGTTAACCAGCTAGCCAACTATTTCCGTATGTCAGCTTCCGTCCCAACTACTCGTTATAATACTTACGATCCACTTAAGCTAATAGGCAGTGGTGGCTATATGGGGAATATAAGCCAAGTCATATGAACTAATGTACAATACAAGGCTGCTTTGTTACCAGCATATTACAGTAGTTTGCTCAATAATGTATAATGGCATGATTCGTTGGTACTGCCCTCCTGTCATATGTCTAATTGATTTATTCGTTAAAATGATGCGCAGTATTCGGTTTGCAAGTGAACCGAGGCTCGCCGGCGCCGCACATTCCGCTCGCAAGAGTGAATGAAGAAGCGCGCGGCAGAAAGTTACAAACAAGGTGCTGCGCCTCGCGAGGATGCACCGCTCGCCTGTTAGCTAAGCTAGCTACCGATAGAAGAATGGCTCACAAACCACATAAAGAAAAGCACTTACCGATACCCACCAGCATTTTAACAGACCACATCGAGCACGCCCTAAACGAACACGAATAGCTCTCTCACTTCTCTTAAAGTAAAACAACAAACTTTTTCCCTTCTTCTCTCCCGATATATACTTCAGCCAACTTGCAGCTAGCTAGCGTTAGCGACTCTGTTTGTAAATCTCACACTATGCAGCTGTTGCACTTCTAGGCGCGCACTCCCCAGCCAACGACCGTCGCGGCGCGTGCACATCCAGCGCTGCGGGGTGATCACGTGTCCCCAAGTTGTTCACCGGTGCTTAATTATTCCATTATTCTTTCGTCTGTTTCATTTCTACGCTTCTTTTTGAGTAGAATGAGGTGGAGTAACAGAACATACACCTGGCGCACAATAGTCGTGTTTGTATAAAGTTTGGGAGACACTGGTTGTCATTTCTTCACTATACATAAACTGACGAAGTGCAATAATTTTGTGTTGCAGTTATTCATAGATATAGGTCATACTGATTAACGTTATCTAATCTATATATAATGCATAAGATATTGTGTGTATATATTATATATAGCAGAATACATATAGCGGATTATATATAGAGTGAACTGCCCACGAATTGCAAGTGAAGAAAATGCAACGTTATAGAGAAAACCTAAAAAATGACTCGATTAACACATAACTTAGTGTACAACTCACTATTAAAGATAACCTATTCTTGTGCTGTTATTTCAACAAAGGCTTAGTAAATGCTACCTGTTTACAATTATAGCTTATAGTGTTAAACCTCACTGTCTTTTCCCTCTTTAATAATCCATATTGCTTGTTTTAAAACAGTAGGGAACTATCTTGAGAATGGGGCAGCTGATGCCGTTTACATGTACACGGCACTGCTCCCATAGCACCCCATGGGGGAATGGGGGAGGGGCCGGGAACTGTGTTTCTTGCAGTTACATGTGGGGTTCCCAACATCAACCACGTCCAGCTCCTCAAACGCTACCTAATGCATGTGCCTGAGTAGCTCCTTTCTAAGACGCATGTGCTTTGTTGACATTTATATTTGTTTTGGTGGTTCATTCCAAACTGACTTTACGTCTTTACATCTCTGACAGTATTAGTGAGAATAAAAAGTGGAAGAGGAACTTTGTCTTAAACGACTCGTTTTTATAGCGCTTTTATGGTCAAATGAACAATAGCACAGCAAAGTGTCACCTTACTTTCTGTTAGTAAGTGCATGTAACTTCACAAAGCAGTAGAACTGAGTAATATGCTTGTTTCCATTTAGTTTTGACTCGTGCTTCAGGAAGTATCTGGGTTTCTACCAAGAGATTAACATTTCCTCTTTGGCAGCCTTTAAAATAGTAAGAGTTGCCTTCTGAGAAATCATTCATATATAATTATCAAAGTAAGCAATAATATTTCACTTCAACTTTATTAACTTTAAGTGAATTACTCCACTAACTAAAAAAAGAAAAGATTACCCACGATTTGTACTGTAATTAGTCATATCTATGTCTTTATGGGATTGATTTATACCTGGTTTCACAATCACGATGTTATACACCAAGCAGCCTTGTTATAAAATTAGAAGAACGGCAGTCGTGAGTCGGATGAACGCTGTTCTGTAATACACTGCTGTTGTGAAGTGAATGTCTGTTTGGCTCTTTCTGCCTGCTGGTTAATCTGCTTTCTGGGAACTCGCCCGTACTGCTAGAAAGTGGAGACGGTGACCATTCAGTTCAAAACAAAATGAACGTATATTTATGAGTCACAAAACGAAAATACTTTATATCAAGGCTATTCGGATTCGTACATAGCCTACAAGAATGGAAACAAATTCTGAATTTGTCATTTATTTCTGTGTTATCACTTTCTGTCATATGTACAACAAAATATCCGAAGACCCCATTTCATTTTTAAATAAAAAAAAACGACATACTAATTCGTTATTGGTACATAATTAGCCAAACCCATGCAACAAGTGATTTATTTTTGTAATACTATGCTGGCATTCCTGTTCTATGTGCAATACATAAAATTCATTTTATACCGTGGTTAGCCAGAATTTTAACTTAGCATTTATTTATATGTTTATATTTTATTTTCAAATTTATATTACTCTCATGTATTTTTATTTATTTAGGTAAACAAAGACTTTTATCAAAACGAGAGGTAAAGTGAAAATGAAATTTTACAACTTGGTACAATATTCAACAAATGAAGCTAGGACATATTTTTCTTATCGGATTAATCACATCATCATTATAGAAACTAGCAAAACTCTTTCAGAAGTGATTGCTTCTTTTTAACCAGTTGAGCTTTACTGTGATTGATTGATAAAGCATATCTGGATACAGTTTATCTTGGACACAGAAGTTCTATGCTCTTAATCAGATTTGATCACAACTGGGAACTGCTAGGAACTGCCCAGTGTTTACAGTTAATCACCCTGGCTGCTCCGCTTAAGTGGTATTCCATGCATGTCAAAGCACAAAAGGCCCATCCCCCACACCAATATGCAGCTGACTGGCAGAAAAAGACTTGTTTCGAGTTGTCTATGTTGTTCATTAGTTTTACTAATAGCTATTTTTTTACACAAGTCTCGGGCACCTTGCTTCCACCTCCTGACCCTACAGATTTCGACAGCCACCATTTTGTGTGTGGTAAGAAAGGCTTGTTTTCCAATCTCTCCAGCCAAGAAAAGGCCATCTGATGAAAGAAAAAGAAATGTTTGTTCCTCACAGGAGACTTTGGTTAGAAGTCACCCCTTTTAGCTTAAACAGCACTTTTCCTGACAGCAGCACCCTGTTCTTATGGTCAATGGCAGACTTCCCCAGTCTTCAGGTTCCAGTGAACAGATAAATATCACTGAACAATCGATGACAATCTTAGTGAGAAGCTGTTTGGGGGGGGGGGGGGGGCACAAGTGTACCTTGCATCATCCAGTCATTTAAAAGAGTATTAGGATTTGGTACATTTCTACAGCAATACAAAACATTATATTTTTGTGGTATATATGTGCAGTTTTATAAAATGCACAAGGAATGATTTTAAGACCTGGCAATCAACTACCAGATTAGCACAACTAGATTACATTTTAACAACTAAGTAATTATATCGAGTGAAATTGCGTACTCTGTGCCCTCCAAATGGAACATTACAGCACGGGTAAGGCTTGGCTTGCATAACACCATCACAGCACCTAATGGACGGAGCCCTCATCTGAGGTCCCCAGATGCCTACAAGAGGAACCATGGACACCCGTCGGTCTACACTCACCAGACACCTCCAGCAGCCAGCTGGAGCATCACCTTCCCATCTTCTTGCTTTGAGAAAACGACGTCTTCTCTGCTAGCTGACATAGACAAACAGCAAAGGCCACACCCGTGTGTGTGTGTGTGTACACTTTTTCTGTCTCTCTCTCTATATAAATATTATATATATATATATATATATATATACATATATATATATATAGATAT
>JAODLC010000113.1:20851189-20866131 GCA_026781145.1 Hippopotamyrus pictus
TATATATATATATATATATATATATATATATATATATAGATATATATATATATATATATATATAGAGAGAGAGAGAGAGAGAGAGAGAGAGAGAGAGCATTATTCAGTTATAATTTGCTCTGGGTATATGGGTGCAAGGCAGAGAATTAGCCAGGACAGGGGGCCAACCCATTACAGGGCACATACACACCTTTCATGCACCCAGTCATACCTAAAGGCCATTATTTGGACTTTGGGGGGAAACCCAGAGTATAGGAATGAAAGCCCCAGATGACATGGGGAGAACATCCAAACTCCACACATACGGAGCTACCGAGACTCGAACCTGAATCCCAGAAGTGGGAAGCAACAGCACTAACCAGTGCCCCACTGTGCTGGCCTTCATTTAAATCAGTATATTTAATTTATTTGTTACGTAACTGTGTAGATAATTTCTCATTTACTGAAATACAAACACATTATGTAGAAATATGTACTGAAACAATGGTTCAGTTTAAACTGAAACAATGTAACATTTCCTTGATTTGGGTAAAAGAAAAGTAAATTCTAAAACAAATTTACAAAATAACAGAATAGCGATTTTCTCTACAGATAAAGGTAGGGCTTGTTGGGTTGTACATTATACATGAACAAGCTTAACATGGAGTATTTTGCATACACCCGAAGAACAATTTCATTAACCAAGGGTCCCTCTCATGTGCACAGAGGTCAAATACACTCATTACAGATACGGCTGTGTTAATATAGCTGAAGCATGCCAGCACACCTTGCGTTTATTCTGCCCCGGAAGTCTTGTTTTTGCCCCCGTTTCTATCAGCCAGGCCCGTCCAGAACGTTAATCAAAGTTTGCATGTGACAGCTGAGGCCCCCCCGCTCAGTTCCCATTGTTCTGGCAGCACAAAGGCCTGTGAAGGGCTAGTAATCTGGAATGGCATTGTTATGTCTGAGGATGATGGAACTCCAAAACGGGAAACCCTGCATCATAGCAGATAGTAACCCTCATATTTATACACTTTTAAGCCGTTTTTAATATATGATTCAAATGGAAAGTAGGGCAGCTTTTTTTCTTCCTCATGCACTCTATTGCTTAATTCCTGCTTTCTGATTTTAGGGCACAGTCAATAGGTGTGTCTTCCCCAGCCCCCACCTGCCAAATAGCATTTTGTAAACAGCAAGCAAGGTGAAGAAACCCTGCCATGTTTGCTTTACATGATGAAATTAACCTCTGATTTGCAAGGTAATGAGGTGATAACAAGTGCATATATACAGATGTACAATTAACTTAAACCGCTAGCATATATATATGGCATTCATATACTACACACACACACACACACACACACACACACACACACATATATATATATATATATATATATATATCCAAACACACACATACATATATATGCATACATATATAATAGTATGTTTGTGTGTGTATGTAGAGTTCTGTTTCAGAGATTCAAGCATTTAAAATTAAATGTGAAATACACCTGACAATCCACACTGCCACGGTACATTTACACCACATGTTTGTCATGCATGCTGCATTACATGCACGGTTGTTACTTAGATTGTCTGTCGGTGATTAAGCGTAAACAGCCAGCCAGAGTGTTTCTTGTTCAGCCTGCAAGTCGGGGGATGTGGGGCAGGAGGAGGGGGGAGGGGTCGTCATATATTTGAATAAAGCCCCTAAAGGATGGTGGTATCCGTAGCTGGTAGCGATGGGAACTTGCGTAGTGGACCGTCTGCTGGTGACCACTGCCTCAAAGCCACTGGCGGCCACTGGTGCCCTTTACACGTCATTATTCAGTTAAATTAGAGTCAATTCAATTTATTTTCATATAGCACCTTTCACAACAGAGTCGCCCCAAGATGCTTTACATGGGTGTGTTGTAAACCCCTATTTTATATATATGAAATTGTCATTACATGATGTTCCTCCACAAACAGCTAGAGGGCAAAAAAACCACGAACACAACAATGGAAAGGGGGGAAAACAGGTCAGATAACGCTTCCATGAGCAATTTACGTTACAGAGGCCGGGAGGGTGCTCCTGTGTGACTGCGGTTGGTGAGAGGCCGGTGGAGACCCGTGGTTCTCTGCGGTTCTCTGAATTTGTCAGAGCTGACTATTTTGTGGAAACTCATTAACAACTCCAGTAACACCCCAATACGCAATATGTACTTTATTATATTGATATATTGTTGTTATACATTGTTTTAATGTTATACATAGTCCCTTTAATTAACATTTAAAGTAGGAAATTGTATTTATATATTTTATTGATATGTTATGACAGACCAAATATTTGCAAAAGCCTTTTTTTACCTCTTTATGGATGATTTAAAAGATGTCCTTCTTTATCTCTATAGATTTCCATTTTCAGACACACTCCACTGTTGTGCAACATTCCCAAAGGACTGTAAAGGTCATTGTTGCAGCAGCCTTTGGATTGGCCCCCTTGCCCCTTGGTCGTGAAGGGATGAATCCAGGCAGTGCGCAGTGAAGGGATGAATCCAGGCAGTGCGCAGTGCAGCCCCCACGCCTCTGAGGCCCGACCCCACAGGCCCCACATGGTTTGGCAGCGGTGCAGCGATCTGAGGATGCTGACTGTCACTATGAGTGAGTCACCACAGACATGAAGGGACCTGAACACAAACGGGATGCTCTCTGTCCAGCTAACACCCTCTACTGACTCGCTCAGTCTCAGCACATAAACACGCCAACCTGCTCCAAAGCAATAAAAGAGTAACACCCTGTAAATAACACAATCTGATCGTTCACCTCTGTAAAGAAATATTTTTTACTTTAGATTATATACTATGTTAATGTAGTTATTGAGAATAAACAAGGCAAGCAAATTATCATCATTATTGTTACTATTATGTACTACTATGATTGATAATACTACTACTAGTATTAGTACTACAACAGCAAGAACCACAACAATAACAACAACTACAATAAAAAAATAAATAATAATAATAATACTGGCATGAAAAGGAAAGTGTTATAGCATTTTGTTGATTGTTGTTCTGATAAAATTGTTGCCCAACAAAGACATAATCACACTTAAAGCAAAATATTATGGAGGCACTAATTTTTCTGATTCGTGGCTGATTTGTTGGTATCTCTTGGGTCAAGAATAGAGAAAGAACAGAGCAGAAAATGAAACGATGCATCAGGTTAGGAGGAGAATAAGTGCCTTTGTCCTGCAGATCTGTCACTGAAGCCTGAACTAAAACCTGCTCGACTGCCAGCTTTTGAGATGGAAACGGTGCTGCTGAATGTAACACGACAACAGGCTAGGCGATCGATCTCAAGTGTCATCCTGTTTTTATGTTACCATTCACGTACCAAGGCAGCACCCAATATGGCCACCATACTATATTCACTAGGGCTTCAGAACATGCTGTGGCTCTGAACGAGCCTACCTAATTAATGTATTTACGTCACACAGTGAAAGAATATCTGCTCATAGTTCAGGGACTTCCTGTCCGGGGAAGATGGTTGATTAGGCAATGTTTTACCAAGTAAAAGATAGGAAGCTGTTGCTAAACTGTGGTGAGTTTTAATTTTTGTGCCAGAATGTCACTAATCAAACTGAAGTAATTATCTGTTCTTATATTAAAATGTCATTCTGAACAAAACATTCTAGCTATATGCTCCTGTTATTTAATTTATTAAAATATAACATAATCAATGACAAATATTTTTTACTACAAAAATTCTTCCCTGTGTCTTAGACTGTTGGAATTTAAAGATTGAGATGCATTTTAAAAATTTCTGTGGGGAAGGTTTTTTATAGATAGCAGACTGTCTGAGATTTCCAAGGAAAACCTGTATGTGTGATGATTTGTATCTTAATTCTTCGTTGTCATGGAATATGTGACAGCACACAGGCAGGATGGCTTCAGGTGGTAACTGCATTCTCAGCTCCAATCTCCATGAGATTTCAGGACCCCTGGTGGCAGAAGATGTTAATGTCTTAAAAAGATATTCGTAGCAGTACACTTTTTGACATCCATATCACTGACCTTTATTGGTTTCACATCACCTTCCTCAGGGTTGATCAAACAACGTTTTCATTCATTAATGTAATTGGTTTTGGACACACTGTAGCCTTTTTTAATCAGTTTGGCTCTTCAGAGTGAGCTCCCAGAGATCGCTTGTAAAGACTTGTCCAACGTGTCTTCAGATCCCAACACATCAAAGCATGCTTCAGTATCATAAGTGATGCAATAATTTGCATGCCATTCTAAATAATGTCAGCTGGGTTTGGTTCTAACAAGAAAGCAGTCTTGGAAAATCTTGTTCTTCAAAACTTAAGTGTTCATTGTCCAAAGGAAGGTGTTGCGTGTTGGGGAATTTTTGTTTGTTTTGCTTTGCTGTGGCTTCCGCTTTTTGGAATTTCATCCACAAAGGAACTGTAGTTGGTAGACATTAGAAGAAATTATATATGTGTCAACATTTTTATTAACCTAAAGCAAAGGCATTATGGTTTTTGTATAGTCATAACATATCTGTGCTAACTCATTGTGGTAAACTGAAATGCATTTGTTGTTAAACTGAATTGCATTTGTTGTTTAACTTTGTAAGCACTCTGGTATTTGCCAAAAAACAAATCAGTAATAAGACGTTATTTGGGAATATCATAAATACCAAGATCCATTCCAAGCTGTAAACTCAAATGATTGACTTATTGACAAATTAAATACAAAAATATGTAAGAAACTAAACCAAAGTGGAGTGTCATATTAATTTAATTATTTAAGTTGTTCACAGTTTTCATGAACAATGCATAAAAAGCAACAAAGGAAAAACACTGAGCATTTTTAAGAATGTTCAGGTTGAAATTTACTTTGTATATTGCATATAAGCGCATGGGCGTATGCAGGGCTGGTGTGCTGGGTCACCAGGTCTCAGTTGGCAGCAAACAAACTCATCCCAGAGCCCCTGTTTCCACCAATCTATGACGAAGAGCAGCACAGACTGGGACAAACATTTCTGCTGACATTTCTGCCACCCCTGTCCCTGCCCCTGCCTCAACCCCCCCTCCCCCCGCCTAGAGACCTTCACACAGCTGTACTCATTGTCCTGTGCTCAGCCAGAGCGGCGTGTCTGCGGTTTAGATCTCAGATTTAACTTTGCATCCTTACGCTCTGTCAGGCAGCCGCCACGAGCGCCGCTGGGGATACGGCGCCTCTGAGTGGGGCATCGTTTGGAAAGGCAATCACACAGACAATACAAACGAAACAAATGAGCATCAAACGAAAATGTTTAAAAATAAAAAGACTTCCATTTTTTATTTATATATATATATATATATATATATTCACGCTTAATTGACTATCACATTAATTCATATGTACAGAACATTCTGGAACTCCTTAGTGACTATTTAATTGTCTGTGAAAATGACCCATTGCCTAATCCATGTCGCTTGCAATGAATTGGACACAATGAATTCCTTTTCCACAGGACCTCTCAGATTAACGGGGGTACTGTAGCCCCAGGGCAGCAAGGAGGCTGAGACCAGCACACGGAATCGTTTGCCCTGCTGAGAAGACACAATGAGGCCCGTTCGCTTTTTTTTTAAAGTCGAGGATGTACTCTGACTCTACATTCCTTTTGATTTGGTCCTCAAGGGCAAAACTGAAGAGCGAGTTCTAGCCAAGGAAATAAAATGGTGGGAGACAGGGGTGTTGCTAGAGATTTCGGGCCCCATAAAAGCATATCATATGGGACCCCCAACCCAGACAAATACAATTATGTTCCAAAGTCCCCCCCTTATGGGACCTTTAGTGGGAGATGGTTGGAGTTCACTTCAGCCAAGCAGGTTAGTCATTCTTGTAGTAGTCTAGGTTTGGGTCATGGTCTTAATGCCCCCCCCCACCACCACCCAAAAGCACGCGCCTGTCCACAGTGCAGTGTGCCTCCCATGTCTAAACCTGGCCCCCTACTTCCCTTTTTTCACATCTTCGAACACAAAAATGAGCACTGCGTGCATGCATTATGGGGTGGAACGCCCACTTTTGCAACCACCAGTCTGGTGGCAGGGAGCTTATTACACGCCTGTGTAGAGCAGAGGGCTCATGCGTGGCTTAGCACTACGGTAACAAGAATGCCAATCAAGGCTAGCCGGCAGAAGAGCATGGACATGCAGTGAGGCTAAATCCCATGCAGCTGTTAGTCCAGCCATGTAGGAACCTGCTCTGTGTCACATAAGGCAGCTGCTTTAGAACAGCATTGCACTGCTATTTTGCACCTTTACTTACCTCAGCTTTAGTTGGAGAAGGAAGTGGAAGAGTATAAGTTTGTATTTGATACTTTGTATTACATTGTTCAGCAGATGTTTCCGTGCCAAGTGACTGGCACCAATAATATCCCCTTGTGTACATCTAGGTTCGGTGGTAATTCATCTGTAATTCTAAACAAACTTGCATCCTCCACAGTAAAGCTGAACGACGATGGTTGGAAATGTGAAGAATGCATAATGTGCAGATTTAAGCACAAATGGTTTATGATTCAAAACCCTTAGAGATTTTCAATCATATCGAGTGAAAATATATTTAATAAATAATAATGTATTGTATGTAAAAGCTTACTTGAACATTGACTATGTAAAATGCACAACAAACAAAGCAAGATTGTGAAAAGTTTACTTTATGTCATATGAAATACAATGAAGTCGGGACTGTTTTTCTTTGACCAATAGGACTGTGCTTTGGCCATTTTTCTGCTCCTACCCCAGTCTCTGCCTTCTTATAGTTTTATCACAGAGTTGTTTTGAAAGGTCTTTTGACCTTCATGGCTTTATCTTTGTTTTAAGTGCACCGCGACCAGCAAGAGCTTATAGACCTTTAACTCATGTGATTCACCCTTTGACCTCTGGGAACCTCATATTCCTGTACTATTCAAGCATTATAAAACTGAACATTCTAAAACAGAACATCACTCAATGATTATCAAGACTTGTTCATATATTACTTATAATAATAATAATAATAACAACAGTAAATAGCAAACCACTATCAACAAGCAAAACTTCTCATTCAAACTGTATTCATTAGCCCTGAGAGTTACTAAAGAACAAAATAATTACCTTATTGTTTTAATAAAAGCGAACCAGCTTTGTAGTGAAGTGTAATGTATTTACTGTTATTAAACTCTTTATTAGGTCTTAATTACTGGTCCTGTAGCATAAACCTTGTATAAGAATGTTCAGAAATGTCTTGGCCTCAGAGGAAAGTCTTAGCAGACATTTTAAGGACCAAACATTTTAAAGGATTGATCCAGTTAATATGAAATGAAATGATGATACTTTATTGATCCCTGCGGGGAAATTCCTGTTTTGCCGACCTTATCCTGCTCTCCATGATACACATGCAGGGGAGAGCAAGCTTGGCAGTGAAGGGCAGCCCCCTGACCCAGTACTGGAGCACAATATTTTAGGGAGAGGATTCTCATATAATTAAGAACTTTAAAAATGTAAGACCCTGAATCCTTCCCAGAACAATGAAAAAATATTATGAACGATTGAGTTTATAAATATAATTCTGCTATATATGGATATATGTTTTCAGCTGTCACTGCTGGACTACAGTTGGCCACCAAAGTAAGTGAATGACAAGAGGAACCCAAAAATGATATGACTCACCTTTAGCCTTTGAAGGAAAAGCTTCTATTTGGCTACACTGGCCAAGTGAGGAAGGCGTGTCATGGAAATGGATACAGGATGTAGATAAAGGCGACAAGAAATATGAGTCTGGATCATTGTCACACATGCATTATAAGGTTTCCTGTATGGTAACTAGAGAACTACAGGCAATTTCGACAACTACAAAATTGTCAAAAAGGAGAATGTAGCAGGACACACGGTGTATACTGTACTATCTTGGGGGTGTCTGTCCGTTAATCACTGTTGTATTCATTTTGAATGCGATATTACTCACCCACCCCAGGGGCAGTCTGTGGCACTGTGGGTTAAGCCTCTGTGCCCATGCTCAGAAGGTTGCCAGTTCAAATCCCATGGTGAGCAGAGTGATTTCATCATGGGGCCCATAACCCCAATTTCCACAGGGGCTGGCTGACCCTTCTTTGCCCTTGTTAAAAGATTCTGCTAAATAAATGTAGACATTGATCCACTGAGGAAAATGAGAACGGTGTGTTTAAATACCACATAGAACAACATGCTTAAAGTAGCACAGCACTCTTTTGGTTCTAAGGCTTGGTTGGAGAAGGAAGAAGAAGAGCAGGATCAGCCGCCTTCCACACCCCAGCCTGGCAACCTTCCATGCCCTCTCTCGAGTTTGCAATTAGGCATAGCTGTCAGATAATCTAACCCTTCAATGATGCCGTACCATGATAAGCCATTATACCTCCTTACTAGCTTATAATTAGACATCAGCGAGGATGAACAATTCAAAAGTGTTAAAAGTAAATGAGACCCTCATGGAAAAAGATTTCCATCCACCATGTGTGGAATGTCTCAAGCCATTTCACCCAACCCCATAATTACTACACACTGGCATCTTGCTTCTTAGTGAAAGTTACTGCCGTCTGAGATGAAAAAGACTCGAGTCTTTATTTAATGCCTCTGCTAATGAGAGAGCATTCAGAAAGTGAATCATTCATCACCCAACAAAATGCAAAACACCATTTAATGTACAGATTGTAAGAAAACTTTGGCAAAACTTTTCTCTTTAGTAAAGAGAAAATAGTTCTACTATGTATTAGTAATCCAGTGAATTTTCTTTTTTTCTGGTCTTTTTTAGCATGGGGAAACCCCTTCTGTATTAGGGTAAAAACCGCGGGTTAATGACACTTTTCTGACAAAACTCTTTCCAGCAGATTGGCTGAGGTGTAAAACAGGATTTCAGAAATGCAAGCAAGTGCATGAAGATTCAAATCAGTGAGCTTGCTACACTCATAGGTAGTAGCCCATAGCTCAGTGCATTTACCATAGTGTGGATTTTTACATGACCGAATGCAATCAGTGGCAAACATTTGCCTTGGGAAAATAAGAAATATGTCCACCGTACCGGCAGTGGCTCTTCTGCATTTTTCATCTGTCGGACATTAAACGTACAATTGTTAATGATCACACCTACAATGGGAGCATTGCACAGACGTCCAGATGTAGATAATGGAGAGCAGATATGAGTGATGTCGTCTGTGGCTGTGCTCAGTCACTAATGGTGGACAAACTCAGAAAGCGCTATCCAAAATTCATCCTTCCTGGGATGCTAACCGACATGAATCATACAAATTAATATTATGAGTTTTAAATGATTAAAGGCACTCCCCCTCGCCAGAGGAACATAATGTTTCAAAGTGACTTTAATCCAATTTGACTGCAATAATTTTTTATACACAGGCTTGGGCTTTCAATTTTCAACTAATACATGTAAAAATATGCTGTACAATCAACTGGCAATTGACATTTTGTTTCAAAGGATAATCCTCTTCTCCCTGTTTGTTATTCCGACAGTGACTGTACTTTAAATTCTTCAATCATTAAATCCTCCATTAATGTCATTTCTGCACAGCGGTTGGTCATTTTTCTCGTTCCCAGCCGTCTGTTCGTCGGAGGTTATTTGTTACTCTATCAGTTCTGACTGGCTGAATTACAGTATTACAGGGGCAGGTAAGGAAAATGTGGGCTAATTTAAGATGCTTTAGAGAAAATATGACCGGCCAACAAGGTTCACACCATGGGCTGATCCAGTGCTCAGCGCATTAGGGTGGATGGTGGCCTGTGTTAGGGAACGTGTCCCGTAGCTTTAAGACTGTCACCAGACGCTGGACATTATTTTGGGTTGGAAAAGAGAGTTAGATTGTTTTGGAGATTGGGGTAAGTTAGTTGAGAAGCCAGCAGTCAAGACTGTACTGTTATTTTTTTTGCAAATGAAAAATGTGTTGTTCGGCACAGCCATTGGTGTGATTGTTCTGACTCATGGTAGCCTTATATGTATAATCAAAGATCCATATTCTACATTACCAGTCAAGCCACATTGCCATGCTTCCAAACGATGGTTTGGAAAGCTGAAATGGAAAAAGTAACACTGGGGGCTTGTCTGCGATGATTCCATAGCACCATGAGTGAACATAAGAACTTAAGAAATTTACAAACGAGAGGAGGCCATTTGGCCCATCATGCTCGTTTGGGGTATATATTCATAGATATTCATGTGAGTTCATGAACTTTATGAGACCATTTTGCTGAGAGAAATCAATGTAAGCTAGCTATATGAGGTTGCTATGATTGAAGCAATTCAAAAGTTAACACGGGGAATGGCAATAATCCATGGAAGAAATGTGCCTACACTGAAGGGAGAGGTCAACGTTGGATTTATTCAGTCAGCAGATGTTGCACTGCTTCACATCTGTACTGCTTTCAGATGTGAAGCAGTGCAGCTTCAGTCCATCCTTACCCTTACTTTGCAATATCAAAGTGATGGTGCCTCTGTCCTAGGTCATCTGTTGGCCGTACATGCAGAAAGATCCTCTGCCATGGACAATGGAGTTTATTGCAGGCTAACACAGTTCCTCCAAACCTATTGAGATGTTTTTTTCTGCAGGATCTACTGATTTGGATCAATATTTAGGTAATGCCAGGTCCAGCAGTGAAAGAACAACCACTCCAGATGGCAAGCAAGAAGCAGCTAATAGCCAATAAGTAGATGCAATAAACTTTGACACTGACCTGGCTTGTTCGAGTAACAGCTGCTGGGCCTCGCTAATAGTGATGGTGTGAAAGAAATCCCAGACCTTGTGTGGTCTACTGAGTTTTAAATGAGTGCACTGTCAAAGATGCTTATCAATTGCTTCATATCCAACATACCTTGGACATGCTCTCCACTGCTAAGTGGTTTAGCACTCTTGACCCCCAGTGCACACAAGGTGGTGACTATCTGCAGTCATAATGGGATATTTAAGTGGAATGTCATGCCTTTTAGTTTTTGCGATGCGCCTGTAATGTTCCAGTGCCCTAAGGACCACATATTGGCAGGAATGCAGTGGAATACCTGTTTCATCTATCTCCATTTATATGATGATCTTGGGGTACAATCCAGCTGAAATGCTGGAACATGTTCTACTGACTAAGGTTGATCTCAAACTGAAGACCAAGTAGCTAACTTAGGGTACACTGTCTCTGAGCACAGTAATATTCAGAATATTCAGATAATCTAAGCATGGCCTACCCGCAAGTGTGTCTTGGATGCTCGTCAGATTGTGAGCCTAGCCTCATATTACAGGTGATATGTGAAAGCAGCATTCAAGAAGTTGAAAAGATGAATTTAGCCTTTGAAGGAAACTTCTGCCTCAGCTGTAGGCTGTGCTACATATGCTACTGGTGATCTCATCCTGGACTTGGATGCCAGCGACTTCGGAAACTGGTGCCCTTTGGTGCAGGAACGGCTTATGGCTGGAGAAAGTTATCTTCCACCGAACATAATTCCTGCATAACAAGGAGGGAGCTCCTGGTGGTCGTGGAGTTCATGTCACCTCCGCAATGTGCCAGAACTCAGCCTGGGCAATGCGCAATTTCACCACCAGGAGATGCAGCATGATGTGAGCGATGATCTGGCTGAGGAAGTACAGTAATAGAAACCACCATAGAGCTGATGTCAGTGGGGGAAGGGGAGACAGACTTCACCCAGCTGAGGAAGACACCACAAGCTCCCATGGGGACTGTGCGAGTTGACACTCTTATGGAGAGAATTGTATTCCACCTGATGGGGCCACATTAGAGGTCCAGGACTAATTTGGCATGTAGTTGGAAGCCCCTCCCTAATGACCAGGCCATTTCAGTAGCTGACGTCACAGTTACAGTAGCTACTTAACTCTGCGTAGGTGTGTCATTATGGAAAGCCCAGCACATAACATAGTGACTAAGGTTCTATCTTTGACTCTGAAGCTTCCCAGCAGATGTGTGAACTCCAAGGGATTGTGCAAGACTTCCACCGCTGCTTACCGACCTCAGCCCGATGGCCAAGTTTTTAACATATTACTGCCGAAAATTGTAGTCTCCACAACAGAATGATGCCACTGGGACTAGGATTCCATGATTCTGTAGTGATGGCTTATCGTGCAACAAGGCACAG
Organism: Hippopotamyrus pictus; assembly: GCA_026781145.1. Lineage (NCBI taxonomy): Eukaryota > Metazoa > Chordata > Actinopteri > Osteoglossiformes > Mormyridae > Hippopotamyrus > Hippopotamyrus pictus. Next base: position 20,863,303 of record JAODLC010000113.1, read on the forward strand.
CTATACTGGGTTTACACCCAACATGATGACTCTTGTAAGGGTTACCAAATAAGCCACATTCCCATGCTTCCAAACTGGTCAGGAATGCAGAGATGGGCAAAGGTAACACTTGGTACAAGGTTTAAATGTGGTCACATGACGTATAAACAAAACAAGTGCCTTTAGGCATTCAATTGTGCCAAACAGCAGTTGATAAACACAACACCTGCCTCCGTGCCAAAAACTGATGTGATTCAAAATACTTTAATGCGCTAAGCCTTACGAAACACGTTTTCAAACATTAGCTACTTGACACGAGATGAGGCATATAATTATTTTACTTCAAAGCAAAGTTTAATTTTCAGTAAAAAACTAATAATGAAACCCACACATCAGTAAATCCCAAAACATACATGATAAAGAGACAGGGTTAATCAGTTGTATACATTTTATTCTGTTTTATGAGTTGGCGTGACAGACCAATCTACTTTTAAAAGCATTTTAAAAAGAGCATTAATATTTGATGTACTTTGCCTGTTACATGATACAAGATTGAGGATTAAGCTCTGTGCTACTCCTTCAGTCTCTCTGAGAATCTCGGTAGGTGTACCACTTTGACCTTTGACCCTTTATTCCCATGATTCATTTACAGTCACTAAAGAATAAGCCATGGACAGCTTTGCCAGCTCAAATATCTTCAAAACCTGAAATATTTCTTGTTTGCAAACCACATAATACAGAAATGCATGCAGTGACCACTATGACAAAAATGCCTTTTGATAAGAATGTCACCCGAACATTAAGTACTGTACTGAGAATAATTAGTGTTTTCTGAATGATTATGCTTTCATGCTTGGTTATGCTATTTTTTTATTCATTAAATAATAATTAGCAATACTTATATAACAAAAGTTAGAACAAACATAAAACTTAGGACCCTGTTTAACCATGAACACCCTTTAAAAACTGAAACTTCCCATTTAACGAGTATGTGCTTTTGGGTTTTATTACCTACAGTGTTGAGTATTTTTCTGTAAGAGCAAACCACAGATTACTTGTCTGATCTTTAGTATTTAAAATACAAGTAAAGCTTGTGAACACCTTCTTCCCTTGAAATCTTTGAACCTCCTTGGAATTTTAAGGCACCTGAGTCAGAGGGTATCGCAGAAGGCAGAACTTTACCTGAGAGCAGTGTCCCATCGGAGCCTGCGAGCTTTTAATACACCCTCCCCCTTGTCAGTGTTCCGATCGATCTCCATGAGGCAATGATGCATGGAATAAGCATTTGCAGTAAAACCATCACTCATAGCAAGCTTGCAAGCAGGAATGCTGAAATTTGGCTTCTGTTCAAATACCAAGTTGACTGTTGTTCCTAACTTACAAATTGAACTTCCCCTGTTTTGGAGGGAGGCCTGTTGAATTCGTGAAAATGCTGTCCCGTGACTGGGTTTCCCTGCTGTGCATTTATACTGAGCACACCTCTCTAGGTGTTCAGCAGATCTGGGTGCTGCCATTTCAGCAGCAGGCTTAGAGCAAGCTAATCGCATGGGCAATACATTTTTAATGTTCTCCATGTTCCATGAAAAGATATTGGTTTACGAAGAAAATAATACGTACACATGTGCAGGTATTTAGGATCAGACAAATCTTAGCATTAGAATATAAAACATACAGATAAATATAAGGTTTGAGTTTAGACTCCCCAAATTGAAGGCTGGGCTTTAAGAACATGCTGCCTTTTATATAAAAATAAATGCCATGTCAGTTAAAGTGAGTAAAACAGAGTTGCACGTCTATATAGATTAGCTACTGCTTTTTTGCCAAAACGCCACTGATATCCATCGAAATGCCACAACCAAAGTCATATCTGAGCCTGTTGAAAATGGGCTTTCTTTCCATTTCCCGCTTCACATGATACAGCTGTCCATCCTTTCACAATCGCTAACCACTTGCTCTTAACCCTGGTACACATTTAAGATTTCCCCACCCTTCCTCCCACTCTCAGATGAGAAAAGGAAAGATGTATCTGTACAAAAGTTTATCTTGCTATTCATTAGGGTCAAAGAATAGGGCAGTGGAGACTCTCAGCGGGGCTGTGCTACTTGGCCTTCTCACACGGATAAGTAATGGTCACGGGATCAGTCTGAACGCCGGCTTCCGACAGCCTCTTTGGGCCCTGCATGCAAAACATAACAAACCACCCAGATGAATTTGCTCATTCTGTACCCTTTAATTCAGATAATCGGAAACAAACTGAAACAAAAATGAACAAAGATAACTGAAACAAAACAAAACAAAACAAAACAAAACAAAACAAAAAACAAAACAAACATAACTGAAACAAAAGTTAACAAATAGGATGGCTTGTTACATTAAAGTTAATAATAGGGAATTCCCCTAAAAGGCTTTCATTAATCTAAGGATTTTATCAGCTTTTCAGCTGAATTAATGGTATTTGGGACAGAAAGACCTTCCGTGAGCTATTAGCAGAAAATATGGATAAAAACACCCCCAGTGCTGTCTTGAAATGCAAAAAAAAACACGTTTAACCTACCAGGCTTTTGAAGAACAAGTGGATGGAGTTCCTCTTCTCTAGTTTTTTGGAGACACCGACGGCGGCTTCATCGCCACTCTGTGATGCTTCCGACACCGATTTGCTGTCTACGCCGACCTCCAGGGCCTTGACTTTGGGTACGAGCTCCTGCTTTCCGCTCCTCTTCTTCTCGGCCTCAGTGCCGGGTTTGGGGTCCTCCTTCAACTTGACACCTTGGGCCACCTCGGGCAGAGGAGGTGCATCAGGCGGCGTGTTCTTTGTGGGGTCGGGGGTCTTGGGGGAATGGTGTGAGGTGG
>JAODLC010000113.1:20896474-20914081 GCA_026781145.1 Hippopotamyrus pictus
TGGAGCTGACGCCCTTCTCTGTCGGGGAGGACGTGCCGGCCTGCCGTGGAGCTGACGCCCTTCTCTGTCGGGGAGGATGTACCGGCCTGCCATGGAGCTGATGCTCTTCATCAGATCGTCTTGACTGCTGAATGGCCCCTCCCAGTGAAAGATTCGGTCTATTAAAAGGACTAATTACTCTGGATTCACAACTTTATATTTAAATTTATTTACTTGCAGTGCAGTCTGCTTCCATTCCAAACTTTTATACCAAATTGCAGAATCAGGTGGGTAACTGTAGCTCTTTGTCCCTGTCTTGATATCCATGTTGTAAAATTACAACACACACACACACACACAAACTCATATATATATACACACACACACACACACACACACACACACACACACACACACACATATACTCATTTACACTGTAAAGAATGACAGTTCAGCTCAGTGTCTGACTCCACACATCATATATCTGAATCTGACAATAAAAGATATTTTGACTTTTTGACCTCACTTTGAAGCCAATTACTCAAGCGTAAAAAATTTGGCTTTAATTGCTATGTTGCATTTTAATCAGAAGAAATTGAAATGTACGTTTCAGGTATCTGGGACAGGGAATCTCATAAAATCAGGCATTACATGTAGCAACTAATAGCTTGCCAACCCAAAATGCCTTGCAAGGATGTTTTCAGCCCATAACACATACTGCCAACATTTTTTGAAGTGTCTGTTTAAATGCTGAATAAATAAATACATGACCAAGGGTGGAACTGGTCAAAATTATAATCCTTGCCTACGGCTCAGTTTTATGCTCTTGTGTGGGATTTTGTCATTGCACAAAGATGATATTTATATTAGTTTTAGGGGGAAAAATGATTTCTGGGTGCAGCTGTGTGAACAATGCCCGTGCAATTTAAACAACAGCTGCTTTGTACAGTATGGCTTTCACAGAGCTTCCTGAAAAAGTTAATGAATATTATTACCATTGAAAACATGAGTGTTGCCTCTGAAGAAACCCACGAAAAGTTCCAAGCATTCTTTAAGAAGGACCATCAAGCAAATTATTCCGGCTGTCTCACTCAGCCCACAGCGGTTGCTTTACTACTGTGGTTGTCATGGCAACCTTGACGTCTCCCATTCTGTTGTTTTTAGTTACATACAATATTCAGAAATTTTTGTAGTTCTATACAGTATCTTGTATTAATGAATATAGAAAAAATAATAAGGGGATTTCTTTAAACAACACATGGACACTGGCAAAAATTTACTTTAGAAATGTGGAGATTTTGTTTATTTTCTTATGAGTATTCACGAGGAAAGATGTTATCATCTCAAGTTACAGTCGCATAATATGACCTTTGGACAAGCGTGCGCAAAATGTTACCTAAGTGACATCTGCTGGTCATGCTGTGTTGCTACATTTTTTGGCGACGCATGCTTAAAGAATCACGTGATCACTGCTAATATGCCTCGATTGGAAGCTACCATGTTTTTTTAAATCATTTTCTTAATTGATAATATATTAAGCGTATATAAAATAAAAATTAAAATAACTAAAATAATTTTATACATACATATATACACATATTTCACATAAAGTGCACTATACATTGAAAATTCATAATCCACTTGTAAAACCCCTAAAACAGAATTGGTTTCTCTCACAGAAAATGGCAGCCACCATGAAGAAGAGTGTTGTAAGTTAGCGTCCCTGTTTCAAATATCGCAAGCTTTTCAGTGTAGTTTAACAAGAAGCTTTTAATCGTATTGTGTACATTAAGACTTACGCAGTTTTTTACGTTGTATTTTTTGGTTTACTGATCATTTTGATAGCTAGTTACTTATTGTACGAAACCATGCTCCGCTGCTAATGAACAACCCAAATAATCCTTCATTCATTTATCCATTAAGTACATAGCGGAAAAGCAAATAGTTTATTTATTATCTGATGTCACTTACAATTTGTATAGCATCATCATAACTTGCTATCTGTCGTGTATATGTTTTACTTAACACGATGCAGACATCTGTCTAGTGACGCGGGAGACAGGTTTATGTCTAAAAATTTAACTGGTTAAACATTTAATAATAAACTTTAACAAACATTACTAATCATAAGTAATAATAAGCGTTAACCCTCCCAGCTATATCAAGGTCGATTGTTCAACCACTACATGTTACCGCTTAATTGTATCTAGTAGAGTGCTGTGTTCATATATATGTGATTTGTAGGCGGTGGAAGATGTAAACGTTACCTTTGAAGACCAACAGAAGATCAATAAGTTTGCCAGAAGCACAAATCGTATGACAGAACTAAAAGATGAAATCGAAGCGAAAAAAGTAAGCTTTGTTAATTCTTGATTGTTATAAACGTCATATGTTGTTATAATATTTCTTAAAATTATGAATGAAATACCAATAGGTTGATGTGCTGAATTTTTTCATATCAAATTTTCTTATTAGAAATCGCTACAAAATTTGGAGGATGCCAGCGATGACATCATGATGTTAGATGATGACACTTTGCTCATCCCGTTTCAAATTGGGGATGTCTTTATAAGTCATACTCAAGAAGAAACACAGGAGATGTTAGAAAATGCAAAGGTATGCTTTCTCTGCTGTTCGTAATGGTTATCTCAGGTATTTATGGGAAGTATGCTTTTTGTGCAACACAAGTCTGAGGTGTGATTGCTGGGATTTAATTCTGAGTATTGATGTTGGATTATTTTTCCAGTTAATACTAAGCCCCAGTCAGACTAGAACAACAAGCTGTTTAATGGGGCATTACAGTTGCCTCACACCTGCAGGGATGGGGTGGGGGTTCCACTCCTGACTGTGTGTGCAGTTGACATGGTCTCCCAGTGTTTGGGTGTGTGTCCTCCTGCAGTCTTGAAGCATACTGCTAGCTGAATCGGTGCTTCTGTGTGCTTCAGTGGGGTAGCATTCTGTGCATTGTGCTGTACGGTACTAGATAAGCAGTGATTGGTGGGTGTCATGTTGAAATGCCTGGATCTGGAAATATCATTTCTGCAGCAAACTTTAGCAACACATGCTGTCTTAAAATGACTTGTGTGATATAAAGTTTAATTTGGCAAGTAAAGATATTGACTGGGCTGAAGAATTAAAAAAATAAAATCATGTATGACAGCAACCAAGATGCAGGCTTGGAAGGATGGGCAGCTTGTCTCTGTCACCTTTGTGTCTGTCACCTTTGTCTCTGTCAGCTTTGTCTCTCAGTAAAACAAGTTTGTTTCATTTTCTCTGAAAGAAACAAACTTATTTTTTCTGAATTCGAAGTGTAATACTTAGTTACCCCCAAAAGTCGTAACAATGTTAAGTTGTTAATGTGGGGTGCATGAGATGTGACACGTCCACACATTCTATCCATCTTTACCTGCTTACGTTGCTGTTCTATAGGTATTATTAAAAGAAGAGATCGAGGCACTCGAGGGCCGGGTTTCATCGATACAGGAAGTCCTAGCAGATCTGAAAATCCAACTCTACGCCAAGTTCGGGAATAATATAAACCTGGAAGCAGATGACAGCTGAATCCATGATAGGCAAACACCTTTATGGCATTTGAGAAACTTTCCATGAAAATCACAGTTTGGCACCCCCTGCAGGGCCGTCCACAAACCTGCCAAATCTGTTTATTAATGTAATTTCTCTCTTAGGGTAATTTATCTGCATCTTAATTTCTGTCATGTGTATTACCAGTTTATTTGTGTAAACATCTGAGGTTTATTGGATAAGAATAAATTCATTCTGTGGAGCCAATCTCTCCTGTCATTTTGTGGCTTAAGCCTTCGGCTGTGAATTAAAATGTGCATTATGGATGGAGAGTTTCACCTACTGTGTATAGACGAGTAGGTCTGCCTCTGTTTGCACGGTACATTACACCCATGCATCACAATGAACTTTAAGGGTAATTGTAGACCCAATAAATAAGCACATGCACAAATAGATAAATGCATAAAAATAAACTTAATTGAATTTGCATGGCACGTTATTAAGCTGGAAGGCACAACATGAGCTGACAGAATTTCCATGTTGTCACGCTGGAGGCAGGAGACCGGCGTGCTGCTTAGATTTCATGGCACATTTAATTAGCTGGAGACACCAAACGAACACTTCAGGTTCATTTTCACTTTGTTTCAGACAGAAGCAGATTTTCGGTTGTCTCTTGCCATTTAGGGATTGAATTTGCGTAAATACGGAAATTAACAGTACTTAATCTATTTGAGCTGCAAACATGCATATTGCCAGTTTCATCTGGCTTGATTATTTCCTGCATACACTTTTTAGTGAACATCACAAGTATTTTGCTAGTCAAGGCTTCCAGTCATCAGTTCCCAGTACACCTTCGCACTGCCCACTGGACAGTATCTACTGTATTTTATTGCCTAAAGCTCTTTGCCACAACACTAAATTTGCCATTTCAACATCTAGCTCAGTAGTGATTATTTTAAGTGTCAGAAAACCTTTGCACATCCGCAAGCATTCAGGACCAGAAGCAAAGAAGCTGAGACTGTTGGTAAGTGAATAACAGTATTTGACCCAGCCGGAGGTTTCGGCACAGGTGTGGCATATAAGGAGGGATAACTAAATGTAGATTCCTATTAAACAGACAAGATCCAGTAATGCAAATGACCTGATTCTGTCTGTGCTGCGAAACATGCTGACAGCTGGACCTAGAGAGACACCTCGACGGACCATGAATCTGCTTTGATCCCAGGGGCCGTGGATTGAGAAAAGATACACAATTATACATCAGCACTGCTAATGGTAAACGACCAACCTATAGAATGTGTTACTCTCGTCACACTTCTGCAGCTGCAAGTTGCTTCTGACCTGGCTTGGGATGAACATGTCAGTCGAAGTATCTCTTATCTTCTGCTGTATGATTCATGGATGATACACTGAGATGAGATTACAGTCTCATTGGTCATAGTGCAAGGAACAGTTCTAGATGGAATATATATATATATATATATATATATATATGACATTTAAACACAACATACTGATGGACAAAGACAGAAAAGTACAATCAGAAATACAATTAGCGACATTCTTCAGCGAGTGCAGCCCTGAATTTACTGTCTCGGCATGGAGAATTGTGTAGGGATTCCCTTTGATGTCCTGCTACAAGTCTACAAATTATTTGCAAGTCTAATTCTGGATCTCTTCCTGGTCTGTGTTACCTAGAAAATGTATCAAATATCCAGAGAAGGCACAGCCAAAGTATTGCTGCACCATTGGTGTAGCGACTGTAGCCCATACAATGCCAGGCAATGTGGAAACAAGATGAATTTTGGCGATGACTTGTCAGTGGAGCTGACATCCCATCAGCCTAATATATGAGCTTTGTACAAAGAGAAACAACAGCAGAACTAAGGGGCTACAAACTGACTGCATAATTTTAGCATCATGAATCATGAATTAATGTAATAAAAATAAATAATTTGGTTTTTATATTCTGATGTGTATTTAATTGTATATTTCTGACATTGTGATACAGTCCGATGTCCCTGTTTCTCTTAATCTTGCAATATGTAATCCTATATGTATGGCCATCAGTATTTATATTTTTGCATATAAAATAAAACTAAACTCAGATGGTATCAGTATTTGTGACTAAAATGGGCAGTTTTTTGAGAATGGTTTTTACACTGAAATGACTCATTTCAGCCATGCAGACGGTTTCATTCCATTCGTTTAAAACTGCAGATGAAAGCCGCCCAGCATCATATGCTACCGTCCAATGGGATTAGAGCTGGGAGTAGCCATAGAAACACTGCTTCGGCAGACCTTGGACTCTCCAAATATCAGGAACATTAAGCTGCTTATAAAATGTGGTGAAGCTGCTAAGCAACTAACTATAACTTAATACCGATAGTGACAGAATTGCAGTGTGCATTATAGCTTATTTAATATAGAGGTGGATCTGTATGAGGGAGGTAGTGTGGCTGTAGGACGGGATATGGAAGAATGTCTTCCTGAGAGATGTATAAAGGAGGCATTCTGTGTTAGAAGAATATCTACAATGAAGGTTAATGATTATACTTAATTGATCTACTTTTGTTGTCTCCTGTCTTGCTTCCTGTAGATAAGTGACACCCAGAGAGCTGGGGGTTTAGGACTTTGCTCAAAGGTATGCCAAAGCCCGGTTTGAACCCGTGACCTTCTGATCCTAGGCACAGAGGCTTAGCCCACTGAACCACACGCTGTCCCTGCTTGTTGAAGGGTCTGTATGTGGAAGGTAGCGGTACTGCAACAGCACAAATGGAAGAAAGTGGTGAGAGAGGTTTTTAGTAGGTACTCCATCTCAGACAATGTTTCTATGTTAGAGGAAGCTCTCCTTTATGAAGGTTTGGCCAATAATGTTGGCAGGTCTAGATCTGTATACAGATGGTGGTGTTTCTGTGAAAGGTACAGCATGTCTGCGTGAGGTTCCTTGTCACAAGTCTTGAATAAACTCGACTCGACGGATTCGGAGTCCTTCAGCTGGTTTTCTGCCTTTGCTAACCATTGTTGTGCTGTTTGACAGTGACTCTTACTTTTTTGACTCTTAATTTTCCTTGTAAACACGTCACAGTAGTATGCATATATGATCACGTTTTCCAAACCCAGGTTTCGTATCCGCTATACATGCATTTGGAATGGGTGTATAGCAGTGATCTGGGGTTCCATATTACATCAAGCAAAAAACACAGGACTGTGTGAAAAATGGGCTGAGTACAAAATGGGCTGGTGTGCAGCTCAGTGGGTTGGGAACTTGTGCATATATCCAGAGGCTTGTGGGTTCTAATCCCACAGCTGGTTATAATAATCATATTAGTGTTGAGCCCTTGTCTAAAGCCCTTAACCAATTGTTCCAAAAATTTTAGACTAAAGTATCTGCTGAATAAATATGTGTTTTTACCTCTGGTAGGAAAATATGCATGCTGGACATATTTCAGGAGAGTTTTCCTCAAGCTATAGCAATTTAAATTTCATGAAATTACCGAGACTGCATGGGATTGTTATATTCCATCTCGATAATCACATCGTGAAGCCTGTCCAGGACCTGCCCTTCCCTGGCACATGGTGCAATAAAAACTGCAGTAACCAGCATCAGCTGTGACCTCAGAATTTAAGTCTCTGGATTTAACAGAGAGACATCATCCCAGTAGGTTTCACACAGTATTTCAGACTGACATCGGCGTACCATAAATTGTTAATGAACAAGCCTAGCCCACCTCAGAGATTTCCTTTGCTCTCTCCAAACTTGAGTGAGGACAGCTAGGCAGTGCTCTCCTCCATCGCTGTTGCCTCAAACCACCACACTGGACATGATTCCCCTTTGTCTCCTTTAAGGAAACTGGACTAAGAGCCGCAGAGCCTGTGTGTGTTATTTGTAGTTCTGGGGCAGGGCTGGGAGATATGGCAAAATATTTTATCACGATATTTTTCCCCCCAAATCAGTCGATATCGATTATTATCATGCCATCGTTTTTCATTATTGCTCCATTTTTGTTTAAATTAGAGTTCCCCTTAAGCTGCTTGAGAACATGGAAAATGACAAATGGACAGCAAATTGAAATCTAATTTTAATAAATAGCATTAAAAAAATGCCGGGAGTATGGTTTGTTGCTCAGTTTTTCCTCTGTCTGTCACTCTACTTGATCCAGGGAACAGGTTTGATGCTGTTGGTAGAGTTACCGTCCGTCCTGTATTTTACAGGATCCTCCATTTTGAAAAATAAAATGTTGTGTCTCATTTATGAGCCACATTTAGTCCCACATATTATGATAATTAGTATATCATTTATGTATCCCAGCCCTAGGCCAGCTCAACCCTTTTTGGGCTCCTAAGTAAAACGTGATTAACCAAGTTGTCATTTGTCATCTTCCTCCGCATTCTGACCGGCTGATCACAAGGGGGCCCCCTGGTGGTGACTGGGCCCTAAGCTGCATACTTTGCCTGTGCCTTGGACTGGCCCTGATGTGGGGTCAGGGGCATAGGAACCAAGGGGAAATGTACCCCCCAGTATTTCATTTGGCTTCATTTGTCCCCACCAATAATTGACCTGTACACATATCACCACACTTACGGTAATACCCATAAGTATTTGTTAATTATACATCATGTACACATTGAGGCGATTCTAGGGAGTCCGGGGGCCCTCCAGCTCTCCCTCCCCCCGAGATGGTAAAATTTATTACCTTTATTTTACTGTTAAGTGTAAATTAATAATGTCAGCAAGGAGAGTTTAATAGACCCCTTTTCACTTCTGTGAAAAGCAGAATAGACAAATAAAGCAGATTTGTCGTTGCAATGTGGTATGTAATCGGCCGCCCTCGGGGGCCCCCTCACAGCTCGGGGCCCCCAGCCATTGCCTACCCTGCCTATCCTGTCTCTGCGCCTCTGAGTACACATATGTGATTTGCAGATGAAAGACAGGTAAAATATTAGGCATAAACACATACATACCTAAAAGTTCAATAGGCAGTGGTTGAGACGAGTACTATCTTAAAAACCTCTACCTCCGTACTTCAGGGAAACCCTACTTTGTGCATGTGTTAATGGTTTTTCATTGAATTTTTTGGTTTATATTTCAACTTGAAATATCACGTATGCCCAATGACAGCACACACCTACAGTCATGCTCGCCATAATTACAACAAGTTCACCATTCAACCTCAAGATGCCTCTGACGCTGAGCTGGTTCATTACGCATCTTGACTCAATTTTCCACATTTCTTTTTTTAGCTGGGAGGCTATAGATGGAAACACTAGGAATGATTCTCAAAAGACACCACTAATTTTGCATGGATGGAATTGGAATAAAATTTAGCTATTTGTCTGTGCTCCATTCCAAATGTTTAATTGTTTTTAATTTGTGCCAAACATCTCTGGCAAGCTGGAGGGCTCCAGATTTTTTTGCTTTTGTTTTCACCCTACACCCCTTCTTAATGTGTGTGAGATGCAAGCCTGAGTGACTAATTTGAATAAGTATATTTATAAGAAGCAGACGGCGCCCTCTCATGCCACCACAGGAAGTGTGCTTTGAGACACAACATTTCCTCTGTAGATTTCATCTAAAGGTGGAGCACATGAAGCACGTGAAGGGCTGTGCGTGTCGTTTTAACACAAATGGCAAACAGGCCTCTTGAAATCCGGTGTGATTACACAATATACTCAGAGAATATACTCTAACAATACATGCAATCTGAATGGCCAGACAAACAGCAACTGTACCAACAGGGATGAATTCTAAGCACATTACTTAAATATAAAAATATGTATTAGCAAAACCAACAGTATAATTCTTTGATGATTAATTGTGAGCCTATAATTAGGTCAATAGGCTTTTACGCTTGCTGAATTTTGCACGCCAGAAAATTCTTCATCCGGTCTATGAATTTAGCTTAGTGTTTTTTAGGTCCTACCAAATTCTTTGGCTCGAAAGAAGTGATTCTCTGCTCAATTGAACATTCTACACATCTCTCATTTTTCTTTTACTCAATTTTCTTTTCTTTTCTGGTTTTTAAAGTGTTCCAACTTCTATATTAATAATAATTGCAGCTGTTCTGGTGTATTTGCCACCTCGCACCTCCTGGGCTGAGTGTTTAAATCCTGTCCCTTGAACTCTGTCTCTCTCTCTCTGGATTTCACATGTTCTCCTGTGGCTGTCTTGTCATACGGTTTTCTGTGAGTGGGGTGCAGCTGTCAGTCAGGTGACATACTGGGTAGTTCCATCAGCCTTTCGTATCCTGCAAGATGTATAAATCCTTCTGCTCTCCTTCGTTTTTGGCACATAACTTCAGCTTTACTAGTGATGCTTTTCCTATTACCTGTAGTTAAAACCTGTTTGTCCGTATTCTTTTCTTCTTCCTACTGACAAGACCATCTCTTTAATTTTTTTTTAATTCACTGCAGCAGATGCCACGTTACCCAGCCCTCCCCACCTAAAAAGATGGAACCCCTCCTTACTGATAACCCTCAAATTCCCTTCCTGGTCCCTGACTGGTCCAGTCTGGCTTCCTGACTGAAGCGATTCCCACAATGCCTTGCTCACACTTATGTCTGCATAATATGAAATCTAGCAAATATAGTGTCCTTCACACTGGGGACTTGGCAGCTTATGCATTGGTCAAGATAACAATCTTTGCTGCCTCTACCTGTGTAAACAATATAATTACTGTATGGATGTGTCCTGCAATATATATGTGTATGTGTGTGTGTGTGTGTCTGACATATTTCCTATATGTCAGACTATGTGCATGCTGCCTGAATAGGATTTCTTTGTGCACATTCTTCTAAACGATACTGATCTCATTTACCAAGATCCATCACTGCACCGTGCTGTGGTTGACTGTTCCGTTAAATGCAGCCTAACGTTGCACATGGAGAAGTGACAAGGTTTATTTCCCACGCGGCCCTATCTCAGTATCTGTCTTCTCTCACCCTTTAATTATTGTCCGTGAAGGAGGAGAGGATGGTCAGGATATCGGTAAACAGGGACCCGCCGATTCCTAAACGCGCGAGAGCCACCGGTACAGCTACAGCTGCAATTCCTCAGCATCATTACCCTTTCATACATGTACATACTTAGAGCTTATCTTATGCACCTCATGACAGGAAGCCCTTGTTTTGCCTGTTTGAGTTTTTAAATTGCATTTCTTTTATAAGACCCTGCTCATTATAGCATTAAAATGCATACTGGTTTTATCGCGTTTCAATCTATTTTCGCACTCCTACACGCAGCCAGCGCCACCGACTTCTGCTTTGTTCGAGTGCCCAATCACTCAAATGTCTGCCTTCTGAAAAGGTCTCGCCAATTTATATACATTTTTCATCCAGAAATAAAGTTCGGCAGCAGTTGTTCACAAACGTTCTCATTACGTGTGAACAGATTCACGATTACATTGAAATATAAGCGACTAATAAACGGTTTCTCCATTTCTCCCATCATATACAACCCTTCTTTAGATAAACAGATAGAGATACAAAATCTCAAAAAAAGTTTTTAATAAAGACGATAGCTGAATTAAACGACGTTCTGGTTCAGATATGGTTACAATGAATGGCAGAGGTTGCAATTATTATTTAATTTAATTAATCCCCGGTAAGACTTTTACTTTGTAATCCTTAACAGGCGTCAACTGGATGAGTATTGAACAGCCAGGAAAAGCCAAATTAAGGTTAGTCAAATTAGGGAAGCTCTCTGGGACTAAGGGTGAATTCCACTGTCTAATCAAAATGTTTCATCCCCTGATTATCAGGAACTGCACGGTGTGCTGATTCAGACTTAACAGTTAGTATTTACCTCACTTAAGTAAAAGCTGCCGGGCACGTGCCGTTCAGGGCTGGATCTGGGCTCCTCAATAAGATCTTGAGTGCTGCAATGACAGTGGCGTACCACAGGGTGTCCCCATCTATTAAATAATGCCATCAGGGATGACAAATCAACGTATTATTTTGATTGCATAGCAGTTGACGTTTATGCTATTGTATGATAGTATAAAGCTATGTAAACCACTATTATAATCACTCTGAACACCATAAGCTGTAACAGCAACCTGGACAATGGTGAGTTACAACTGGCAACATTTTGACCTTCTTCTCGCAATCAATCGATCAATCCATTTACTGAAACTGCTTGTCCTGTTCAGGGTCATGGGGGGTCCAGAGCCTATGGGCGCAAGGCAGGGAACAACCCAGTCAGGAGTACCAACCCATCACACGGTGTGTGTGCACACATGCACGTGCCATCCACACCTATGGGCAGTTTGATAGCTCCAATCAGCCAGTCATGTTTTTGGACTGTGTGTGTGTGTGGGGGGGGGACCTGAGTACCTGGAGGAATCCCTACAGTGACACAGGAAAAACATGCAAACTCCACATAGAGAGAACCCTGGTTCCAGATGAATGAGGCAGCAGGGCTGACCACTGCACCACTGTCACACCCCCTTCTCACAATCTCTACAGTTATATATATTCACAGCTTTGGAAAGTTTGCTAGTTTGTCGGAATAAACTTTGCAAACCATTTCAGCCGGCAGATAACACCCCTGCTCTCTTAGAAACTTGGTGTTTAAACAGATGTAATTATTGCCCCAGTAGTGAAGGAAGCCACACTAATCTGTTGGAACAGCAGGAACAATAATGTTGCTTATATGGCCTCTGTGCCTTCACTGCTCAATCTCCAAGATGTGGGCTACTCTCAGGGGTATAATCATCTGTAATGGGGTGTGCGGTCACTAGAGGGCGACTCTGAGCCATCACTGCAGTACATCTTGCTCACAAAGTGGCATCCTTTACATTTTCTTTGACAAAACATTCTGTGTGTAGTTTGCAGACCTACTAAACATCAAGGGGCTGCAGCAGTATGGGATCCTGTTTTTTTGACTTGTTGCACATATTTGCACCTCTGGTGAGAGACATCCGTGATTCTGATATTTTGCTTAGCGCGACGTGATGCACACAGCTATATCTGACATCCAGTGCTTCTCTAAAATATGTAAACCTGAAATACAGGTTTTTGGATTATTTTGTTTGAGCTCCTGGCTGTTAGATGCAAAAGTTTAATACATACATTTTAAATGATTTTACCAACTAACTGTAGTAAAAGGGAACAGCAGCTACAGACCAGATGGTCCAACTAAAGAATTATTTAATTTACTGTGATTTTTCAAGATGAATTAATTTGTATATAATTACAGTTCTTTCCATTCCTGTAGACTGAGGCTGATTGCTGTATTCATCTGACAAAAGTCTTTTTTTTCTTTCACTAAAGATGAATACTGCATGGTCTTGGTTTCAGTATCACCCAGAATGACCATAAATGCTCACACTGCCAGGTATGACCTCCTATTTCACCAATGGAGCAGGTACTTGCTGATATACAGAATATTTTTGATAACATGTGCAGCCTGTAAGCTATTGTACGTGTATTACTCTTTGCAGAAGTGTTCTGTATCGAGAATAAAGTGGAAGACCAATTTATAGAAGTGGTGCAAGTTCTTTTACTTGACATCTCTACCTCCCAGCACATGGAAAAAAATATTTCAGCTGTATAACTGATGAGTTCTAACTCATGAGACACTGAGTAACTCTGGTTTCATTGAGTAAACAGCACAGCAAGATGAGACAACAACAGATGAAAAGTTTTTTTTTTTGAGGAAAGATGCTTTAGATAGATGTATATTTTTGCAGTAGAGGAGTAGCTATACTTTACATGTACTCTACAGTCGACACGGGCGGTAAGATACTGTCAGGAAGTACCCTGAGCTCACTTCCTGTCACAGTGTGGTATTTCACATAAGCAATATGCCTATCCTGCTGCATGACAGAACTCTACGCGTTGCTGGCAGTAATTAAATGAAGGCTGAAAAAAATACCAGCAGTGGTTTATCTGTCTCTTTCCCTCTCTTTTCCTCTGATCCTCCTGCCTGATGGGTACATAAAATGCTTGGTTTCTGATTATGGGTTTTGCAAGACGTACTTGAACCAGTTGCAGAGTTTGTATGTTACACCGTTCCTTCAGGGCAATTATAGACTATTTAATTGGGGGGGGTGGTGGCTGATGGAAACTGAAGCGGACAGACACAGCCACATTGGCCAAGGAGTCACAAATGGTGGCTTCAGACCCCACACGTAGTTTCCTCTGAAGCATTTCTGTAATACAGAGGTAAGGCCCAATTACAGAAATCTTATTTCTTTAGAAATGTTTTGACACGCTCACCAGTAATAAGGCATATTTACATATCATTTAAATGCTCTAGGTGGACTAGGCAGCATTGACAGTCAGCCTTGTTCCTGAAGGAAAGCATCATTGAATCTCATTCACAGGCTATAGTAGTAGAAAGCAGAGAATCACACACCCTTGAATACCGTCACACACCATAAATCATAAATCCTATTGATTTTTTTTTTTTATTATTTGGGGGGGTGGGGGTGGCAAGAAAAAAAAAAAACATTGTTTCAACAAATGGATGGTGGGGTGGAGGTGGGGGCGAGATAGAAATTTTACGGGTTTGCTGATGTGAAGTTTATTCAGTATTTCTTGCTAAGAATTTGGAAATCGAAGGCAAAACTGGGGTTTATCAGCAGCAGAGCTAGATGCAGCATTTCAGATTCAAGCCCTAGTCCAGTGTTTCCCCAATCCGGTCCTCGGAGACCCGCAGACGGTCCACGTTTTTGCCGGGAGCTAGAAGGAGCAAACATGTGGACTGTCGTTGCAGGGGAGCTCAGCGGGAGCAAAAACATGGACCAAGTGCGGCTCCCCGAGGGCCGGACTGGGAAACACTGCCATAGGCTGTTACAAAGGAGATGAAGGCGGAGCAAGGAGGGCGGCACCACTTCCTCCATTTATGCAAATCTGCTTGGATGGGAATAGAAAAAGAGCAACATTATTAAAGAAAGAGCAGTTAACACAGCAGCCATGGAAGGAAGGAGAGCAGAAATGAGAAATGAAAGGGAACGTAAGCTGAGAGTCCAGCAGCTGAGCCGTTAGGGGTTTTTGAATGGGATGACTGGGACGGTCAATGAAATAAAATGGAATCGCTTGCCATCACCTATATATACCTATACGCCACTTTTAAAGGGGAAAACAGCCAGCATGTTCTTTCATTCAGATGTGCACACGTGCAATGTGGAGTTAAACAAAAGCTATCCGTCACGCCACACTGGAAGACCGGCCCGCTTAGCAATGAACGCTTAGGCAAAGGTTGTTCTGCCGGAGTAGAAACGGTAACATTTTCAGCTCCGTCCTGTTCGGAAGCATTGGATCATCAATCTGCAAATGGGGCATCTGGCTATAGCCAAGTCTCTGGGATCTGGGCTTGTGACCTGACACTTAACAACTGCTGAGAACAGTGTTTTCACAAAGGAGGGATAGGCCTATATATGCAAAGGTGTATGTAAACAAAGGTGCAGGTCATGGGAAAATTTTTCCACTGCCGTCTGCCTAACCCCAGAATAGAGACCGGGGTGTAGCACTTTTACTCCCGGAGGAAATCGGTCCGATGACGTACTGCAATATAGCCTATTCACTAGTAGAAAAGCTCCAGTATATTTGACTAATGACTTGCATCACAATTGCCTCTCCTCATCACTTATGTACTGTACCAGACCTTCTGAATAAAATATCTCACTGCTGACAATTGTTTTCATGAATAATATTATCCAAGAATGGGTGACAATTACACACCGAGGCAGTACCATTACGAACTCAAGAAAGTTTGTGAAATGCAAATCACACTAGATTATATTTTTGTTTTTCTGTAGGAAAAGCTATATATGTTTCCAAACCTTTTGGAATCATACTGTAGCTGTAACCAGAAATAAATACAGTGCTTTGTTAATACATGACATTTTTGATAGCTAAATACAATGAAGACGTATTTTTGAGTTTGAAAATGTCTATATTTACTATCCATTTATACGTTCATCTTCAAAATGCTTCTCCTTGTCAGGGTCACAAGATGCCCATATTTGTAAGCCATTATATTTCTCTTCTGGTATTATGTTTTTCATTTATTCCTCATTGCATTCTTCGTCTGCATGGATTAGAAGATTAGACGGACTGGAATCCCTCTGTGGGTAATTAAAAGAAGACACAAGACAAAGCAAACAGGAACAGCAACATGTATAATTTGGTGCATTGTCTCTTACATTCTTAAATAGTTTTGTCTGTGTGCAGATTGTTAAAAAATCTGTCTAGTCAGACATTAGTCTGCCAAAAGTTGGCTGATAATACGATTTTAATAAGCACACATTTTGCCTTCTGGCTAACTAAAATGAGTCTTTCTCTTATGCTACGTAATAAACTATTAAATGCGTAACAACGTAATGAATTAGTTAAAATATATTAACTACATGTTGTGTGAGCTATAAATACCACAAGCTGCAGTACTGGCAGTTAATGGAAACGGCTTCGTTCATTAACAGCGGTCGTCCTGTGAGAACAGACCATAATGCTCGTGTTGGAAGCGAAACAAGCTCTACATCTGCAGAAAACATTGTTTGGCGGCTGTTATATACCAGCTTTTCAGTTGTAATTGTCAGCTTAATCAATAAACATTACAAGAGAATATGATTAATGGATTTATGCATGCTCTGATTAAAGGCTGGAAACATGTACCATGATATAACGAGCCAATAAAAGTTTTCATGGTGGTATGAAACGCTGTTACGCACAGAACATCATAAAATGTTTTAAGCTAGTTGAAAGGAGCATTACAGATACTCTGCATTGATTTTGTGTTCATTCTTAAACATTCTTAATCATCACACTAGTGAAGACACATTAAGACAAGAGCGTAGGTTTGGTTTCGATATTACCCCCACCTTCTTAAACATACCTGTACTCCCACAATGGGGACTCATCTCTACCATCTATACCCAAATCTGCACCCATGCACCTACTGGGTTTGGCCTCTGTGTTTGTGAGCCAAAGGTTGCTGGTTCAAGCCCTCACCTCAGTGCACTAGTCACATCTTCTTTGGGCTTTCAAGCAAGACCCTTGCCCCCCTCTAAATATTCCAGGGAAACTGCCAATTGGGGAAAAAAAAAACATACAATGCACTTTATTCCTGTTTAAACACATATGAAATGTATGTTCTATCAAACATATGTCCTACATTCATGCACAATCCATATTAAATGAATGTCTCAGTCATGTATGAACTTTATTAATGTAAAATGTATATGAAATCACATGTTTTGACAAATGTACCAATTCTACATTGATTAACAATGCATTTTAAATGAATGTTTGGCCAGCTTTAGTTTTTATGCATAATTCTTTGAATGAACTCAGTTGGACAGTGGTTCCACATAACTGGAATGAGGATTTTGAAAAGGAAACAGCCTTTTTCAGTTGATGCATTCATTTTGTGTTCTGGGACATAGCTAAGTTAATCATACGTCGTTTTCTCATGTCTAATTAAACCAACTGAACGTGGAGAGACCATACATGTCTTTCATAAGAATAATATAAAATCACTATAAAATTTTATTAATAAAAAATAAGCAATAAACACGTACAAAAGCCATATGTTATTACTTATGGTAAAATGTAAAATTCATGTACAAGTTGTATGTTTTTCCTGCAGGCTTTCCTCTTGAGTGCCTTACATGCCAAATGTGTTTTTTGGTATGTACGGGGGGGGGGGGGGAGCTGCCATCATGAATGTCTCTCTAAATTCTTAATATTTGAAAAAGCGACAGTTGAAAATTGTAGTGCATTTTACCGTTGGCAATGGTAAATGTGTAAAAATTGAGCAGGATTACAGACTGTGCAGCATTTTACAGACGGCGCCCCTTATAAATGTGCCCATAATCAGACAAGAAAAAACTGACTTGCAGTGAACGAATAAAAAACATGATGTGTTGTTATATATAATGGAAATTAGAAAGATGCTTGATAGCCTTATATGAACCTTATATGAACCTTATATGAACCATACTGTTTTCTCATATGGGTAGACATATGTACCCCATCTTTGCCCTTAACCATATTTATCTGTCTATGTCTGAAATACAAACCGGATTCCAAAAAAGTTGGGACACTAAACAAATTGTGAATAAAAACTGAATGCAATGATGTGGAGATGGCAAATGTCAA
>JAODLC010000113.1:20914181-20935865 GCA_026781145.1 Hippopotamyrus pictus
CGTGTGGCATGGGCAGCTTGCATGTCTGGAAAGGCACCATCAATGCAGAAAAATATATTCAGGTTCTAGAACAACATATGCTCCCATCCAGACGTCATCTCTTTCAGGGAAGACCCTGCATTTTTCAACAAGATAATGCCAGACCACATTCTGCATCAATCACAACATCATGGCTGCGTAGGAGAAGGATCCGGGTACTGAAATGGCCAGTCTGCAGTCCAGATCTTTCACCTATAGAGAACATTTGGCGCATCATAAAGAGGAAGGTGCGACAAAGAAGGCCCAAGACGATTGAACAGTTAGAGGCCTGTATTAGACAAGAATGGGAGAGCATTCCTATTTCTAAACTTGAGAAACTGGTCTCCTCGGTCCCCAGATGTCTGTTGAGTGTTGTAAGAAGAAGGGGAGATGCCACACAGTGGTGAAAATGGCCTTGTCCCAACTTTTTTGGGATTTGTTGACACCATGAAATTTTGAATCAACATATTTTTCCCTTAAAATGATACATTTTCTCAGTTTAAACTTTTGTTCCGTGATTTATGTTCTATTCTGAATAAAATATTAGAAGTTGGCACCTCCACATCATTGCATTCAGTTTTTATTCACGATTTGTATAGTATATCTTTTCATTTCATTCATATATATTATATATCGTCATCTGTCAAATTGCATTCTATAAAATATCGTCCAATCATATTTGCATCCCATAAGACGCTTAATAAAATTTATTAAGAGATCCGAAGCAGGTGTGGTTGATGTTAGTGGATGCGTTGCAAGCTGTTTTAGCTGTAATTAATTTCTAGAGGATATCAGAAATTCAGTTATTTACAATTGAATTCCTGATATCAGAAACTGGATTTTCAACTAGTTAAAAATTTATTTCGGATATCAACAACTGGCATTTTGACTAGTTAAAACTGAATTCCTGATATCAGAAATTGGCATTTTACCTAAATCAATTTCCAGTTCCCAGTGAAATACATGAGAAAAGCATTCTAATCTCACTAGCTAAAATAGAATTTCTGAAATAGTTAGAATTGAATATATGATATCCTCTCGAAATTAATTAAAGATAAAATGGCTTGCCATACTAGTGTGTGGCATGTGGCAAGAACCAAAACAAACCGGTTGTGTTGCGACTTCAGAGATTTAGTTAAATGTGTATGATATTGTTTCCTACATTATACAGTATATGAAGGCACATTTCGATAAAGCTGCTATAGAGCGGTCTTTTCAGCCTGGTGACCGTGTCCTTGTGTTACTCCCATTGTCTGGTTCCTCCCTTCATGCTCGGTTCTCAGGTCCTTCTGTTGTCCGCTCTAAGCTGAGTGCTACCAAGTACGTGGTGGAAACACCAGATCGTAGGCGGAAGTCCAGGGTTTGTCATGTTAACATATTGAAACCCTACCTCGACCGTTCAGTCTCGGCCCCTTTGCCCATTTCTCTCCCAACCCCCTCACTGGTAGGGGTTTCGTCCGTCAGTAACTATTCGCCAGAGGATGATGAGCTACACCTAGGGAAAAATTGTTTACTGTGTGCTCGCTTACCAAATTCAGAAGCTCTTCAGACTCTTCCTAGCCGGTTAACCCATTTGCCTTCTGCCGCCCAATCTGACATTACATCCCTTGTAGGTAGATTTCATTCCCTGTTTTTGGATACCCCTTTGTGTACCTCTGTTGTAGAACATGATATAGATGTTGTCGGTCATGTCCCCATTAAACAGCACCCTTACTGTGTCAGCCCGCAAAAGCGTTATTTGTTGGCTCAGGAAACTGACTATTTGATGACAACCGGTCTCGCTGTGCCTAGCTGCAGTCCTTGGAGTTCCCCATGTTTGCTCGTCCCCAAGCCTGATGGAACGTCCCGGTTCTGTACTGATTACCGTAAGGTAAATGCCGTAACCAGGCTGGAAGCTTTCTCACTTCCACGTATGGAAGACTGTGTAGATCGAATTGGGTCTGCCAAATATTTGACAAAATTAGATCTATTAAAAGGTTATTGGCAAGTTCCTCTCACCCCTCGCGCATCAGAAATTTCTGCTTTTGTTACCCCTGACGTTTTCCTCCAATACACAGTTATGCCCTTCGGGTTACGCAAAGCCCCAGCCACTTTTCAGCGGCTCATGCAAAAGGTGCTCGGTGATGTCCCAAATTGTGAGGCGTATTTAGACAATGTTGTCATTTATTCCGATTCGTGGGAATATCGTATGCAATCCCTAGAGCTAGTTTTTGCTCGTTTAAAAGATGCTTCGTTAGTCCTAAACTTAGAAAAATGTGATTTTGGACAAGGTACTGTTAGTTACTTGGGAAAGTTAGTGGGTCATGGTGTGGTTAAGCCTCTGGATGCCAAAGTGCAAGCTATCTGGTCATTCCCCGTCCCGCAAACGCCACGTGAGTTAAAACGGTTCTTGGGGATGGCCGGATATTATCGATGTTTCTGTCGTAATTTCTCTGATGTTGTAATTCCTCTGACCCAGTTGCTTCGAAAGGGCGTACCGTTTGTATGGTCCCCAGCCTGTCAAGCTGCCTTTGGCTCCGTTAAGTTGTTGCTCAGTAGCTCCCCTGTCTTAGCTGCTCCAGACTTCACTCGACCATTCAAACTGGAGGTGGATGCTAGCGGTTTAGGTACCGGTGCAGTTCTCCTTCAAGAGGACGATCACGGTTTGGACCATCCTGTGTGTTACTTTTCAAAAAAATTTGTGAAACACCAGCTAGCATATAGCACAATTGAAAAGGAGGCCCTAGCTCTTCTCTTGGCCTTACAACATTTTGAGGTTTATGTGGGAGATTCTGCTAATCCGGTGGTCGTATACACCGACCATAATCCTTTGGTTTTCTTGTCCCGTATGTGTAACACGAACCAGCGCCTCATGCGTTGGGCGCTGATTGTACAAGCTTTCAATTTAGAAATCAGACATAAGAAAGGTGCCAGCAATCTAGTAGCCGACGCCCTCTCGAGATCCTAACTCCTTTGGTTATTTGATGTAGTCTGCTTGTTTTCTTTTGTTTTTTGGTTATCTATGTTTTCTTTTGTTTATTATGTGAGTTTTGATTTGGGGTCTGTGTATGTTAGTGAACCCTGTGGGTTCACTCTTGTGTGGGGGTTGTTATGTGCCGTAAGTGTTTTTGATATGTCTACAGCACACCTCAGTCTTCTGCCCCAAGCTTCACTCGCCACTCGCTGCCTCCCAGTTTCTGGCCACGCCCCTTCTGACCTCTGACCCTGGCCCTGTGTTCCGGATAAAGCCTGCTGGTCACGTCTAGCTCGAGCTCTTGCTCAAGCTTTGTCTTCTGCTCTTGCTGTGTTGGTTTGCTATTCTCTGCTTGACTTCTGTGTATGACTGTTTTGGTTTCCTGGTTTCTGACTTTCTGCTTTGCCCCTTTTGTACCTTTGCCTTCGGTTTGTTTGTCTTCTGGTTTGAACTCTTGCTTTGCTCCTGACTACTCTCTTTGCTCGCCCCTTTGGATACCGTGCTTTTGGACTGTGTGTTTTCTGTACATGTCTGTTAGGTGCATAAGTAGTGACTGCCTTTTTGTTTTTGCGAACGTGGTGGTTTCTTTTGTTTTCTTTAGGGAGTTACACTTAGTCTTTGTCATTTTGTTTCCTCTTGTTTTCGTTACCTTTAGAGTTAGCTTAGTTTGGGACGTGTTCGTTAGCTGTTTTTGGTTGTTGTTTTGGCCTGGGTCACTCCCGAAGTTTGTTGCACCTTGTGTTTGTAACCGTGTCTGTGAATAATATAAAATATAAAAAAATACAAAAAAAGATCCCTTTGTTTCCTGTGTTCCCCTTTCCTGTTCCCTCCTTGTCCCATCTTCCCCTCTCCTTCTCCTCTACCTTTCTGGCGATCCCCAACCCTAGACTGGGGATCGTAACATTGCGCTTATAAAAATCTCACTGAATATGAGGAGCTGATGCATTGATGCTAAAAGTCAGATTATTCCTTTGATTTTGCTTCTCTGAACTATCTCAGCACACCCTGTGCCATATTCACTTTGGTGGAGGCGACACAGAAAGCACATAAAAGCTGCCATTAAATTAAGTGAAGACCTATTCTTAGGACACCTCAGGTCCGAGCACCCAGAAGGTGGCGGCTAACTGTGACCAAAAATAAACGCCATTCAGCGATGACTTCATCGTCGTGCATCAGAAGAAAATCACCACAAAGTGCACTCTGTTCATTTTGTCTTTTCAAATATCCTGGGTTAGACAGGATGAAAGATGTGCTCCTTCTGACTACTTGATAACTCCCTTGAGTGGAAAAATGGCACTTTACACTATATACGAAGCAATTGTTATCCAATTTATCTCAATGGCAAATCATTCATTGTGTCCTGTGCCTAAAGTGGAATGTATTCCATGGAATTCAGGTCCAATGAAAGTTTATATTCTATCTTCTGAAAAATGTTTGTACAAATTACACAAATTCATTGGCTGGTGATTAGAATGTGTACAAAACAGCTGGTTGAAGTTTGCAGTTTGCATTGTCATTCTACACTGATCCTATGTTATTTCAACACTAATTTTTCTCCAAGCACAAATGTTTACCAGTACTGCATATTCATATCTACAGACACAAGTGACCAAGTGACCCTTTCTGATTTCTTGTGACCTCAATATTATTGAACATCTGAAGCAACAGCTGTCGCCTCATTCCAGCACTGATTCCAATTTAAATAAGAAAGGACACGATCATAATTGAATCAAATTGCTTTAGTTTTTTATAGAACTCCAGAATGGAACAAATAACACTACAAATGAATGTTCCTTGCTTAATTGGTATTTCAATTAGTTTGTCTTTGAAAGAATATTAATTAGACACTTAAATGATGTAAATATAGTAGTGTGGTCTGGTCTTTAGCTAGCTAGATTCTAGGTCTATGTTCTAAATTTTCCAGGAGACACACAAAACCCAATACATTTATATTTAAATGTATTCAAATTTATGATACTTGAAAATCAGATCATTTCACAAATCCTACACAAACTTAAATGATTCAGAGGTACAAGTGTCAGGACTGATCACTGTCTTGTCCTGATCTGTCCATCATTTCCCCATGTGGCCAGCAGGTGTCACTGGTCATCCCGTTCTTTTCTCTGTGTTTCCCTAGGCCGAATCCATTTCAAGTCCAATTGTTTTCCTTTGCTCCATAAGCTGCTGCATGGCTGAATGGGCTGAGTGTGTGGCTAAGTATTGTATGTTCCTAACTGTTGTGGGTTTGGGGCTGGTCAGAGACTAGCCTCAGTAGTATTGGGCATTTTGTTATCTGTTTTGTTTTCCCCAGGTTAATTCTGTTGTCAGTTTTGGTTCTGTTATTTCAGTTTTGGTTCTTGTTTTGTACATCTAGTACTAGTATCTAGTTTTGTTCTTAGTACCTCCTAGTGTTTGAAGTATCTCCTGATGCTTGTTAATCACCTTCATCAGTACCCTGCAGCTCCAAGTTCCCAGTATGTGCAATTATTAATGGCCTACACTTGTCCCTCATCCAGCCCTCGTTACCTGTGTATATATGTGCCTGTCGTTGCTCTGTTCCTTTATCGGTTCTTGCAGGTGTTGCCCATGAAATTCCTCAACATTTCCTTGTGTTCTAGTTCTAACCCTTCTTAGCTCTTGTTAGTGCTTCTGCTTTTGTTTAGATCCCTCGTGGTCCCTTTTGTTTGCAGTTCTTCTGAGTTCCGGCTGTAATAAAGTTCCCTGTACGCGTAAGCCGCAAAGTGGATCGTCATCCATCATGCCCCATTGTAACAACAAGTCTTCTATAACAGCAGCCTAAGTGGGGTTTTTTGTGAGTCTCTTGTCTATCAAGAGAGGGAAGTCTGTTTTTCTTTCTTTTATCCCTCTCATCTCTTCAATTTTCAAAAAATAAAGCATATCTGAGGACTGCAGAGCTTCAGGCCAATGTGCAATAAATATTGAACTTTGAGGGATTTCAGAGACGGGAATGCAAATGGAACACATCATTAACTACTAATTGAGTCATTTAGGCCAGGGGAGTACTTTGGAATGAAAGCCATCACACACAGGTCCCCCTTCCCCATTCTGAGTTTAGGACCCTGGATCTTACATGCAAAATAACT
Organism: Hippopotamyrus pictus; assembly: GCA_026781145.1. NCBI lineage: Eukaryota > Metazoa > Chordata > Actinopteri > Osteoglossiformes > Mormyridae > Hippopotamyrus > Hippopotamyrus pictus. The sequence continues at coordinate 20,920,257 of JAODLC010000113.1, forward strand.
ACAGTCATCTATTTTTGAGGCTATGCAATTTGGTGAGCAGACTTGGCTAGAAAGGAATCTTTTACACATGGACTTAAGGTAAACAAAGTCCCCAGCAATGCAGGAACTCATTTAAACTGTTATTTAAGAATTGTAAATAATCTTCATACAAATATGCAATCTGATACCAGGCAAAGCCGAGTGTTATTGAAATATTATTCTGAAGTGTTTACCCACAATAATAAAATCAACCTGTCTGTGATTTTGAAACAGCCCTGAGCTGATTTCTTTAATCAAGAGTTTCAATTATCCTATAGCTACTGAAGTGAATGAGAAAGGAGATGGAATCATTCGTCCATTTTCTAACTGCTTATTCTGCACAGGTTTTGGGGGGGGGGGGCCTGGAGCACATTTAAGGGGACATGGTTGGGGTACACGCTGGGTGGGATGCTGGTCTATTGCGGGGCACATGAAGTCCTCAAACCCGTGAGAGTGGGATTTGGAACCCCCAGGCAAAGAAATATGTAACAACTATACAATGTAGTGGGAACAAATAGTACAAATAATCTGATTTTGTTTTCTCTTGCTGGAAAATGCCATGGTGCATGTCTTAGTGTGGTCTGGGGGGCAGTAGGGGCATGAATACCCTGGCAGGTTCAGGAGGCCCCTCACTTTACAGGGGCCCTCAGATACATAATATTAACAAATTATATATATTTCTCTGGGACCCCAGAATGTCTACCTATGCCTCTGACAGCGTGAGCAAAAGTTTGCATTTTGGAAACAAACTGTACACTTGCCTAAATGTCATGTTGATTCAATAATAAAATCCCGTTATGCAAATATACTTTTTTTGTTTCAAAGGTAGAAACTGCTTTGTGATATTTAATATTTTCAATAAGCATCTTTTGGAGGAAAAGCTTTTTGTGATTAAGGATAAGCTTATGTAAGTCGAGGTTCCTATTGTCTCCCCCAGCTGCTAACACTTCAGTACTCTGAGTACCTTGATCATTATTAACTGGCACCAGACTCAGCTTATCCGTAAATGACAGCTCATGATAACTACAACTCAGTTATGTTTCCTCATTGCTCCACCACACTAATGGAAGCTGCCGCATCTTGTCCATGTGATTTTGATCCCAGCTTTGGTCGCCTCTTTGATTATACAGTGCAACGTTCTGACGTGCCAGGTTTCTCTCTACTGGAACCATCCTACCAGTTAAAACCCGTATCTTCAAGTACAATATATGAAATACGTACACATTCATGCTGTTACAACAACTGATTGCTGCACGTATCGCTTTTAAAGGTGAATGCGTACTTGCATCCCTGACTATGACCCATCATAACATTTTGCTGTTGGGTTTTTGACTGACTTGTTTTTGGCCTTGGCCTATGTGTTGTTGAGCTCCTGAATTCCTCCTTATGAGATGACAGTTCTTTGACTGCAGTTCTGCCTGAAGTTTTGAATTTGTCCCAAATGCACTAAAAACAGTTTATTCACTTAAATCCAACAGGGATCAGATAATTTGTTAGCTCTGATTCACTGCCTTGTGCTTTTTTTGCTCTCATCATATTTTCTGCTACATTTTTGACACAAAACTTTAATGCAAACCTCATGTGGCTCGAGCTTTGTGTTACTGGGGTTTATACTGTGTGTAAGTTTAACGTTTGATGTTATCATACTGACTATTAATCCCTTAAAAACTTTTCCTATAATATATTGTGCAGTGTATGGATGTATTGTAATAAAGAGCCTCGTTTTGTGAGCAAAACTGAGCAAAATCTCTTACCAATTGTCTGTTAGTTAAATCAAGTATCACAGCAATTGTAAGGTTAAAAAAAATGGAAACAGCGTTTTAAAGAGGCAAGGTTAGTTTATGAAGCATAAGAGATTGGCTCTGCACCATATCTCTTAAACCTATAGTCCTCCAAAGCACAGTCGAAAGTCCCAGATGTGAAGTGAATACATTTATGTGTATTAAAAACTGAGAGGTACGATTTTACTTGTGCCCAAAGTACAAATGCCTTAGCTCTACTCTTCATGCTTATTCGAGTGCATATATTGCTTATAGACTGACTAACAAACTATATTTCAGTATATTAAGTTGCTCAGAAAATTGTGTATATGGAAAAGTGGGACCATTTTATTCACCACACCGAGACCACCTTATTTTCCAATCTTGGCAGCCATCGGAAATTACGCAAAAACGATTCCCAAGATGAAAACATGCCCTAATTCATTCAATGTGTGAAATTTGATCTGGTTTCTAATTTATTTTATAGAAGTTGTGCGATTCTTGTTTCCGTGGGTGCTCTTTGAAGTTCCCAGGGAGGACTGCTTCTTTGTCATTTAACGGTGCCTTTCAGCTCCAAGGGTGTCGACAGAAGTCTGATATAACAAAGGGTCTTGATCTGCACACTGATGTCACAGGAGAGTAGGACAGGGTGCTTATGAAACCCCACTGAGAAATTAAATAAAGCTTTAATTACCTCAGATGTACAGTGCTTATCGTATTACATTACTGTGTTCGGTGACTAACTTTGACAGTTATCTGAATTTTGTGATTAATTGAAACATAAGCTGGCACAGTAGCTGCACATCTCCAGGGTTCTGGGTTCAAATCCCAGCTTTACTTTTTGTGCATGGAGTTGTGTTTGTTATACATGCTTCCTCTTGCAGTCTAAATAGAGGCAATCTGGCTAGTTGGTATCTGTGTGTATGTAGCCTGTGGTCATCACTCAGCTGCCTGGGCTCACCTCCAGGGGGCCCTGTGGAGTCCAGGGAATGAATTCGTAAGTCCATATAAGTATGTCTTGCTTTAATTTTTTGTGATTATTGTTGATTTTGAAACCAGCCACAGCAGTACTAACAATAACAACAGCAATATTATTATTATTATTATTATTATTATTACCATGATAATAAGTAACTATTTACTAATAACTATTTAGTAGTTATTCTGGTTTTTCTTTTTACAACTCTTTCTATATCCCATATCATTTAAATAAAATGAAGTTAATTATCAAAACTAACAAGAATTTACATTTATTTAATAAATGTATCAGAATAACACAGGGTAGTAGATACATGCAATGGAATGAACTAAGAAGTTCGTAAAGTAATGAATAAGGTTAAAAGTAATATGCAATAAATAAAAATAATAAAATAGTAAAAGAGAATAAAAGAAGAACAATAGCAATGTGAAAATGTGCAAATTGTCGTTGCTAAGTTTGTGTTACATCACCATATACTGCAATCATCTCCACTAAGATAGAAAATTGCAAAAATGCCAAAACTGAGTAAATGAGTCAGAGTTCCTGAAAGAATCTGTTTAAGCAGAAAGCAGTGATTTCACAAATGAAGCTTTTAAAGACTTACAGATGAGTAATAAGGTCAGTTTTAGGGGAACATTAATTTAGTCTCCATTAATTCAGCACAACAGAAACATTTGTGACAAGGAAGGAATTAATTTTCTTTGAAATATTCAGTCAGAATCAGTGTGAAAGCATACCTACGCCCATAATAAGTATCTTGTCTCCTAATAACAGGTGGAGGACTGTCATCAAGCACCTGCTAGTTTCACAGATCTACACTCTGGAGATAATTTGCCAGAGGTGCAACACTAAGTCATTATGCACACACTGGAAAAAGTCAGCACTGGTACAAGGGTGTCCTGGACATTCTGGGTAAACCACAGCCAGTGGACATAGGAAGCCAGCTGCTCCCATTCCAACAAAACAATTATCTCCTTTTCAGTGAACAGCAGAAGTATGATTACAGTTTGTAGGTCAAGCCCCAACAGGGAGGATGGGAGCATTTTCAATGCTGCTGTTGTTTAACACATTAAGGTATGAATGTCTGACCACAATATTCGCATCATAGGGTCATACTGCAGTACTTGGATAGCATAAGTCACTGAAGGATGCAAGTATTAACAAGAGTTATCTGTTACAGTAAGATCTACAAGAAGGGTAATGATCCACCCTCAATAAACCATGTGCTCCTTGTCTATGATAACATTATATATTTGTATTTATTTAGGAACTTGGTTCTAGGATTTAAACATGCACATGAAGTTGGACTTCATATTGCACATTTTGTAACTACTGATTTGTATTGTTGCTCATACTTTTAAATATTATTTTATCTCTATTTTTAGAATAATATGCTTTATGTTCTGTATGAAGGCACCAATATTGCCAAGACAGATTCCTAACACATGCAGGTATAGCTGGCCAATAAAGCAAATGTTGATTCTGTTGAGCTTCAGGGTTTAAAAACACCTAAATTTGAAAGGGAATGGGTGAAATGTGCCCAAATTCTAAGGCGGAAATAATGTCAGCATTCTCCTGATATTTGTCAAAAGGTAAGTCACCAAGGTGCATCACGGGTTTTAATTTCAAGGGCATAAATAATCAGCATAATATGAAGTATAACACAATGCAAGAGCCCTCTATCAGGAGAACCAATGTCAGCAACTGGGGCCGTTACCAAGGCTACCATGCGCCAGCAGCCGTGGGATTATGGGTAGTAAAGTGATGGAGACAAAATGCCAACGAGAGTCACCGTCCTCAGGACCTGCATCTAAGAACATGCCGTACTGGCAGACTTTGTCCCCTGCTCCGAAATGTCACGCTTGTGGTTAAAAAGCCTGGCCGAAAAACTGTCCGGATGCTTCTAGAAAGCTCTGAGTTTAAATTGATTGGGAGCAGAGGACTTAATGAGGCAAAGCCATTTAATCTCACAAGGCAGTGGGACAGTAAGAAAAACAGCCACCCCATGCAAATGAGAGAAGCCTGAACTCTGGACAATTGAGGTGATGTGTGATTTGACTAAATCCTGCACCCACGGGGTAGGACTCACTTAAGTAAGTCAGTGACCAGGGCTCGCTTCCTCTTATCAAAGACAAACGGCAAATTTCTAGGTGGATGCACTGGATCCGCACGCAGGCAAAGGAAAAAAAAAAAATTCAGCCTTACAACACCACCTTGATCCCTGATCAAGAATCTTTTTTTTGCTGTAGCACAGTAACTATTTTTCCCCAAAAAATATTTAATATATAGTATTTAAATATAATTTCAAGATACTGGCAGACATTTCTGAATTAGTGAATTATCAGAGGCAAATTCCTTTTCACATGTTCCCCGTTTGATTTTTACTGTTCATTAATTGTAATTTTTATTTGAGTATCTCTTTCTAAAGTGTAATAATTCTGCAATACATATAGTACATGTAAGTAATAAATGTACATCCATTATTCTTTCCCTTAACAAATGCCCTGACCTGGTATCACATTTTTAGGATCAATTAACGCATTTTGCTCTGCAGAGAATTTACAGAGAAAGTCACCTTGCGATAAGTAGAGGTGCAGTTTGTATTATATGTTATTAGTTGCACATTATTCATTGCAGAAGAAGCTCCTCTCTGTTCCTGTGTCCGGGCCCTTGCATTACCTGCAGTAATCACAGTACTTGTAGCTTTCTGCTGCATAAATTGGTTATTTTTCCTCACACAATAGTTGTGCTTTCTCCACCGGAGTGACGTGCTACATGTGCGCATAGCCGCATAGCATGTCTAGTCATCAGATAAAGTTGTCTGGTTTATAAGGTAAATGTAACTGGATTTAACTGTCAATGTAAAAGAGCCGCATGATAACTAATTCTGATGCAATGACCTCTTTGGGCGCGTGATGAGAAGCGAAGGTGGGCTCAGCTTTCTGCCATCCTGCTACAAACCACAATTACAGCCTCGTTGTAGCAGAAGACATTACATCTTACATTACATCTACGTTAAATACTGATGAAGGAGCGGCTTATTCTGTGTATATCTAACAAAGGTTGCACTTGAAATATCCCACACAATTACCAGGCCACACAAATGCACGGTGTAGCTGCTCTACTAGGTACACAACTCTAGAATTAGGGTGTGTTTATGATATATTGCTTGTATTTATCCATTCTGTATTCATGATGCTATGTGTGAATGCAAATAACAGTGACCTTTTTTGACATTCATAATATGTTTTGAAATTTATCATTCAAGGTTTCATTTGTATGCTATGAATGATGGGACAGGTGGAAAACAATGAAAATTAGGCCTTCTTTGACCAGGTAATTTGGTAGCGCTCCAGCTCGTCTCCGTGAAGGTGGGACGGGGGCAGCTGGTTTTTTTTTGTCTGTCGGTTTTCCCAGCACTGGCGAAGGAGGATTTCTGACGTCTGCTCTCCTGCTAAAGCTAATGCTCCCGCTGCCCGATTCCAGCCAGAGGAATGTCCGGATCTGGCCCAGAACACACCAGGCTTCCCTCGTGCTTGTGAGGGGCTGAGAGAGGTCCTGTAATTTCAAGCACCCTTTAGGCCAGATGATGAGAGATTTACCGCATGAAAATATCCCAGTGCCCGGGAGAACTGGTGCAGGGATTAAGTAGAAGCCAGCGCTCTGGGTTTGACAGAAATCATGCTAGGAATCGTGAAGGAGTCGTGTTAGTCCGTGACGGAAGTGGCAGGCCAGAGCTCCACGGTATATTTGCTGACTCCGAACAAAACCCTCCCAGCAGGGAGGGAGCACTGGGAACATACAGGTGCAAATGGTGCAGGACGCACACAGGCCATCATAAACGCAAAGCCAGGAACTACCCAGCCAGTCCAAACTCAGCTATATGCCGCACCTCACTGAGATCTTTGACACTTTAGTGGGAGCACCGTTACACTCCCAGCACGTGAGAACCAGTTAATTTCCCAGTTGCACAACACCGTACCTTTAAGAGAGCCATTACTTGCTCCTCGTGGCGTGTGGATTCCACGTTCCTCCCCCATTACAGTCAGTGAAGATCCACTGAAACAAGCCTGTCACTAACACGTCCCCGAGGTAACCGACGGCCAATCAGAGACTGGGAGAACTCCCTGGCACAGTTTTATCCTTGTCAATAATTGTCCTTAAACAATAGGGCCCGGTGAGAAACAGGGGTGGCGGAGAATTATCATTGGCCCAAAGACATCTGCCTGGGGGGAGCAGTCAGCCCACATGACCAGGGTGCCACAGCCGAACCCTGATCAGCTCAGTTTAATCTCTGGTGCCTGCAGCATATTGGTGGGGGGGCAGAGGTGGGTGGTTCTTAAGTGTGATAGATGGAGTTTAGTTTCATGCAGCCACTGGCTCATTTTCTGTCCCGGCACTCCCTAGGGGTGGGGTGGGGGGGGGGGGGTAGTTGGTCTGAATTGCAATATTGTTCATTCTTCATGAGAAAAAAGAAAAAAAAAACTGATTGTTGCCTTTCAATCCACACAGGCATTCTGCTCAGGTTCTCCTTCTCTGGCCTTTGAGGGGGGGTGAGGGGCTGGGGTGGGCATCATCGGATAATAACGAGACACACAGCTGGCGGAAGAGTCACACGTGGCTATCAGGGCAAAAATGAATGAAACAGTTTCCTTTCGAGAGTGAATGTAAATATTGATCTGGAACTCAGAAAAACACACAGGCAGAATGTCGACTTGCCCTCCACAAGTGCCAGTATTTAACTGTGTTGAGAAGGCTGAGGAATGAAATCATGCTCTATTTGTCATTTGTACAAATACAAGCACAGGTATATGGGAATGCTTCCTTTCACATACACCATGTAATTCTCCTCTGAGACACACACACATATATAGTTGATGGCGAAGCCTGGGGTCCGGATTGGTCATTTATCTGCCACCCCTGGGGCATTTTGGGGTTAAAGGCCTTGCAGAGACATAACTATTCTGCAGAGCACAGCATTTCAGCTGGTGACCTGCTGATCATGGGCATATAGACCTAACCCCCTGAGCTTCATACTGCCCCCAGGACGCAAACTATTAAACCTAATTGTACAGAGGTATATTTCAAGCTAATTAAAGTTTGCTAACTAACCGTCCTGCAGCGGTTATACAATACTAAATCATATTGGTTAGGTATAAACAAGTCAGAAGATATAAAAATGATTGAGATTATTCAGATTGTTCGTAATCTCTCTGTTTGTGTATATATAGTTTTGAAGGATATTATTTAAAATTTCATATGGGATAAGAAAATCGAACATCAAAAGGTGAGTCACATAAGTGTCAAACTGTCATATAGCACTTTTCAAACATCAATAATTGTTTTTACAATACAGGAATATTTTATTTGAAATATCTTTAAAATACCTGGGTATTTGGCATACTGTAAGGTTGCATGACTTACAGGGAAAACACTATTCAGTCTATTATCTGTACAAGCATATTTACCAGTATTATAAAATATATCAACTATTAACCAATGTAATATTAAATATTACATTGAACATAAATTTGGGTAACACTTCAGTTCAAGGTCTGCTCCTTAACTGTTAGCAAAGTGTTAGTATTAATTTGATAATATATTAAGAGATAGAAAGAGTCATTCACAAACAAATGTAGATATGTATTAAAATCATATCTTACTCCTGGTATTTACAGCACAGCTTGTTAAACACTTGGAAATAAAAAACAATGTGTTATAATTGAGAATTTACAAGCTCTTCAGTAAATACTTTGTAAGGCAGGACTAAGATATCTCTGTAACACATTTCTAAATTTAATGGCAAGTAAATCTTTTTTTATTTGCTAATATATTATCAAATGATTAATAGCAGGGTATTAATAGTTAAGGAGCAGCCCTTAACTGGAAGTGTTACCTAAAGTTGTTACAATAAGCATTGCATAAAACACAACACAACACATAGACACAGGAAAGACGTAAAAACATTCTCTCAGTGATTGGGCTACCTTTAGTGTGTGGAAAATATTAGCTGCATGTGACATCCTGTTTTGATGCTGGAAGATGGATTACTTTGGGCCGAAATGTTTGTGGCCTGATCCCACAAAGAACTGGGACAAACAGACGTGTTGTGCGTAAAGTCCCACAAATAAACCAAAGGCAGCAGTAGCAGGCCCTATTACGTTCACATTTTTTGCATAATTATATTTAATTATCCATTTATTATTTTGATGAGTGGTTTATTGTTTTTATGAGAGTCATGTAATACAATGCATATGACAAAATAACACAGTCACACTTTTTCAGAGCCATGCACGTCAAAATTTCCCCCTGCAGTAATCAAGTTTTTCTCTTTTGATTTATTCTCCCTATTACTTACCTGCTGGGACACAAATGTTAAGAGTGCAGTGCAGATTAATAGTAGGGGCCAATCTAAGATTTTTAAAGGCCTTTTAAAGCACCAGAAAGGTCATAATTCTTACAGAGGGGCCAACCTTATCATTAGCCAATGATATGTTTCGAGTTGGTGAGTGACAGGAACCAATCAGCATTCAGCTAGGGCCAGTGCCCCCATGGTTTCACCCCCGTGTACTCCGCCAATTAACAGAGAGCAGTCAGACAGCAAAGTAAGAAAACATGATTTTAAAACCAACTGTATCAATATGCAATATTCATTGTTCAAACATGTTACAATGGAAACCCAAAGACACAAAAAAGTAAACAGCAGTGTCTTTGCAAGACAAGCACAAGACCCAACTGGCTTAGCACAGAATATATAATGCAGTTATTAAAGGGAAAAGAGTGAATTATTTATAGTCACTTGCTATTTTGTTCAATGACAAGGTCGCCTTGGAAGTGTGGTATTAAACTTCAATATTTCTACATTTTCAGGATCAAGAATGGCTCAAAAATTGATTATCCCCTTAGCCATGGAAGAAACGTGCTTGGTGCCACAGCTTACACAACAGTGATGTTAGCAAGGGTTAGCCTGCGTACTGCACCGTGAGTCACATCGGCCGCCTCCCTCAGACACTGAGCCAGCACATTACCAAGGAGGCGACGCACATTTGACGGATGTGACCAAGAAGGAAAATGCATTTGGAACTGACCCCTAAGAGAGAAGTGCAGCATTCCTGAGCTTCTCAGCTGCACATCCTAAGCAGAGTAAAGACAAATGAAAAGAGCATATCGAATGTGACTGACGGAACCCTGAACATGACTATTATATTTCTAATTAGATTCAAAACATTATTATTACGGTTTTAATATTAGCTTTTATAGTGATTTCTATACACTAGTGGCAAAAATTGTGGAAACATCTAGCATTTTTGGCAACACGCATTAAACATTACTACACGATTACAGTATAATGCCATTATAGTGGACTCGCTAATAACGGGATATCATCTATAACGGACGAGGTCTGCTGATCCTGGCTGTTGCCTTTAAGAACATGCAGAAAAAGCATCGGATATAACGGACTCGCATATAATGGAATTTCGCTTATAACAGAAAAACAATTTGGTCCCCGGGGCCGCTTTTAGCTGTAGTTTTCTTCGGCTATAAAGGACATGCAGCTCCGCCTACCAGGTGATTGGCGTGCCTGTGATATCCAGCGCAGATACGTAGTCGGGATTATTAATAGTCACGTTCTATAAACAGGCATGGTGTAACACTGATTGGTCTGTGTGGCTGTCCATCACCAGGCACGCTGTGCGTCGGCAGACAACACACAGCTGGAGGGATGCAGTGAGCAAAGAGGTCAAGGTTACTACTGTACCATACATGTATAACCTCTTATAGGCCATATATACCTCCAACAGTCAGGTAAACTTGGATTAATACATGTACAAAATAATAATCTATACCACAAGTGTGTCTGCTGGGGTGTGGCATGAGTAAACTAACACAATCCGAAGGTTAAAGTCCGTTATGATGGGGTTGTACTGTATTGGCGGAAATGTTTATAAACAATCAAAGAATGTTCACGAACATCATGTAGTGACGAATAAATAAGTAACTGGAGTAACTGGAATAAAGTTCTGCAATCTCTAAAACTTGGAAGTGTTTTCACAATTTTGGCACTAGTGTGGTTTAAACTCAAAAGCTAAACAGAATTGGGCCGGGGTAGTACTTGGCTGGAAGACCGTCTGGCATTCCCAGGTGCTGTAAGGTGAGTGTGCTCACTGTCCCTCTACACTGGGTGCCCGGTCCTGTTGGGGAACCATCGTTCTGCTGTTGTCTCGCTCCCCTGGACACCAGCGTTTGAGCTTCTGCCAGGGCTGCCATGTTCTTTCCATGTAGTTGTGGGGTTTGCTCTGGCTTCACCAGTTTCCTCCTCTCCACAGTCCAAAAACATGCTAAGCTAAATCAGAGTCCCATAGGTGTGAATGGTATGTGCGGCCTGTCATGGGTTGGCGTCCTACCCTGGGGTATTTATTCCCTGCTCTGTGCGTGTAGCTTCCGGAATAGGCTTCAGACCCCTGTGACCCTGCGTGGGACACCCCAGTTTGGAAGATGGGTGTATAGTTTGTTGGTTCTACCAAAATTATCGTGGAAAAAAGTGTACAATCATTCATAGACAGAGAGTTCCATAACACATATGTGTCAAATCTTCAGGTAAATGCAAATTTGCTCAGAAAAGTGATACACAAAAATGTATAATGCATTATCTTCCACAGCTTGAGATTTTCATGAAAAACAAACACTTTTGTCCATTTTAGATCAATACCAGATCAAGTGCTTCAAATCAGATTATAAAAATGCACCGACCCAGTGCTGCCTGGGTGTCAGAAACATGGATATTTTGATGAGTATACATTACTGTACATCCCATTCCTTTGTCAACAACTTTTTTCTTCTTTTTTCCCTCTAAATGTGATTAGACAGGAAAGGTGGGAACTCATCTGGAATTCAAATTCAGCCAGGCCCTTAGAATCATTTCCAAGGTTGCGTGACCTTTCATCGCTCTGCAATTCATGAGCTGTTCCTATTGATTTAAACAGCTGTAAGGGGTCTCCATCGGTAGGGGAAAATTGAATCTCGTCAGTGTGCTGGCGGGTTATTGCGGATGGCACTCTGGGAGGTGCTTCAGGAGCTCAAACTCCCCGGGACAAGGCATTATTCATCGCATCTCCCCACATTTCCTTAAATACAGGCTATGCTCACTAAAAAGGTCACTATGAGGAGGGACCGGTCTTCAACATTGTCACCTAACAATCCCATAATATACACTCAAATCCATTAAGTGTGAGGCAGATTGTGAATTCATTTTCGACTATCTCCGTCAACTCTGAAATACAAATGCACGATATGATGGAATGCAAGGTGACTTGAGCATGTGTTGGTTCCTCACATCTAACAGGCTATGTATTTATGGAACTCCTGTTCAGCTCACCCCTTATGCTCTAAGGAAGATGTACAGGGGCGGGGCCACAGGGGTACTGACCCCAGCTGAAAGCCTGTCCGAGTGGCCCCTCCCCTGTCACTCACTGATTCGAAACATATCATTGGCTAATGATAAGGTTGGGCCCTCTATATGAATTATAGCCTCTTTTCTATCCCCCACCTTAAAATGTCCTAGAATCACCCCTTCTGGCATTGAACGAACCTCCAGTATCCAAGTACGGCTCAGTTTGCTGCCCGTCTAAGTGCCTGGACAAAAGTTACTTTCACAAAGCAGATGCCTTCTGAATACATACAGGCTGCTTTTAGACTTTGAATAGAAATTCATTGTCATGATACTGTATTCATACAAGAGATTAAATATTCTTATTGAATACTTTAGTAAAACATTTGTACTATTCTTCCTTCAGTAAAAAAAAAACTTCTTGGCACTTCTTGGTATTTCTTTAGTTTTTAATTACAACAATTGAATGTTAAATTGTATACCATTATTATATAAGATATTTTGATCAGTTAGAATATTACTTACTTTAAAGCACAAGCTCTGTAGGTTACTGTCTCACATCAGCTCTGATTGAGTTTGCTTTCTCTATATTTACATTGTAATTAAGGCACATTGTTCCAATAAAGTTCTCACAGAGTGCGTGTAAATTTCCCACAGTGCGTGTTTGATCGCTGCTTTGGTGTGATTCCAGACCATTAAAACCCAGACAGAGTGAGCAGTTTTTTAAAATAGACTGAATATGTGGTCAGTGCAATATTTCATTCTTTTAAAAAAGTGCGAAATAGTGAAAGGATGCACCACAGACGGCTATCACTGTTATATTTTATAATTGCCAATATAACATTGATTTCTGTTAGACTCTCTGGGTAAAATTTTTCAATCCAGGAAGTGTTTTGCCATTAATGTTTGATTTTGCTTTACCTCCAGTAATAAGAGGCCATAAATCATTTGTTCTTGGTCTGTGTGATGTGCTCAGAATAATTGACAGCTGCTTGCACTCTGTATCAATTGTGATTTTGATTCCTTTGAAAGGAACCGACAGTGTTTCTTGGGAGATCTCAAGGTGGCTGAATAACAGCCCAGCAGAGACGGGTGCGAGGCATTCTATCGCCACGGCGATGTGAAGAGCAGGCAGCTTTCAAGTAAGGGGGGGCGTTTTGTATAGACTGGACTGAATGTTGACCTCCCGCCGTTCTTTTGCTTAAATGGCAGCATTGCTGAGTGGTATAAAGAAGGGACGATTCTAGATTCTAGGATCTGACCCTTAAGTGGGGAGGAGGGGGTCAGCTACGTTAAATTAGCTGAGTTGGAGTATGAAATGTGTATGAAATGTGTATGAAATGTGCGAAAATACGGGAAAAATTACTAAACGGATTTAGAATAATAATTTTTCAGAGATGGGGGGAGGAGGAGCTAAGGAGCATGCACTGATAGGGGAGCTGTGACAAAAAATGTGGTGGCTGATATCACCCTAAATCGACATCCGGAATCGCCTGTGGTATAAACCCATGCGAGTGACCACAAGGCAAGGCAATAACTTTGGGTTATTGAGCATTGGGGGGTTCAGGTTTCCACCCATTTAAGGGGGCCTGGGGGGTGTATTGGCTGGTTTTGATTATTGGGAGGTTACAGTCCCCCCATAATTTACTCCCATGCCACAAAGCACTGATCTTGGGACTGAACCATAGCTTGTGCTGGTGCCCTCATTCACTGAATGCATCCCTCTTATCCTTCAGTAGCTGCTGGGCTGTATTGAGTAGATGGAGTCATGTACAATGGCACTCTCATGAAAGGACGCTCCTTTGTGGTACAATGCACAGACAGCTCAGCTCATCTCCATTCCCAGCCAGCTGGATAATAAGCATAAATACTAACGAAAGCAAGGCAACTCTCCAAATAATCTCATACGGTTTCCCTTCTATGCGTCTGATAATGTCAAGGCTACCAGCATCGTGCCGTATTAATTTATAGAGCCAGAGAAATATGTAAATGCGAAAATACACTCATATGTCTTTAAGGATTTCCCCACATAAGGAGATCGGAGTACCTGTGAGTATTTCCTCCTCAGTAATCAGCTTTTTAAGCATCCACCCCACCCCCCCCCCCCCAACTTCCAGCTATTTATCATGACCAGGGGTACTCCCCCTCAGTAGATTACGCTCACCCACATCTGTGTTTTATAACTTCAGCCGTGTCATACCCATCCCCCCCCCTAGCAAAAGGCTGAGGTACAATCAGGACAGTGCATTATGAACTGTGGTCAGAGATGGATAGTTCAGATCCAGAAAGTAGAAGTACAGAAAGTACAGTTGAGCATAAAGAGTCACAGTTACAGAGTACTCCACTGGTTGGTTGAAACAAAATCTTGGTGTGGATTTTTAATTTCTGGACCTGAATTCTCCACCTCTGACTAGTACACTATTGTACTAGTGTGAGACTGATTGAGTTATTTAAGTCATTTGACAAAGGCTTAAATTAAACCTCAAAAGTTTCTTTGCAACATCTGCCCATAAAACATACCAGTGATGCAGAGGCAGGAGAGTGCTGGCGTGGTACAAACCATGGTATTAATGACGTTTTTGTCCTCTGGTGGTCGAACAGAAATTGGGGTGATAAAACTAGCATTTGCACCCATATCTCTACGGCACAAAACTGCTCCAATTCTCATGCCTAGTTTAAGATCCGTTATTTCAGCCGTGCCACGTGCCAGAAGCTTCTCAGCACTGCGATATGGCGTGCATATGAATTGTAATCTTCTGATCAGACTTGAAATAGTGCGTCCCCGTCACAGGCAACGTCGCTATATTGCGCTTCTCAGCATGTGTATCATTTTTCGTCCTTCAGGGATGCCGTGTTGCTCTGCGATAGCGGTCTCGTTCGAAGTGGAAGCTGTCATAATAAATGCTTCATTCTAGCAAGCGGAAATATACTTTCGGCGCCGCGGCTATAATATCCATTTTCATCTGTGCCGAAAACACACAAAACGAGCTATAGAGCTAGCCAGGTTCGGTTACTAGAGATTTCAGATAAATAGACTGTCATTATATCATCCGGCCTTGCAATTCTGTTCTTTTCATTGCATTTTCTACATTAAACATTTTTTTTTCTAACCTAGGAATTGGCATTATCTGGCAAATTAGTTGAGGAAGCAGATGAATTTGCATTCTAAGTGCGGTATCACACTCTAGGTAATAAAATCAGACGTATCAATCAGGGATGTCGTGCTTTTGTTTTCATTCTTTTTAAAGAAGGACAGCATGAATTGTTTTATTGTTGTTGTCCTTGAAGCTAGTGAGGCAAGGATGATAAATTCACACTGGGTTTGGGATTGGGGGGGGGAGGAGGTAGCATTCAAACTTTAGCCTCTAGGGCAGGGGTGCCCAAATCCAGTCCTGGGGGGCCGGAGCCCAGTGTAGATTAGTTCTTTCCCTGTTCCACCATAAATGATTCATCTCAAGTGCTGT
>JAODLC010000113.1:20935965-20965551 GCA_026781145.1 Hippopotamyrus pictus
ATCAGGTGTGTTAAATGAGGGGAAACCCAAAAATGTGTAGGACTCTGGCCCTCCAGGACTGGATTTGGGCACCCCTGCTCTAGGGACTTCCTATAGCCACCCTCCCTGGACAAATGGAGACAATCCAACACCCTCATGCATATGCGAGGTCGCAGGTACAGTTTGTAGAAGCACACGGATGACTTGAGTCGCCAAAACCATACCAAGCAGTGGCTCTGTGGGATGAGAAAGGGCCCAGTGTCAAACAAGACCTACAGCAACCGCTGCTGCTAGAGGTCAAAGGTCAAGTGACTTGCTGCAGGTGAGCATGTAACATGTGACATCAGTAGCAGGCCAATTCAGATAATCCAATACCAGAAAGATGAAACAGAGAGCATCTCCAGCTAATGATTACCGCACTATTACTAAAATGAAGTTTGTAATTAAACTTGAAAATGCCTCTTGTAACAGCTCCAGTGAGTCTTTAAGCTGCTGAAATTCCCCACTGCACCCGCTTGCGGAAGGTGAAAGCACATTGGTGCAGCGTGCTGCATTTCCAGCTGCCTTCCATCACTGCAAGGCGTAGGGCGAACTTCTGAAGCGAAGGCCGCTTCCAGCTGAAATCTCCCATCGGATTTCTCCGAATAGGACAAGGGCCCAGTAACCCCACAGAAAACATGCACTATATGGGACACGCTAATATTTCTTAGCCTCATCTAGCTACCCCCGCAGATTAGGTCGGGCTTCGGCGAGATATGGTGCGACGACGAGGCCGTCTTCCCCGACCGAGGTGGCTGTCCTCCTTGATCTGACCTCACCTTGGAGGATAGCAAGACCACCAAGCCCATCCCGTTATCAGTGAGACCACTCGGGCCGACATAAAACTCAGTGACAACGACAGGGCTGCTCACCAGACTGAGGGAGCCTCATCTTTGCTCTCTTCATGTCATCTCACAGATCAGGTAGCCGGGCTGTTTCCCGTTCCACATTAAAGAATCTCTTCAGCACTGCTCTGAAAGGGACTGGGAGATTTTGGGGTTTATCTGTTGAAGTTCTTTCACACAAAGGCAGCATATTATGAAACACAGATTCTTATAAGCCGCCAGGAAGCATCCCTGTGCATCCAAACAGCAGTATAATGAAAACAAATCCATTCATCAGAACCTGGCTGGCTCCATGACACACAGTGGGGTGTTCAGGGGCGCTAATGTCACAGTGTATTTAGTGCGTTTTTTTTTTTTCTTCTAAACTCAAAGATCTCTTTTCAGACTCCACTATTTATATTTTAATTTCTACTCTGCTGACCCCGTCTAATTTCGCAATTCAAAGCCTAAGCTATTTCTGGTTTTGCAATGGCTCAAAAATGCAAATTATTTACATTCTCGACGGTCAAATTACGGGTACTGTAAATACGATGAATTTATAATACGCCCTGGCCTGTCGTGTACGACGCTCGCACGATGGCTGTGAACCTCCCAAAGCCTGCTCACATCTCAACATTGCATATCACCCTCCTGTCCGTAGGTGGCGTGTACGTGGTCCGTGCCTTTTGCCATGGTTTCCTCACACAGTCCAAAGACACACACGTCTCAACCTGCACTGGACATGCAGCTATGGAAGTAGATGGATAGGGAATCTTTATTGCCAGAAGACCAAGTTTGTTAGTTAACCAAAGTTAGTTAGTTAGTTAGTATATATGTGTATATAGGTTCTGATGAATGGATTTGTTTTCAGAGGGACACAATGCAAACAGAGAGAATAAATACAAATTATATATATGATACACAACACAGACGAGTAAATGAAAGGCATGTGATACATACAGTAGTCTGAAGATGGATGGATGGATTGATGGATGGACTTTTTGATTGTGGGATGCATCTAAGTTATTACAGGTCAAAATACAGACTGAGCTTACATGTTCTTCTCAATCTTTGAGCCATTTCATGCTCCTGGCTTCCTTGAATTTCCTTGGATAATCCTACATTTGGATAAAATAGTTCCTCCTGCCTGGATATGGTCTGAATCACAGCAGCCATAGTGGCATAAGGGGGCAGAAAGATAAGTATATTTTTAGGGCATGTTACTATCTGTCTCATCCGTATCTGACACTGAACGCTGATCATTTTACTGATAATAATTCATTCTGAAAGATGTTAAAAATAGATCCCTGCGAATATTGTTGTCTCGCCTACAAATTTCATGGATGCTTCTGTGCACAAAGACTGTTCGTAACGAACATTTCAGAAAATATTTTTAGGAGAGACATTATATAACCGGCTTTGGATAGAATTATCTTTTATAGGCAGCTCTTAAGGTATTTCTTTCTAATGGATGAGTTGTGCAGTATTAATACTATCAAAGAGAGTCTCGTTTCATTAGGCCACAGAATAATCCACTGCATTGTTTTTATTTTAAAATGCCCAGCGGGGATATTGATACCTGTGATAAATACATTTCACGCCGCCCTATTTGTCTCAGCATTCCATTCTGTGAGTGCATTCCATTCTGTGAGTGAACTTCCACATCATCTCAACTGCTGTTTTCTTTACTATCAACATTCAGGCAAGTATTCTATGTGTAGAGATGATTCTGGATTTTAATGGTTT
Source organism: Hippopotamyrus pictus (assembly GCA_026781145.1). Taxonomy (NCBI): domain Eukaryota; kingdom Metazoa; phylum Chordata; class Actinopteri; order Osteoglossiformes; family Mormyridae; genus Hippopotamyrus; species Hippopotamyrus pictus. The sequence goes on from JAODLC010000113.1 coordinate 20,938,554, forward strand.
TATCAGACAGTTCATAAGGCTTGGAATTCCTGCTATTCCATCAGAAACATCCACTTGATTGTTCAAGTGCTTCCATTTATTCAAAGGTTAAAGTCAGAGGGACGACTAGATCTGTGTGTCATGGTTACTCAGCACTATTTGTGTCCAAGTTTTATTTATTTATTTATGTTCTAGTAGGGGCCCAGACCTTGCTGTGTTTGATGTGAATAGCGCTTCTTACAATGAATCGTATTTCGCCAGTGCTGTTTCGCACTTATTGCTGGGTCATTCGATATTCGCTCAGACTGCAGTGCTTATGGCTCCTGGGCAGCCTTTGGCTGGCCTTGTACGTCACTTTGGACAAAGGCGTCCGCTGAGTAAATAAAGGCAAAATGTAAAAGGTCACCGAGAGAAATGACAAAAAGGGTGAGACTCAGCCAAGGGTCGGGCACAGCTAGGGTGGGAGGACAGAGAGGGAAGAGAAGCAAACCTGAGAGAAAGTCACTGCAAGTGAGTCCTCTGCTGTCGTCTTAGTGTCCGACAAGCTGCACATTTATCAGCTCTGTGGCCTTCTGTCAGTCTGACACGGAAGATGTTATCGCTTGTAATGAAGCAGTTTCTGAAAGCTTTGGAAGAGACTCACGTGTAGTATAGTACCTGTGAATATTCTCCATTGATAAGCAGTTCTGTTTCTTGTTTGTTTGGGCCCTCTGTCTTAAGACTTTGTAGCTCTTTTATCTTATTCTTAATCCACCCACCCCTCCATCTACCAAGCACTTAGTTAGTATAGAGTCATGGGGGTCAGGCTAGGGCTATCCCAGGCAGCACTGGGGACAAGACTGGGGTATTTATTATATACTTCATTAGGATGAATACCTGTGATTTGTAGCAGAGAATGGATAAATGGGTGGAATATGATAATAATAATTAATTAATTAAAATGAACAATGTCATATATGTACATGCATACACACAATAGTAATTAGCTTTTTTATTTTATCATGAAAAAAATGTATATTTCCCTCAAATTTATATGGCATTCACTACTCTTCTTCAGTTGTCTAAGAAAGTTACTTTGTTTTCGCATTTTCCGTATAAATTTGCATGCTCAATAATCCAGCAGGAGGAAGCGTTTAATCAAATCAACTGCCATGGCCCACTTTAGCTCTCAGTGGAGTGTGTGATTCGGAATTACAAATCGTCAGACAAGGAGCCTGTTGTCTGGCTGGTATCGTCGAGGGCTCCTGCACCTCCGCTGCCGCGATCGGCCTGCTCATCAAAGGGAAGCTGCAGACGCACGAAGAGGAGGGCTTCTGCAAGGTCCCAAGCATGGCCATGCTCTGGATGGAGGCCAGGATTGGGCAGCAGACCTGGGAGGAGCCAACAGGGGCATGTCTAGAAATTTTGGGACTTCTGACAAAATGTCACTATGGGCTCCCTCACTTTCCAACTGAAGAAATAGCGGTCATCATCAAATGCTGAAGGAAAATACGTCAGAATGGGTGGGGGGTACATAATTTTCTACTGCAAACCAAGATCATCCTGCCATATGCAGGACAGGTGGCAACTTGACCCCCTTCCAATTTTACATATAATTTTACCTATTCAGGGCCCCTGTAAGTACTGGGCCCCCTGAATCTGCCTGGGTGTCTATGCCCCTACTGCGCCCCTACTGCGCCCCTGCTGGGGGGGGGGGGGCAGCATGACAACCCCTGGATGGAGACAGGGGATCTGGAGCTATAGGAAATGGGAATGTTCTGCATGATCATAGCCTTCCCTGTATTGCTCGGAGGGGCTTCACTGCTGGATAGTAAAGATGGCGGAGTCTTTCTCCACACAGTCTGGATTTTCTGGAGATCAATCTCAATATAGAGGGCTGCAATAACCCTGGGAGAGAAAGACAGGCTTCAATCACACCTTCAGCCACAGCGCTATCTATGTACTAAGGAAACATCTGGAGGACAGACACCATCGGGGCAACTGCCAACCATAATGTCCATGTATTACAGATGGAATGCAGGCCAAAACATTTCAAGCATTTATGCATTTCTGATTACTTATACAAAGTAGGACTGATGCCAATTTCACTATGTCTCGTCCTCGTAGTGACCCAACGTACATGTGTTTAAGAATAATAATAATGATAATAATAATAGTCACGATCCAACAAAGAAGGAGGCAGGAGCAGGCATGAGAACAAACAAATAAGGGGTTTCTTAAAGGAACAGGAACAAGGCAAACAAAAGGAGACTGTGTGGGATCAACAGAAGGCAGAACTAACAGAGGGGGAAACCACTGGAGTGTGCATGCACACGCACATGAGCTCGTGTGCACACACACACACACACACACACCCACATACACTAGGGCAACATCAATGACCGGACTGGGGAGCACAGGACTGGGAGGCAGTCTCATACTGCACTAATGAGGGAGCAGACAAGGGGCAGCTGGAGTGAGCCACACGAGGACTGAAACGAGAGGTGAGGCTTGTTAGAGCCAAACTAGGGCGAGAATGAGAGAGTAGGAATGCAGGGCATGACAATAATAATAATAAATATTATTTTTAAAAATGAAATTGACATAATGATTCTTTTTCTGAAACATGTTTTGGGATATGCTTATTGGCTCACTGTGAGCTACCACTGATCTGAGATGTGCGCCGGCAATTTGAGGAAAATGGTCAGGTTGTAGACCATAAACCCCTTTTTACACCCAAAAGGGCAATTTTTAAGATGAACACATGCAGTGCTCTACTGCGCCACAGAAAGAAGCAAGCTGCACAATCAGATGAATCACGGTTCAGCGTCTTCTCAAGATGTGGGATGTGTGTGGCGTGCTAAGCTCACGACTGGAGTGCCTCTCCCTCATAAAGAGAGGTTTTAGGAGCTCTGCCGTTGTGTGGGGTAAATTTTCCCGGCATATTCTCCGCACATCCAAAGCTCTCAGACGGATGGCTTAATGCCTGGGTAGATAGGCAGATAGAGAAGTAGACAGATACAGAAAAGTATTGGAACACAATTCTTAATCATTGAATTCAGGCTTTTCATTCAGATCCATTGCCACAGGTGTTAAAAAACAAGCATCTAGCCATGCAGTCAGGTTTACAAACATTTGTGAAATATTGGGCCGTTCTGAAGAGCTCAGTGAATTCAAGTGTGGTACTGTCACGGGATGCCACCTTTGCAATAAGTCAATTCATGAAATCTCTTCCCTATTAGATATTCCACGGTAAACTGTACGTGATATTATTGCACAGTGGAAGCATTTAGCAACAACAGAAACTCAACCACGAAGTGGCAGACCATGTAAAGTAACAGAGTGGGGTCGCAGAGTGCTGAGGCACATAATGCGTAAATGTCGTCAACGCTCTGTTGACTCAATAACTGCGGAGTTCCAAACTTCCTCTGGCATTAACACCAGCACAGAAACCGTGTGCTGTGAGCTTCATGGAATGGGCTTCCATGTCCAAGCAGCTGCACGCAAGCCTCACATCACCATACGCAATGCCAAGCGTCAGATGGAGTGGTGTAAAGCACGCCCCCCACTAAACACTGGGGGTAGTGGAAACGTGTTCTGTGGAGTGACAAATCACATATCTCTGTCTGGGATGAACGGTGTGGGTTTGGCAGATACCAGGAGACTGCATTGTGCAAACTGTAAAGTTTGATAGAGGAGGGATAATGGTATGGGGTTGTTTCTCTGGTGTTGGGCTTGGCCCCTTAGTTGAAGGGAACTCTTAATGCTTCAGCATACAAAGATATTTTGGACAATTCTATGCTTCCAACTTTCTGGAAACAGTTTGGGGAAGGCCCTTTTCTGTTCCAGCATGACTGTCCCTCAGTGCACAAAGCAAGGTCCATAAATACATGGTTTGGTGAGTTTGGTGTAGAAGAACTTGACTGGCTTGCACAGAGCACTGACCTCAACCTCTTCAAACACCTTTGAGATGAACTTGAGATTGGGAGCCAGGCCTTCAGGTTCAACATCAGTGTCTTACCTCACAAATGCTCCAAAATATATTCCAAAATCTTGTGGAAAACCTTTCCAGAAGAGTGGCAGCTGTTATAGCTGCAAAGATGGGACCAACTCCATATGGATGCCTATGGATTTAGAATGGGATGTCATGAAAGTTCCTATAATGGCCAGGTGTCTCAATACATTTGTCCGTATAATGTGTAGGAGTAGAGCTGTCAATGGACAATTGGCTGCACCACCTAATGATGGCTCTGCTCATACATACAACTCTGGAAAAAATAGAGAAGAGACCACAACTACATTTTCAGTCTCACTCATTTCTCAGTATATGAGTATGTGTCTGTGTAAAATATACGTATTTTTGCCAACTGCAGCCTGACTCTTCCCTTCTTCTCATTGATGAAGGGCTTCTTCCTTGCTTTATGGGTCTTCAGTCATGCTTCTAGGAGCCTGTTATGAATTGTCCTAGCAGTGCACTTCACACCTGCACTTAATGTTTTCCATTCTTTTTGAAGGTCACTTGAGGTCATCCTCCGATTTATGAGGCACTACCGGATATGGTGACAGTCATCTCTGGCATTAGAAAGTTGCTTCTGCCCTCTACCTGGCGGGTTTTTGGTTATTGCCAGTGTCTCCTACCTCTCCTGCCTCTCTTATTCTTGTGTACTGCTGTCTTACAAACTTTGAGCCTGGAAGCAGCCTTCTGCCAACAGAACCAGGCTCAAACCAGGATTTAAAAATGCAGATTTGTTTAAAAATATAGATTGGTCTGTTCATTTTTTCTAGAGCTGTATATCTGTTCTAGAGGGTCTGGCTCAAAAGGAAAATTTGCCTAAATATTGATTGGCTAAATAATAATAACCTATTAAAAGAGTGATTACTCATATTATGTTCCCCTCGGCTGGGGCTCTAAGGGATTTAAACATGCAGACTTTTAAATGTATTATGAGTGATTTCTTGAATAATTAAGTTTTTATATAGGAGAGTTGTGCAGTTACTTTTAAATAATGGATGTGTATGATGTAATATGGTCAACCCCTATAAAATTACTGTCTTTTATGCCACAGAGCCAGTCTGATGTAATACATATAAAATAAAAGATGAATCCATATGTAGTGTGATGAAACTTAATTCACCATAATTAAATTAAAATCATCCATCCATCTTTCAACTGGTTATCGTGGTTGGAGTGGGTCATGGGGAAAATTAAAATAAACATGAATTAAATTTAATTAACAGCAGACTGAATCAAAAGATGATTTAAACGTACATATGAGCTGGTGTATACTTCCTACATCGTCCCACCTATACATGCACATCACTCGTGTTTATTAAGGTTTAATATGGTGCATTTTCCGGATAAAGTCTGGTTTTGGGATCGCGGGGCTGGTGGGACTGGTTAGAGAGGTTTTTATCGCTGGGTGTGAACAGCAGCGAGTCTAGGATGGGGGGTATAAGAGGGGCTATAATTTATACAGAGAAGCCAACCTTATCATTAGCCACTGATGTGTATTGAATCTGTGAGTGATGGGGGGAGGGGTATTCCAAGGGCCAATCAGCTTTCAGCTCATGGGAGTTCCCTTGTGGCCCAGCCCCTGTATACAGCCGTGGGTGAGAAAATAACTCTGAAAGTCTACAAAGGCACATACAGTTCACCAAAAAAGAAAAAGCTACTTAAATTTGTTTAGGGCCCGATTGCCGTTTACTTGCTGGTCTCGTTACTACTGAACTAAGGAAAGGAAGTCAGGAAGTCACTAATTTAAAATAATCACCAGACACAAAGGGACAGGTGAGGCACAGCCGAATGTCATGTGTAACACCTGGAAATGTCACCCTAACCCGACGAACAGAGCAAGACGTGGTCATCACCTGCCACCTGAAGAAGGATGCACTTTGCCAGCTATTATACGAAATGATTTTTGGAATCTAACATTCAAGATGTTGGACTATGTGCAGCTGATAAAAATCTTAATCATAAATCTTAAACTATAACAAAAATCTTTTTATGAATATAAGAGCTATATCCATATAAGCCTATCAATTTATTTAATTGTTTCTATGGTAACAAGGAGTAAGGCACAAGCAATAATATTGTTTCGTGGTGGACAGAAAATGTCAGTTGCTTCACTGAAGAAATGACCACTTTATTAGAGGTCGATCATAATTCCCAGAGTTCACACTTCCTGTTAAAATGACTCTTCATCTCTTCGTTACATGTCTTCCACTAGCCTCGAATTGGTTCTGAATTTACAGTGAATAAATCCTTCTGCACATATATATATATACTGACAAGGAAAGTATGGACTGAACTCAATGTGCTGTAGCATTGCATTATGGGGAAATAAAACTTCATTACCTTTGCAACATAACAGGTCTTGTTGAAGGCACACTTTTTAAATACTTCAGATCACTTTTATCATGAATCTATCAAGTCCTTAACATATTCACTTAATACTAAATCTCAATACAGTTCTTATTTATCCTGTATGCCGATTTGCTTTGTTTTCCTTTTTAATATGGAAAAATAAGGATCCAGAAAGGTGGGAATGTATGTGCGAATTCTACAAATGTGCTTGTTGAGTTTTCAAGTGATTCTGTTCTGGCTCCATGTCAGAATATTCTCATTATCCTAATTAAAAGTGGAGTGTTAGCTTTAAGCCGGCTGATTGCTTGCACCAGTCACGGTCTTATTATAGCACGCTGTGGTAATTCACTGGGAGCACGGCTCCCACACCTTTGCTCTCTCTCACTATCACGCACAAGCGCCAGCCCGCTGAGGTGTGAATCCGCGCCGGGTAGCCGTCTCCCTCGTCCCGGTAGAAAGGACCGCAGAGGCTGATAATAAGAGAGCTCACAGTTGGTTGTGCAGATGTCACCAGGTAAATCCTCACTAGGAAAAAACCACCCCCCCCCCCCCGACCCAATGAGCCACTACTCAAACCGCTACACAAGTCAGTCTTATCATATTCAATTCAAAGCGGCCGCATGTCTGTGATTTTTGGAAGATCGTCAATTCAAATTCCATTAATTACTCCAGGCTGATCCAGCATTCTCAGTTGTACAATACTTTGGATCAATGTGTCTGCTAAAAAATGTATGCGATATTCAGAAGTAACCCTCACAGTTTAAAAGTCTACCCAGGCCTTAATCTCTGATGGGCAAAATAAACCCGTCAGTATTTAAATATGTTTTGGTTCCAGCACACATCTGGAATAAATTTTGAGTTCCTAGTTGGAAATTTCAACTGGAACGCCCCCTAATGTCGGAATTCCGACTCATGAACGCGGTGGAATCGACACAACCCCGAGCTCAGAATCCAAGATGGCTGTGCCCTTTATCAAGAAGTTAGTTTTATACTGTTTATTAGCTTAATTCTTATTTGTGACTCACTAAATTGGTTGTACACACAATATTGTCCAACTTATATGTGGACATCTGTTGCTACGGAGTATTATGCGCAAAACACCATGTAATGTGTTGTAATCAACTGATATAGCTAACAATCGTTAGCAACTAACTGGTTTAGAAGTGGATTTCATGCTTAGTCGGATTATTTGTTGGATTTAAAGTAGTCCGGGGTAAATGTAAGTGAGAGAAGATAAAGCCCATTTATACTGAGGTACCTTAAATCTGATAAGTTGTCAGAAGAAATCTTGCTTTTTGACACGGGTCACTGGTATTATTAAATGGCTTTCCGACTTGTACTGGAACGCTGTTAACTCGTGTGTGATGTCATTACCATTTCTGAGTTCCGACCTCCAAGGTAAATGGAACGTGGCATTAGTCCTTTAGCATGGATACAAGATTGTTCCAGGGTATTACCAGACTCCAAACAGCAGGTGTCAGTCTAGCAAGAGGCATGGGGAAGAAATGTTCTCATTCTTTTATGTTCGTACATTCAGATCTACATTCAATAGAACTTCAACTTGAGGCTAGCTGGTTTTATGATTAATACTTTCCTGACAATGTATCCATGAAGCAGGAAACACGATTATAACCTATATTTAATGTGATGACAAGTCAAAAACATTTCTAAGACTGCATTCTGCACAGCAATACTTGGGCTGGTTTTGCCATACAGCATGAATATACCACACTCAACGGCATCGCAATATAACCGTCAAATGATGCCTCTATTAGTTCTTTCAGTCACCATTCTTTTTCCATTTGATCTTTGTCAAAAATACTTCAGTTCCTGCCCAATGGGGACTGTAGAGGAAGACTTTATCTAGATATATGAGACAGCTATTTAAATAATAAATAAATCCCTACTTATTAGAATGACAAAGATGAGATTTTTTATTAATAAATTTTTGTCTAGTTTTCATCTCTCGCCATTCCAGAATATTCTAGATTGGGGCTTGTCCACTGTAAACTGCACAGGATTTTTTTAGGAACTATTTATCATCTATTGCAAATGACCAAGGAGATAAAAGTAAATTCTGACACTTTGGATTGGTATTTCCTGAATTGACTACAGCACTCATTCACAAGAGAGCTGACAAACTAACCCTCAATGACATCTAAGCGCAGACACTCACACAACAGGGAACGATGATGAAATTCAATTAGGAGGAGCCATGACATTCATTTTCTTTTTAAAATAAAATGGTGGAAAAGGAATACCAGCCAGCTTAATAAAGAGACATTTCATGAAGGCTGGGTGAAAGATACACCCTAAATGCAATTATGTTTTTGAAGCACAATCAATAAATATATTCGTTTTAACATATTCTGAGTATGCTGAACACATTGACATTTTTAAGCAAATATTGTAAATAAGTGTGAAATAATGTAATGAGGCATAATTATGATTTGAAAAAAAAATTGTGACTCACTGATTTTTATTTTTTTTTTGAATAACTTCATATACACGCATGCTGTTTTAAAGAGCATTGCAATTTAAATAGCACTTACTGAATAGTTTCTGAGGGGAAAAAAAAAATCTTTTTTTGTAACGAATCAACAGAAAGCTCCATTATCCGGTTAAAGGAATAGCCTTTAGCATTTGACAGAAAAAAAAACGTGTTTTTCATCAGTTGATCTCACTTATGGAAATACTCCTATAAAATGTGTTTTTTTTTTCCACATTAAATGCAGTGTTAAAACCCAAGACCATAATGGCCTCACCAATCTCAGTTTCTCACAAAGTGCCCATTAAAACCCATATTTCCACCATCTTCTGGGTTTTTTTGAACTAGCGTGTGCCGTGCATTCCAAAGAGATAGATCTCCGGGATCAGTGCGTTCTGTTCCGTAGATTGTTTGAGATTCTACAGTAGGTCATTCCGCCCATCAGAACTTTTTTGTCAATGAAAAAGGCATTAGCTAATCAGTGACATTATTCTTAATATCCTGCATAAAGAAACACGTGATATATGCTTAAAATCATTTTCTTTCACTAATCAGTGGTAGTTGAATTTGTTTGTAGGTTGAAACCTGCCTTTTTGAAGATCGAGTAATTCCAACTATCTCTTTCCTAGGCACCAAGTAATGTGAATCATAAGTTGTACAAAGCTCGGAAAATCAAGTCACCCTTGTTAGCGAAAAGTTCCGCATACCTCATTATGGCTCCTTCCATTGAGATAAATGGCTAATTTTCGCTCACTCAATTGCATAATTTTGAAAGCACAGTGGAAAAAGAATCAAATCTGAATGGTATCTATGTCACAAGATAATATTTTTGTTCCTGTATGTGAAAGCGAGATTGTGTGAAGCAGAGAAACATGCCTGTTTGTGTACTATGTTTATGTACTATACTTAGGATGTTCATTAGGTGACATAGGTAGCAGCCCAGTTTTACTCGTGAACATGTAGAATGTGCAAACTTTACACACATGGAGTCAAGGCACTCAAACCCACATCCCAGAGTAGTGAGGCAACAATGCAATCCACCGTGCCACCGACGTTAAAGTTAAATTTAAACGCAATCATAAAAAAATTACACATTACTGCTTTAAGATTATCGCAAATGTCTTAATGTGTTAACTTTGACAACCATTATTCTTTAATTTATTCTTACAGTCCTACATTTTTGATTGGTTATGTTGTGCGAAAGATGATTTAATTGTGTGTTATCTTAAAAACAACTTAAGATATCTTATTATTTTGAAATATTTTTTATCATATTGAAATTAATTACTATTACTTTTTATTTATTGTCTAATAATATAAAATTGAACAATCTTTATTTCTTTATTCCCATCGTTTGTGTGTCTCCTGTGGTATCAGGGGTAGCAGACTATGGAGGGCATCAGCAGTGAAGCTGGTTCAGTGTGTACTACAGGCAAATACACCACGTCAGATTCTTTGTACGGGGAATAAAACTGACTCTGATTCTGTGTTTGTGTGACTTACAGCCTCAGCTGGGTTTCTGTAGGCTGACAGCTTAGTGACACATGACATGTGGCTTTTGGCTTTAGCCAATCAGCGAGACAAAACTACCTCCACTGCACGCGGCAATAACTTTTTAAATGACTGAACACTCCTCATTAAACGTCCTGAAAGCACGAGGCACAGAGAGTATTGAGGACTCGATAGAGGGGGCTGACATAAAGTGGATATGGTATGAAGCATTAAAAATGTATGTGCAGAAAAGTTAAGAGTTGCTGGAAAGTAATGACAGCTCCTGGCTTGGGAGATGGTAAATATACGTTGAAGTTGCATTTCCAAAGTGTTTTATTTCCCACACCACCTAAGAAGTTGATGAACGTATGATATTATCAATGAATATTTAATGCTCTATAATTGCCTCAGAAAATAAACTATGTAGCATTTAATTTGGTCACTCTTACATTGTTTACTCTGAACAACTCCAGCCCAACATACTGACTTAAAAAATCTTTAAGCTGTTATGCTTGTATTTATTGTCAATACAACTACTAAAGGTATTTACATTTCACAGCAAAAAATGTTACCGAACTAAATGCTGAGACTAAACGAGGAAAAAAAAACACAAGAACAACAAAAGAATCTTTGATGCAGAAGCAAAATTCATTTATACAAAGACATTAATTGTACCAAATGACAAGCACTTGGAAAACATGCTTTTTCCTGGAGACATCACTAGTGTGTCCCAGAAAGACTAAAATATTCTACTGTTTTTCCCCCAAATCTTTTCAAATGCCTTCAAAATATTTTGATCATAGTGTATTGAACATCCCACCACAAAATAAACCATTAAAATTGGGATTATATTCTCACCTTTCTGATTAATAACAGATTAATCATAATTTTTTATGATATTGCACCAATTTCATAATAGGTTCATTATATATTTTGCTAATATAAAACAAAAGATATGGAATATTTTGAATATATTTAATATATAGAAAGGCATTGTGGTTTAGTGGTTCTGTAACAAGGCGAGGGACAAGGGACTTGGGAGCAGTCGAGGAGGTGAAACAAATGGGGTTTTATTAAACCAAATAACAAGCTAGAAACAAACAGGATCATAGGGAACCACTATAGGATCACGGGAAGGCACAGGCAACACAAGGGTTTGCCATCAATGCCTTAACTGGGGAGCATGGGCCTGGGAAACAGTTAGTACATGAGTAACAAGGCAGTAAACAGGAGCCAGCTGGGAGTGATTCATATGAGGTTTAGGAATGGGAGGTAAGACAACAAGCAACAGGCGTGACTCGTTAGGGCCACACTAGGGAGGAAATAGGAGGGTCAGATGGTGTGACACTTTCATGGCTAACTCAGAGATGGGCAATCTTATGCGCAAAGGTTCAGTGTGTATGAAGGTTTTTGGGATAACCTTTAGGTCAGCTGTTCAAACCTACAGTATGTGTGAAACTCTTCAGCCAATTAATCCACTAATTAGTAATCTAATTAGAGAGTTCCAAAAACACACATACACACACACAGCGGTCCTTTCTGGATAAGATTGCCCACCCTTGGGCTAACTGTTTGCCTCTAAATGGCCCATAGTGTTTGATCGAGTATTTGTGTGTTTGGACGAGGGTGCTGTTCAGAGTGTCCCCTTACCTTGTGCCCCATACTGCTTGGGATAGACTCCCCCGCCCCACCAAAAAAAAAACCCTCTACTGGACATCAGATTGGAGGATGAATGAATGTTAATATATTGCTTTCTTGAACAGTTTAGCTCTTTGACAGGCTGTGTTCCTAGCCCATATATCATTATCTGCTTTCACCAGAACCCTGTGGTTATGCAGGAAAAAAATGACACCTTACAAGACCACCTTAATGAATGAAACAGAGGCAGTCCATGATACCTCATCTTATCACATGCATATACAGCAAAAGTACAAGCTGCTGTCGGTGTTTCAACCAAGATATGGTATTGCTCAAATTGGATAAATCAGAGGCTTAATAGGATTATAGTGATACCTTTTTTCCCCTTTCAATGTAAACCTCAAAAACTGTGCTAATAATTTGCTCCGACCCAGAAAGAGAGCATTTACATAATTATTGAGTTAGCTGGAGGTTTGTTGTCAGTGGAATGCAGCCTGGCGCACCACCTTCAATACAAAATGCATTCTTCTTGTCACACTGTGTACATGCTCCATTCAAAGTTCTTTTTTTAATAAGGAATGTATCTCTAAGCTTCGGCCCCAACAAAGGACATACACGTGTAACAGACATTTCCAAGGAGCTCAATATCCGCGTTCCCAACGCCAGGAATTTTTATTAGCAGCAGCAAGCAGTCTCAATCCCTGCTGCCTCTTTCATCAACGTAGAAAGTATTGACCCCCTAACATCTATGACACTATTAAGTAATACATGGGGTTATTATTTGACAGGATGTATACATTAGTTTTAAGGTTTGATATCAGATACGATACAGAGTCAATTAATCTACATATTACATCATGACTTACGAACGCAATCATGCCAGGCAGCAAAAAAATTACGATAATAATGAATAGCTCGTCCCACAGCAGTCCCTCTTGCACATTTAAGGGGCTGACATAATGCGGAATCTGCACTTTTCTTTTCCTGAATAATTGGTCAATTTGGCTATTCCCAACACAACCAGGCAATGATAAATATGTTTTTCTCCAAGAGGTACACATTAGGCCATAGAACACATTGTGTAGATCCTAACAGGTAAAATATCCTTTCAGAGTAAAGAGAGTTCTCACAGCTACGGCTATTTCTTACAGTGAATGCTATCTTAGCAAAAGAAAACAAAAATAGAGGCAAAAATATTTGGAATGTATGCAATGCATGAATCCTGCATAGCACAGATTAAATGACTATTAAGATCTTATTTCAGTTAGTAAAAAGTCTTCCCCTTAATAGTATAGTTTTCACTCTTAGAGGAAACTCATTTTATTCTAGGCACCAGAGGTTAATAAAAAATCCAAGGTAATATCATCAGAAAAAATAACTCTAGAGATATACCAAGAGTACTAATCCTGTGTCTTAGAAGTTTGTGAGTTCCAGACCCCAAAAAGGGCATTGGAAATTTTGACCATAGAGAACCATAATTGCTCACAGCTGTTTTCAATTACTTAGAAATATTTAACATAAATCTTTTCAAAGAGCAAATGGATTCCATCAATCATAAATCTAAACCACACTATTTAAAATACTGCCTACTTGCCACCTAAAAGGGATTTAGTGACTATCATGACCATTTGACGAATAGTATTGTAAATGAAAGAAGATGATTATGCTTTTACTGCTGGGAAAAGAAATCTCTCTTGCTTTATGAAGAGTATAAGTTGTTTCTAACAGAAACCAATGGGTCCATGGAGAGCTGAATGAGGAAGAGTCACTTTAGTGAATAGTGCGACTTCACACCTCAAGCCTGTGGGGTTTATGTCTGTCCCAGTTGTGAACGTTTGTTGTTTGTAAATTCTGCCCATATTAACCTGGGATTCCATCAGAAACTCCATCCATCCTGCCCAATATTTCTTGGGATAAACTCTATGTTCACTGTGGCCCACCACTATGCAAAAATGAATATCTCTAGCTTTGGTTCTTGCAATTCTTACCGTTAAAGGTTATGATAAAGATTTGGTTTGGTTTTTGGTGTTGGATTCATTTTTTACATTGTGTCAATGGTTTCATGGTCATAGACTGTGGAAGCACCTCTTCATTTCATGTGTAAATTTGAACTGAATAATAAAATGTACTGCTCAACTATGCCATTGTGAACTGTTGTCTAATTGTGTATATCTGTAATATGACTTTCATTTTGAAACATACTTATTTTGAAATGTGGAGCATGGGGGCACAGCAGATAAAGGTTTGAGTTTTGGAGGTTCTGGGAACAGTCATGATGGTGTGACTTGAGCTGCAAAGTCATATAATAAAGTTCTTTTTAAGTTACCCTGTAATCTGGTTTATTTGGTAAATGAGGACCAACCCCTGAATGGCAAAATATCAGTATACTGTACTGCAATGGAACAAAAGTCCCAAATTAAGGATTACATAGCATTATGCAGGGGTTGCATGGTAGTACAGTTGCACTGTTACCTCAAACATTTGGGACACGGGTTCGAGGCTCCGCCAGGGTTCCATGTGGGTGGAGTTTGCATGTTCTCCCTGTGTCATTGTGGGGTTTCCTTGGGGTAACTGGTCGGTAACAGGTCAAAAACCTGCTAAGGGTAATTGCCTGTAGGTGTGCCTTGTGTGTGGGTGCCCTGTGATAGGTTGGTGGCCCATCCTGGGTAATTCCCTGGCTAGCACTCGTAGCCTCCAGGATAGGCTCTGGACCCCCACACGATCCTGAATAGGACAAGCAGTTACAGGAAATAGAGGGATGGATATCAATATGCTGATGAAGTTCAACCATTTAAAAAAAAAAGAAAAAAAATCAAAAAAACAAAAACACGTACTTCTAAAAATCTCGAACATGAGATGTTCTTCCAGTGTCATTCAGCATGTAGGCAATAAAATTGATTTCATAAACTGATCAAGTTTTAAAGTTTTGTTGTTTGTAGATCACTAACCTCCGCTTTTGTCTGAGCAGTGCTAAATTAAATCTTACCAACTGCAATGAAAAGGGGGAATTTTATTTGCCCATCAACAGACGGGTGACACATTCTAAGGAAATTGTGTTACCTTCTCTTAGAAAATAGCCAGATGTAATAGAAAAGGAATGCCTTCATTTTATGAGACATGCCAGCCGTCTGTCCGAGTTCCAAGTTTTATTGGAAATCTATGGACAGTATAGAGTGTTCCCTGAAATTACCAGTATTAATTGGATGCAAGTGTGAGCAAGAAATGTCAACATGGGCCATTGTGAGGCTCAACAGGACAGGACCTGTGTCTGGCAGCTGATGGGTTTGAATCCTGTGACCGGCAGAGTAATCAAATCAGTCAAGGGCCCTTGAGCAAGGCCCTTAACCCCAATTGCTCCTGGAACTGGGGTTGCTGGCTGACCCTGTGCCCGAAGCCTTCCTCACTTGTACGTTACTTTGGACAAACGTGACTGCTAAACAAATTCAACATCACCCGTATTACTAACTGACCCCCGTTAAAGCAATAAATAAATAAATAATTTGGATTATTTATATGAAGACCACAGTTTGACTTGAAATAGCCATGTGGGATGAGCATGCAGGTTCAAAGTTGTGATGCAATTTTGACTTTAAATCAGGAAACTGATCTTCAAACCTGGCTCTCAAAGTAATATTTAAAATTAGTTTGAAATTGCTATGTAACAGAACTCAATTCAATTTTTGATTCAATTTTTCTTATATAACACCCCTCCAACAGTCCTCCCAAAGAACTTCACACAAGTTTGGAAACAAGACCAGCATCACAGATTGACATTAACAGGACCGCTCCCCTTCGCCACAGCCTTACACGTGTGTATAACACCGTACATTATGGCAACGATTAAATCTTGACTTGTTGAACAGACCCATGAAGCATGAGGATGGGAGAATACTGGTCAGTTTTAGCACCTTGGGATACTTTGGGATGCAGATTGGAGTGTACGTAGTACCAGAAGGTGGAAAAAACCCAACTCCCAAGACTGACTATGCCCCTCCTGTATGGGATCTTAGGGACCCCAAGATCTGCCTCAACCAGGGTGGACAGCTTGGGCTCGCCTAAGCAGGGACAGTCAGGCAATGAGGCAGGAATTATCACAAGTGAGTACCAGTGTTGAATAAAATGAAATAAATAAGATAATATGTGAAATTGTGCATGTTAAATAAAGTGCTTAACTTAAGCCGTAAAACCCTGATACAATAGTCATATTTTAATGTTCATGGATTTAAATATTGGTTTTGATAATCCCGCACTAGTAATAAAATTAGTGTTGTTTTAATATAAATACATATGAACTTATCACTTCAATCAATATTAGAGTAGGAAATGGGCAGTCATATTATTCAGAAAGATATAAAACGTGACATGTTTTTCACATATTAGCTTTACATTTGTCGGAGTAACAACGGAAACAGAATGACAAGACATTTCAGGCGAAAACAGCGCATTTTACTTTTCATTTCAAATAAAACGTGGGGTTGCCAACTTCAGCCGACTGGCTGGAGTGAGATTTTCATTTCGAAATGTCTGGACACATATTTAACAGTTCTTGCTTTGTAAAGAGTTTGCTTTTGTAGTTAACCGGGTAAATATACTTTTGACGTAGCTAATTTTAGGTTTATATTTACACTTTGCACTTTTTTTTTTTAGTAATTTTAGTCAACTAAATCAACTGTAGTTTTAGTCCACTGTAATCTTATGATATTTAGTCAACTAAAATAATAGTTTACATGACTAAATTATGACTGAAACTAAATTACGTTTTAGTCGAAAGACTGACAAACTAAAAAATTTGCTGGTGAGTACAAGTTTTATCACAATACAGAATGTTCAAGATCTTATTTAAAAAGGCAGAGGCAGTGGAGATTCCTCCATAAGAATGTTAAATGTCTGGGTAGCAGTTATCGAGGAGACAGGGAGCCCACACCACACATACGCCAGCCCTCACCCTCAACACACAGATGTGTTCACTTACTACTACAGTGTACCACCAGTGAAGGCATTCTCAACTCACCACTACAGCCACTGCCATACAGTGCTGCCCTCCCAACAAAATTAATGCTTTTTTCATTATTACTTTTTTGGGCAGTGGACAATTCCATATATTACTATAGTTTGATGCCTTTATAATTATTCTAAACTGTAGAGAATAGCACATTGACCTTTCTATGGGTAGGTGTGTCCAAACATTTTTCTGGTACTATACATACATTGATCATACTTTACTTGAGACATGAATAATGTAGTAGTACACGCTTACTTAATGCATGAATTAACCAGTAACTAAGTGTTACTTACAGACTGATCCCATGTTCATTGATCATTAATCAATCATGACAGCACATGCATTCCATTCAGGCACTATTTTAGTTAACAGTGAACTAATTAGGTAACAATGGTAAGACTTCACTTGAGGGGGCACAAATAACTCATTTACTGCTTAAGAACAAATCACGAACAATATAAATTTCTCCATGAAATACATGAAATGTTATGATTGGTTAAAGATGAATGAAGATGGCTAAGTACTTAAACACTTAGTTACTGGGCAATTAACTAGTTAAGTAAGCATGCACTTCTACATTCATGTCCCCTCAAGTGTTACATGCATACACACACACACACACACACACGTTAATCTCACACCTAAATACTATTTAAAACAAGCCACCAATTCCAGTGAGAAAGAGCGCCAGCACAACACAGTCATACCAAAAACAACAACAAAACTGAGTCGTAACGAAAGAAACCATAAAAAACGGGGGCTGGTCTGGTTCATTCAAAGAAAAGCACATCTATTGCAAGTCCAAAGAATTTAGCCAGCACTTAAAAGCAAAATATACTAAAACATACTCTAGAAGGGTTCACAGTTCCCAGATCGCAGACGAACAGGTCGGAGTGGTTCTCAGGGTCTGTACAGCAGCACGACAGCACACCCATGGATACAACCTACCGAAGGCAAATGTTTGCTGCGTTCCTCCCTGCAGAGCCAAAGTACCCTCTGTGAAAAGATAAGTTATGCATTAGAAGGCTACAGCTGCCCTGCCACTATTAGAAGCATTACACATTATCCTACATACCTGGGGCCCTGAGCAAAGCCTGCAGCCTCCTCTGAAGCGATCATCGACTCAATTTCAGTGACCCATTTATAACCTCCAGCTCATGTGACTGCCTCAGTCCACCTGCCCCTCATCACCAATCACGTAGATCCCCACAGTAGCTACCTCCAAAACATCGTTTGCACCAAACTCATAAATACACAACCCTGAGCCCATTACTTCTGGTCTCTCCACCTTCTACCACACTGAAAACTGGCTTCATCTTCTTAATAATTAATTATAGGTGATTAAAGGGGGTGGTGGATGGGGGCATGTTCTCCCTCTATCGACATGGGGTACACCCCCCCACAGTCCAAAACCATGCTAAGATGAATTGGTTGAGCCAGCTTGTCTGCTGATGTGAATGTGTGAGTGAATAGTTTGTTAGTATGGCCTGCGATGCGTAGGTTCTCTGTCCTAGGTTATTTTTTGCTTTGTACCCATTGTTTCTGGGATACAGTCTGGACCCCTGTGACCCTATGCAGTATAGAAGATGGATGGATGGATGGATGAAGGGGCTGGTCCCCTGTGACCCTATGCAGTATGGAAGATGGATGGATGGATGGATGGATGAAGGGGCTGGTCCCCTGACTTCATCCCTCCACCCGGAGATCCAGGCCCTCTGTATGTGTTCCCATGGGTTTATGGTTTTCCAAAAGAGCGGCCAGGGGTACTCAGTCTGCCATAGGTGGAGCAGGTCTGGATGCCTGGTGTGATCTTGCTCAGCTGATCTCCACCCCTGGGACAGAGGCGCACCTGCTTGCAGATGGAATACGAGCAGCAGCAGGCAGAAAAGCACGCCGTTATTTGAGCTGCGCTCTTCGGGGTTTGTAAACCAACACCGAGAGAGTGTTATTTATGTTAGCTGGTGGTCTGGTCTGAAAATAGGTGCCGTATAACAGAAGGCTTTAGCGAAAATGGTGTATTTATTTATTCTGCAAATGACAAGATGCCCCCCGTCCTACGATATGAGAGCATCTCCGTGATCGTGCATTTTAATCAGCTTGGGCCTTTGTCAGTGAGGACAGCAATTTAGCCCTGAAATAAACAGGCTCAGTAAAGTCTGACTACAAGACTACAAATCAGTGATTTCATATTCCCTAGTCTTGGTTGCCATTCCAGCTGTAATATTTACAATTTTCTGCATAACAGATATAGTATGATTCATACTTCAAGAATAAAGCACTGCAGAAGTACAGCGATCAGCCATAAAATTAAAACCACCTGCCTAATATTGTGTAGGTCCCCCTTATGCTGCCAAAAGCGCTCTGACCTGTGAAGGACTCCACAAGACCTCTGACGGTGTCGTATGGTATCTGGCTTGATCACACTTGTTTGTCCAGCACATCCCACAGATGCTTAATCGAATTGAGATTTGGGGAATTTAGAGGCCAAGTGAAAACCTTGAACTGTTTTTCACGTTCCTCAAACCATTCCAGCACAATTTTTGTAGGCAGGGCACATTATCCTGCTGAAAGATACCACTGCCATTGGGGAATACCGTTGCCATGAAGGGGTGTATTTGGTCTGCAACAGCGTTTAGGTAGGTGGTACATGTAAAAGTAACATCGGCGTGAATGTCAGGACCCAAGGTTTCCAAGCAGAACATTTCCCAGAGCATCACACTGGCTCCGCTGGCTTGCCTCGTCCCATAGTGCATCCTGGTTCCACCTCTACCCCAGGTAAACGACACACATGCAATGTGACTCATCACACCAGTCCACCTTCTTCCACTGCTCCATGGTCCGTTTCTGATGCTCACATGTCCACTGTAGGCACTTCCGGCGGTGACCAGGGCTCAGCATGGACACCCTGTCTGCACTGCAGATATGCAGCCACATACACAGGTGTTCTAACACCTTCCTACCATAGCCAGCATTAACTGTTCTAGCACTTTGTGCTACAGTAGCTTTCCTATTGGACCGGGTCAGACGGGCTAGTCTTCACTCCCCAGCACATCAGTGGGCCTTAGGTGTCCATGAGCACATTGCCGGTTAACCGATTGGCCCTAATTGAACCACTTTTGGTAGGTACAGGCCACTGAACTCCCCACAAAACATACCATTCTGGAGATTCTCTGACCCAACTGTCAAGCCATCACAATTTGCCCTTGTCAAAGTTGCTCAGATCTTCACACGTGCCCAATTATTCTGCCGGCAACAGATCGAATTCAAGAACTGACTGTTCACTTGACAGGTGCCATAGTAACAAGATAATCACTGTTATCCACTTCACCTGAGTGGTTTTAATGTTGAGGCTGTTCAGTGTATAATCTGCTATAGACAAACGTTGATTTAAAGACACAGAAAAGTATTGCTGTCCTTCCACTTATTTAAAAAGAATCACAGTAGCCTGTTACATAAGTTGACACCGACAAAAGAAATTGCACCCACCATTCTTTATTCCATATTTCTTTGAGTAGAGACTGTACTTTTAGGACTTAAAATATTACAAAAAAATAAAGGGCAGTGGTACAATGGTGAGCACTGTTGGTTCACACCTCACGTAGCATACGGAAAAAAGGTGACGATCTACTTATGCCTTCAAGAAACAGGATTTATTAACAAAATAATACAAAAAACAAAGAACCAGGAAGAGTCAAACAGATAGGGAAAATAAATAAGACTTAACCAGGACACTGAACTAACAAGGACTAACCACAAAATGTTTAAACAGGCAAGGGAATGCAGAAAGACCAGGAACAGAACTATAAAAGACAACTGTCAAAGACAGCAGCATACTCATAAACCTCCTTGCACACATTCTGACTAAACAACCAATTAAGGAAATGAGCTAAGGCAGGAACGTAAATACACAAACCAAACCGGGATAACGAAGAAGCGGGAGTGAGACATGGAACAATTAACCAATCAGAGAGGGCGCAGGACAACGAGCAATCGGGTAGAACAATCATGAGGCACAGGGAAACAGGAAACAGGTGGGTCTAATAAGCTTAATCATGGAACCAAGAGACCAGTGGGGAAACTGAGAAACAGAATCAAACACTAAGAATCTAATAAAGATAATACATAACCACAAACACAGGTACCTAGCAAAACCCAAAACAGAACGCAAATCAAAAATTAGGAACAAGAAAACTAAAATAGAAAATAAACACTGGGGAACAAAATCCAGTAATTACAAACAAATGGAGGAAATTGTCCTTGAACACATGACTGAAGGGTTTACAGCCACAAACTTAACCCATAGAGCTACATAGCTGTCAGGGGAATATGGAAAACGCAATAGGGAAAATAGAAACTTAGACGGGGGGAAGGTAGAATGGCCAGCAATGCCTGCTGGCCAAATGGGGAACAGTCACAGAGGGCAGGTTGGACAGTAAAGAGCCTGACACACCCCTGGGACCAGCGATCGAGTCTCCACCATGGTCCCATGTATGAGTTTGCATGTTATCCTGGGGTGTGCTTTGGGTTATCCCCCACAGTCCAAAAACATCTTTATAGTCAATAGTTATTGGGACCCCTAACCTAATATTTTATAATACACACTTTTGAGGCAATACCTGCAATCGAACACTCTGTAGCTCTGAATGAGACTTCCACACTACTCCAATGGTACAAGTTTTGTGTTGCAGGGAGGGGGGGGGGGGGTTTAAATTTTATTAAGCAAGGTTACTTGAGGCCCCATTTTAGTGGAAACCCCTGGGTGCATTAAGGTGCCCCCCACCCAGATGGGTCTCTTTTCTTTGAAACCGTTATTTTGTCTGCTGTGGACACAGAGCTGCAGTGACAAAAAGCTCTAATTTTGTTTCGTCTATCCAAAGGACAGTCTCCCTGAAGAATCGTGGCTTGTCAACCTGTATTTTCATAAACTCTAGTCGGGCTTCTTGGATTCTGTCTTTCATAAGTGAGATCTTCTACCATGAAAGCCAGGTTCATCCATGCAGCAATAAATAGCGGAACTGTTGCGCTTCGATCCTGAAGGTCCGTCTGAATCTGTTTTTTGTCTGAGATATGGCTACAATCCACCTATTTCTTTTAAATGATAAGGGTCCAAATTATTTCGTGCATGCCATTTTCATCTGCGATGGGCTGGCCCCCCGTCCAGGGTTGTTTCCTGCCTCGTGCCCGTTGCTTCCGGGATAGGCTCCGGACCCCCCCGCGACCCAATAAGGATAAAGCGGGTTGGAAAATGGATGGATGGATGGATGCCATTTTCATTTGCTGTATTATTTAGAATATGTTGTCATAAGTCATGGAATGTGATAGCTATTACTTTTTCAGTTGCAACTTATTTCAAAGAACATTGTAGGGCTGCCACTAATGACTATTTTTCTATCAATGAATCAATCAACCATTTTACCGTTTGGTTGATTAATCTAAATCAATCTTCCTTCAGAAAATCAAACTAACTGTTTCATTTAAGTTCATTTTGTTTTAACTACAACAAACTGTGTCATTTCAGGGCGTTAGATAACAGGCTCTGGTCTCTCAGCACTATACAGACCTTACTTAAGCCCACAACTCGATAATCATATTAGTAGCGAGCCTAAAATAAGAAAGGGGACAGCTTAACAAACACGACATCTTTTAAAAGAGGAGATATTCTGTATAAACGGTAAATAGATGTTGGTGGATAGCAGTAGTTTTTGAAGTCTAAAGTCTGACTTTTTTTGGTAAACACAGTTTGCGTTTTTATTTCATTTCACAAGTTATTATAGTATTATAATAATTATTATTATTTTAATTTAGTGCCTGTTTTCGTTTTAGTTTATAATAACACTGGTCCCAACAAGCCTGACAGGCATGTACACACACAGAGTCACCGCCAATCAGTGTAGAATAAGCCCAGAATTTAGCCTAAACACTTATTCAATGGAGATTCTAAGGTAGCAGGCAGGCAACTTTATGGCTTTATTAATAAGGTTATTTAGCAGCTACAACGCCAAAAGATATTTAATAGCTCTCTGTACTAATGGAAATTTAATAAACAACATTTAAGGTGAGTTTTCATTCAGAATAGCGCCTGTGTGTTTTCATTTCAGGCGCTCATGTATAGCCAGGGGCGTCAGAAGCATTTTGAAAGTGGGGGAGACACTGCCATAAAACTAATATTTTATGTTAAATGTGGGGGGGGGGTCTAAACGAATAATTATGATTATGATTATGATTTAATGGTGGCGACCCCCGTGTGTACAGCGCTAGTGCCAAAACTTTGCAGAGTGTAAAAGCACCTTTTTGTTTTGTGAAAATTTGAACTCCTCCCACAGTTACATAATGATGTTGAAAGAAAACATGAACTGAAGGGTTTTAGAAATTTAAAAGGTAATTTCATTAAAATAATTAATAAAAAAAAAAAAAGATACGTCACTGATTATGTCAACTTATTGTAGCAACCCTAGAACACTGATTTTATTAAAGGGTACCAATACTTTTGGCTGTATTTATATTCAATGCTTCATTCAGTTTTTCATTTTTTAAAATGTATATCCAATAAAGCACTTTATTTTATTGTTTTTTCTGTACCTAAAAAAGCAAGCAGTAACCTTTTTTGCAGTATTTCCAATTTATATGGAACATGGTTTGAATGATAAGTTGTTAATAAGAGTATTAAAGTACAGGACCTGAAAACAATGTTTCTGAAACAATTCAGAAAAACAGGTGTTTGAATTGTGAGTTGGTGATGATGTCCTGTTATCACAGTTTTTTCCTCCAAATACCTCTAGTTTTTAATTCCATTTTCAGTCATGCGAGGCCATGGGGTCTGATTTAAAGGTAAGGTTGTGTGTAGTTTTAAAGGGAATGAAAGAGAATTGGCTTCTCGATGTTTGAATATTTTGTTGGCACAGCAGACAAAACCACACAACCAGGGCAGGGAAGAGAATCTTTAAATGGGGAAATCTGATGTCCTTTTCAGGGGGAGCAGGGCGGAATAGGAGGAGATATGGCATAACACTCCAAGGAAATGTAAAAAGAAAAGTGCCCTTTCAGCAGGAACTGAAATGAAACCAAATAAATGGATTGGAGATGGGAAAAGTGTAACCTTGTCAGGGGACTCAGACACAGACTGGCAGGGTTTTCGACGTCAAGTTTACATCCAGGTTACTAAGAGTAAAGAAAAAAGAGAATACAACAATTTGTACAAAGGTAGAATCAGTCAGCACAGCACATCGGGATAACTGACATTCCCTCCTAGCAAAACCCATCCAAAAACCATATCTGACGAATGACAATGTTGATGCAGAAAGGTTAGATTTCTGAATGTGACAAACATGACTGGAGAACCACACAGACCAATATAGATGTCAAGCCCCTGAAACAGAAGGGAATGATTAACGGCACCAAACGTAGTGCTGCGAGTATCGTTATGGATACTGCTTTGGAGGATTACGTTGTTTACAGTTCTGGTTAAAGCCAGATTTCAATATTTCACGTGAAATTTGGACAGTTGGAAGGCTGTTATTATTATTTTTTTTTTTAAAGAAACATACGTGTAAAAAAGCTTGCTGTTCATATTGGTCCACAAAAATATTTCATGCCAAGTACCAAACACTTCAAAAGCCACGCTAAAAAATTGTTTGTCTGAAATAATAATTTAATCCGACATCCAGAGCCTGGCGACCGAGCATCCCAGCAGTGTTTTGACAGAAAGGGCATCCTTGGTGAGTCAGGTAAAAGTGAGGAGACAGACCACAACTAATTTACTTGATGTTGGGCAGAAAACAGAGAAAATGATTATTAAGAGTTAAGTGAACTCAAATAACCACATCCCAGTGTTTAAAATGGCTTATTTAATTCAGATTGATTTAATTTAAATTCAGTGGTTTCCAACATGCTACCTACATGAATAGATACATAAGTAGATGGGAGTCAGATTCATTTATACATAACGGAATGCCAAAATAGTCCTTTAGATAGATAGATAGATAGATAGATAGATAGATAGATAGATAGATAGATAGATAGATAGATGATAGATAGATAGATAGATAGATAGAACAAACTACCTGTGTGGAAATTGTTTTGCCAATAATATCAGCTTGCAGAGTTGATATTATTTGCTTCTTGTGCGGTGTATAACATATTTCTGATGGCTTTAATTAACTAAACTAATAATTTTCTCAGTGTCCCCCCCCCACCTCAAAAACAGAGAGATACCTTTTGGAAGGACTTGGCCCTTGACACCAGTCCCATTCCAATCATGCAGGATGTAAATAACAATGCTCAGGAGGATTCCTTACATAACATCAACAACAAGGCCTGGTGGAGGCTCCGGTCGCTACATGTTCATCCAGAATGTGAACCAGTCATGACTGCTAGAGACTCACAGCCCGTATTTTCACAGGGGGGGCTAAGGCTTCTGTAATTACGCAGCGACTTCACTGTCCAGCATCCATTGAAATTACTCATTGCCGTACCCCCCCACGCCCCCCCAATGCAGTGTACCTGCCCCAGAAACTGAAACCGACGCTTAAAAAGTAGTAGAGAATCATCGGAACCAGATGAAGAAATACATTCATCATAGTTTCTTCATATATTGTAGCTTTTCAAATGATCACCTTTTCTTTTATTTTTTTACTATATACATTAATTGAGATAAATAGTTCTTTGTGCTAGGATAAAGAGTCCAAGGATAAAGAATTTGGGTGATTTTATTAATATTATTATTATTATTATTATTATTATTGTCTATTAATATTACAGTTTCATTGTCTAGCTGACGCTTGTTTGCGGCAGTTCAGCTTTAGTGTGTCAGGGCGTCCTGTAGCGACCTGTGCCCTCGTCTACAGGCTGCCCAGCCTCACACCCTTTTCATGATGTATCCCTCCCTGCTGATTGAGTAGTACTGTATGCTATAGATTACATCAGTAAGTGGGCCATAATTCTCACAGAAGACTTCTGGCGTGTCGTCCACAGACAATATAAAAAAAAACATTGCGAGGTGGAGCGTAAAGTAAAATACCACAAAGTCCAGGCAATCGATACAGATGTTTCACAATAAATATTTTGAACAATAAATTCAGGTGATTAGCCCTGATAAAGAATGTAGCTATGGTCAGCATCTTAGTTTTACATTTTGCGTTTAATAAATCATGCAGTGTGTGTAATGGCAATAATCAAACTCCATTATTGTTCGTGTCATGCAGCACAGCTTTGCCGTAAATATATTTTACTGGTTTTCTCATTCTCGTTGTATCAGTGGTAATACAGTAGTTTGGTCCACAGCATAACATAGTCATCTATGAAATAAGATTACCCTGACAGACTTTTACACAAAACTTGAAACATATTTACTTGCATATTTATTTTCCTTCATGTCATTAACATTACAGCAATGTTTTCTGATATAGTGCATATTGCACAACATAAAAAATGTTATATTGTCATCATAAAAGCAATGTAGCTGGGAAAAACTGAGAAGCAGATACGGGGTTCTAACACAGTTTAAAGTTTAAACAATATATCAAATATTTGCCCATATACAGTAAATATTACGTTTAGGTACTAGTAAACTCCAGCAAAACAAAAGTGAATTAAATATTAAAGCATGAAAATATCTCACATTAAAATATTTAGGTAAAATGCATATGACAGTTGCCAATAACAATGGCATTAAAGCATATGGTTATGCTGGAGAGGTGTTATGATAATTTTCTGTATATTACATCCAATTCCAGGGGCTGGTTCTCAAATATATCAGCTAGCCTCAGAATAAAACCAGCACTCAGTCTTTTCCAATAAATGGATGTCTTACTGTGTCTGTATTTTTTACATATAGAAATCAATCAAGTGTTGAAGAGTTTAAAATAAATAATTTCATTTGATCATTTAAATTGCATCCTTCCATTCATCTTCCAATCACTTATCCATGTCAGACCATCATGGGTGTAAATAATGGGGGATAGATATCTATCTTGGAAGAACTTGATCTATCTATCTATCTATCTATCTATCTATCTATCTATCTATCTATCTATCTATCTATCTATCTGTCTGTCTGTCT